>CM076578.1:1397211018-1397686018 GCA_034641835.2 Pinus albicaulis
CAGCAGAGGTGGCAGAAGTGGAAAGTGAAAAATATAACATTCTTCAACAGCTCTTGCAGAAAGAAGAATAAATTGCTAAGTTGAAGGAAATTGTGCTGACATTACAAAACTAGATTGATTCCCATTCCTGTACCATCATTTTTCCATCTGGAAATGATGATCCAGCAGCACAGCTATCTCAATTAAAAGCTGAACTGAAAATGGCAGAGAAAGATCTCAAAAAGGAAAAAAATGATCTGGAAACAGTGACAAAAATCATGCAAGCCAAAGATGGAGAAATTGATAAATACAGAGTTGATTGTCAAACAGTTAATGCTGAAATCAAGAGCCTGGAGGAGAAATTAAAGGGAAACATAACTTTGATATAGGCTAAAGATATCATATGGAATGAAATCATTGGAGAGATGAAAGTAGCCTAGGGATCTTTGACTATTGTATCAGAAGAGAAAAGCATTGTCATAGATTTTGAGGAGAAAGTTATGACAGATAAGCAGAAGACTATCAACAGAGCCATATGGGCAAAGAATTTTATTGATTTCATTGATTCAAACACTGATCGGTAATTATAATAAAATGAGATTAAAGATAGGATCTTGTCTGTTGTAGAGATTAACAAGTTGATTGTTAAAAATACTTGCAGAAAGACCACTGAGAAGAAGTTGACAGAGATTAAGGAAGAAATGAACAAGTTTGACAATCTATCTGACAAAAGAGTCAAGGTAGGATTGCCATCATGTTGGGACCTTAAAGGCAGTCTTTTATCATGGGATTCCTACGAACCACTATTGGTATTGGAAAAAAGTAAGGTGGATAATACTCATGAGAAGACTCAGATATTAAAAGGGGCAACAGTTATTAATTTTCTTCAGAGGCATTTTCAACTATTATGGTTGGTGAAGACTTTGTTTACAGAGCGACCAACATTCAACGAGATCACTGCTTTTAGACTAGAGTACCACAAGTTGATTAACTCTCCTAAGACATAACATTGAAGTATGGAAGAAATGCAGATCTTGGATGGTTGTTCTACCTAATGATCCCTCATCTTCAAAGAAAGACAAGTCAGCTAATCAGGAGAGTGTAGTAGCAGCGAGACCAATTCATATTCAGCAAATAGATTAGAGTTTAAGTTTTATTTTATCTCTATTAAGAGAGTTCAATTGTGATGAAATATTTTGATGATATGTAATAGGTAGTTTAAGAAATTTCAAGTAGTTTGAGCAGTTAAGAATAGTTTCAGCAGTTACAAACTGCTTTACATTGTATTTAAAGAGAAAGAGAAGAAAGGAAAAGGTTTCGAGTTTTGGACCTTTGGACTATTGCAAATTTTGTACTCAATTTCTAAAGATTAATGAATGAAGATCGAGATTCTTGCATCTGTTTTTATTGATATGTTTTCCAGTTTCTATTCTGTATTTTTCCTTCTATGAATAAAATGGAGTAATGTAGTTGCGGGTCTCTTTTTACATATGTGAACAAGAGTTAAATATCCTTAATGGGCGCTCCTTCATTTTAACTATTCCTCTTTCATAAAATTCTTATGAAGTTTAAAGTGATAGATCATGTTTATCAGCATATTATTTTGAGCTTCCTTCATGTTCTTCTTATCATTCTAATTAATATCAGCAGATAATGGCATTGTGAAGCATTTATTGCATCAGATTCTTGAGGGTTTAAATAATTAATTTCTGAAGGTGATTAAGCAAAGACCATTTGATATAATATTTCTGTAACATATATATATAAATGTCTTGAGCACTGATTCCTTACCATAGCCAAGGGATTGTTTCTTAAGATACAACACGCAGCACAATGCCCACGGCGCCCTTGCTGCAAGCGGACGCGCCCACGGGGCGCCTTCTGCCCGAGCCCATGCAAGGGGGTCGTCTCCCTGGGCTTGAGCGGACGTCGTCCTGTGGGTGCGCCCACCCGCAACACCGCGTCGTGGGCACCGTGCTACGAGCAGACACGCCCGAGACCGAGGGTGCTCAAGGCAGAGAGGTCGATTCTCAGAATTGGCCCTAATTCTCAAAATCGGCCCCTTGCACATATATATATATATATATATATATATATATATATATGCCCAAGGGGCCGATTCTGAGCACATAAAAAAATATATTATTATATAATTTAAATAAAAATTAGTATATATAAATTTTTAGTATTAAAAAATTAAAACGTAAGATATTTGTTTTTGTGATTTAGTAATTTGTGTATATAAATATGTTTGCAGGAAAATGGCATCAAGGAAGGATTTTGTCAATCTTTCTGGACCCAAGTCAACATTTGCATCACCTAAAACTACAAGTGGGCCTTCAAAAAACATTGTTGGATGAACTGCACCTCAGTTAATTACTGAATATGTGGGAGATGCATACACAAAAGAAAAGAATTTGGTTTCATACAGGAATAAATCAACAGAAGTGAATTGTTCAAAATATGCATGGTTTCTAAAATATGTAGAAGACGAATCTCTGCAATTATATCTATATTCCAGTAAAAATTTTGATGTTGAAAGTTATGATCTGGTGGAAAAAGTATTAAACCTATATATTCTTCCAAACACTGAAAGTGTTTATATACTATCAAAACCGCCCAAGTCACATGATAAACATAGATATCATTTTACATTGTCAATGTATAACACGAGGGAAGATTCTTCAAAGATATGCAACCAAATCGTACAAAATATTGCACATAAGATTGTAAGTATTTTTATTTACACTTATCTGTTTTGTGTTATTCAGATTGTATCATTGTATTTTTAATAACTTAGTTAATATTGACATATTATATTTTGTTTTACAAGATTTTATTGAGAGCATTTCAATTATGTTGGGGAGAATCTATTATATAGAGCGAGATATTATGAATTCGGTCTCCATTTTCCATAAACATGAAACATAAGATATGGGAAAGAAGCAAAAAAAAAATTACTTCATGATGCTACAAGATTGTATCAAAGGGATCAATCTAGTAAAGGTAGACATGTTACTTTTCAAATGAGGAATTTGAAACTGAAGCTGAAGATGAAGAATGTGTTGCCATATCTGAGGATCAGATTAGAACTGATGTTAAAAAGGAGAAGAGCCATAAAAAACAAAAACAAGAATGCCCAAGAATGTCTCCCTTACAGTTGATGATAAGGAGATTGTTTTGGTTCAAGAAAATATCATAAGAAATAGGAGGAAGAAACAAAAAATTGCTCATTCTCAAAATCATTGACAGCAATGAAGGGCCTAGTAAAAATTCCAAAGCAAGCAGGGAAATCATTGCGCCAGGAGCTGATTTAGAGGATGACATTATGAAAACAAAACAAAATGTCATTCGACATCAATTAGCGAAGACAAATTTAATTGAAGGTGTTCTATCATTCCAATTTAATGTCATTCAAGTCTATAAGCCAGATGAAGGACATCTCAAATATCAAATTAGAAAGTCACACCACTTGCATGTTCACAATTTGAGAACATTGATGAGGTACAACCCTTTTGCACAAGTGGTTGATTATGTTCTTGTTGATCCAAGTCAAATTCCTAACAAAGAATCATTTGACAAGTCAAAATTTTTTGAATACAAATAATATGTACTTGGGGGCAACCATTCTGTAGAAGCTCAAAGGAAATTAATGGAGGAATATCCCAATAACCTGCATTTTGAAACAATGAAATGTATCATTTATGCTAGTTTAAAAGACACACAAGCAAAGTTATTGGCATGGGATCATAATTCAGATAACGAGTATAGGATGTCTATGACTTTCATCCAAAGGGTCAGATTTATTCATAGTGAATTTGAAGAAAAATGTGGTGGGGATAAGTTAAAGGTTGATTATGCATTTCGAAAGGAATGTTATATGGAAATCAGTTATCAAATCGAAGTAAAAATAAGTTCAAAAGGTGGCAAAGTAAATTATGAAATATTCAGAGGTATGGATAACATTTTCCAGTTGGCATTTAGAAATAGGGAGATATGGGAATTGATTGATCATATTTTTGAGTTGTGGGAGAATGTTGGCATCAAAAGTCAGAAGGTCAAAGGTCTAAACCATTAATATGTGCCAACAGTAAATCAGATCCTGAAATGAAGCACCATCCAGAAGATATGACTATCACGCCTTGGAGATCAATGCAAGGATTGAAGGATGAAAAGCTTGTCAAAACAATATTATCTCGTGTAAAGTCAGGAGAATTATCAATGGATGAAATGTCTGAGGAATTTCTAAAGTAAGTTTGTTATTTTTACTTCTTTTTTATTATAAATTTCTGTTAAATATAATATATTGGTATTGGTATTATTTGTTATACGTAACACTATATTAACATTGTTTACTTCATTTATTCAGTCACAAGGTTTATATGAGAATACATGAATAAATGGTTAAATTGTTGAATGAAGATAGTTGGGATGATGTTCTACGCAACTACCCATATTCAAGTTCTACATCAGTGCTAAAATATTTTTATCTTGCATTTAAAAAGGTATGTTCATTCATACATTCATTTTTATTCATATTTTTAATATTTTTAATTTATAACTTATACATTTCTTTTGTTTATTTTATTAAAGATGAAGAAGGATGCAAATGGAGCACCGGATAGTTTCAGAAGCTTTATTGAAAAAATAAAAATAGAAAGGATAAGAAAACAACGTCTTAATGATGTTGAAATTGATCTCAGTCTTAATCATTTCATTTGGAATGGGCTCCACACTATCCGATATCAAATAATATCAGGTGATTGTGAAAACATTGCAAAACTCGTACCTAAAAGGGATTATTCCCTAGTTATTGCAGATATTCCTCATGGTTTCAATATCACAAACATTGAATATGATAGTGACCCTTATACTTATTAAGCATTTAGTAAAGTGGTTGCAGGATTTTTAGAAGTCACAACATCACCACTTTGGAGATTTGTGACATTTCATTCAGACACACAATTGGGGTTATTATTATCAAGCTTCAAGGGAAAAGCAAAGTCAAGGATGCAGCTTACATGGTAAGACGTTGAAATTGAATATTTGATTAATGTTAAAAAAATAATTTGTGTACAAGTTAATTGAACTTTTACTATTTCATGTTACAGGCAAAAGCCAAATCTTATTTGTGACGGAAATCAACCAATTATAAGTGACTAAGTTCATTCATGTTGAAAGTTGGACAAAGGATGATAGCTACAAGACTATTATTTTCAATCAAGTAGATGGAAAGAATCATAGCCAAGTATTGGTCCATGATGTTGTTCTAAGAAAACTAGCATATGAAGATAAAACAACAAAAGGAGAGATAGTTAACATATATCAAAAACCAAAGTCATTCATTAACTATCTTTTAGATTTATACTAAGTTACTAAATTTTTCTTTTGTACTTGATGATTAGGTACAACACTAGCATGTTGCTTACAAAAAAGAAGAAATTGCATTTCCATTGAAAAAGACCCAGTATAATGCAAATTTATTCATCAAAGAATCAATGATCTTCAATTTCTTCCAGATGAAATGCAAAAAGTTGGTTTAAGAAAAGGGGATTTTAATTAATCTCGTGTGACAAAAAAACAAAAGAACCTCAACCACCATTAGATGGAATTATTGGAAATGCATACTTTGGGACCTTCGTAGACATCAAAGATCCATCAGAAGAGGAAAATGATGAAACTGAAGCCAATGATGAAATTATTGTGGAAGAGGACAATAATGATACCCTTGAAGATGAAGAGTTTGGGTTACATGATATTATTGATTAAAGATTAAGTTAAGCTTCCAAATGAAGCTCATTTTTTGTAACTATTCATAAGTTATACTTGTAATTTTTTTACTCTGACATTTTATAAAAAGAAATAAATATTCAAGTGTTGTTATTATATGTTTAATATTTATATAATGTGATTTTCACTTCATTTTTATGTGAATCATTTAAGTTTTGAGAAAAACTATAATTATTATTAACTTCTCACATAAAATTAACAAAAATTGCTAATTTTTATACCTTTTTTTGTTACTTTTTTCCTATAAAAATGGTTTATTTGAGAAGAAATAAATATTCAATTGTTGTTATTATATGTTTAATATTTGTATAATGTGATTTTCACTTCATTTTTAAGTGAATCATTTAAGTTTTGAGAAAACTGTAATTATTATTAACTTTTCACATAAAATTAACAAAAATTACTAATTTTTATACTTTTTTTTGTTACTTTTTTCCTATAAAAATGGTTTATTTGACATGTCAGTTTTAGCAAAAAAGAAGCAAAATGTGTATATTTTCAGTTATTTCTATATTTAAAATGTGTTTTTTTATGTAAATTGTTAAAAATTCTTGTTTTTTTAGTGGCAATTATTTCATGTCCAATGAAATATTATTTAACAATATATAATTAGATAGAAAATTGACACTTTAAAATTTTTACATTTTTTATTTTTTTGACAATGAAAAAAATCAAATATCTCACTACAAAAAAAAATTAAAAGAAAAACAAGAAAACAAATACCTGAAAAGCACTTAAACAAAATATGTAAGTGAAAAATAATTATTAGCATTTAATAGATTAGAAAATTTTAAGTCAAAAATAATTCTTCTAAAAAAGGGGATGATGCAGGAATCAGCGCTTTTCAAAATCAACATAAAAACACTAACATTTTAAAAATAATGTTTATACTTGGTACATAAGAAAATTTTATGTGTAAAAGACATGCTAAAAAAAAATTAAGAGTATTATGAATCAGCACTTTTCAAAATTGAACCATTTTTTGCTGTCTAAAAAAAGCGGGTACTCGTTTCTATTCCTGTTTCAAAGTTTACATTGTTATATGGAGAAAGTAGAACTTTAGATCCCACTCATAAATCAGCAAACTTACGAGTTTTTTCTAATTTCAAGGTTTGGGGGATTGCAATGTTTCTATTCAATTCTATCATGTATGAGAGTATGGAACTAACATTTCACTAAGAACATCAAGCGCTCTATATACCTTCGACATTGGTGGCAATAATTGTTGAAATCTTCTTTCATGACGATAGTAAAAATGTACCCATCACTTAAACGAAATCTCAATTTGACATGTTAAGTTTTTTCTATCTTATTTTAAAGGGTAGAGGGTGATATTGGTAATGAGGATCCCAATACAAGCAACGATTTTTTATGATATGTAGTTATTTGTTTCAGTATGATTTTTTTGGACTTTAGAAGCCATTTAGAGCTTATTTGTTGATGTATTTTTGGTTCATAGGCGGATTACACTTGGTGTTATTTTGGTTATAATTACTAATTGTATGTTTGAATTTGTGATATTATCATGTAAACGTTTTAGTTTCTAAATTCTAAAAATATTTGAATCTTTGTCTATTTCATTTTTGTACATGTAATAATTTTATATATATATATATATATATAACCATGTCCTACGTGTCATATTTATGAGGTCATCATGCCCTGTGTTGGACACTAGTATTTCTATGTCTTTATTATCTCGTGTCATTGTGTCAGATGACTTAGGTATAAAAGAGATATTGACGTAGATATGGAATTTATTTTCAAATTATTGCGATAATTACTTAAATTGTTGTGATAATTTCAAAACCTCAAATTATTGTGATATATCTAGGCAATAATATCACCATGTCTAAATCAATGGTATTATCCCATTATCCAAATAAGTGTAACATTGGCTAAAAGTAATTGAGTTAAAAAAAGTATAAAAGCTATATATGATATTGTTAAGGGTAGGGCGTGTTAAAAAAAATTGTGTTCATTCTCAACCATCTTTATATTATAAATTTTACAAATTCATTCATCCTCCCAATGAAAACCAACAGGAAACAAAAGCAAGGAAAAGAAAAAAATAGGTCCAAATCCTTTATCCTCCACTTTTGGGCCATTGACTGGACAACTATTATAGTTCAAGATTCAATATCAACTTTGATATATCATTTTTTACTTTGCATCCTAGTCATCATATATATTAGTGCTTTCTCCATGTTTATTTTCCAATGTGTTTATCTAATGTCGTTGCTACTTTATATGTTTAAAATTTTGAAAATTTGATTATATTTTATGTTTTTTAATGCTTGTCATGATTTGTCAATATTTTTTCAATGCAGGAAGATCCACAGATTTCGGAGTTTTTTTCAATGTTTCGAAACCACCAAATGGGTCGATTGTTAAGACATGAGTAAAGATGAAGAGTTGGAAGAGAATAAATAATATAAGCAAAGTACAAATGCCATCAAGAAGTGCATCATTGAAAACCCTAAAAGTCAACCTGAAAATGATCCAAACAATAGAAAATTGAGAAAAGTGCAAAGGTGAAATATATATAATGTAAGTGACTATGATATATAATTATATATAATAAAGTACATAATGTTATAAATTAGGTTATATATATATATATATATAGAGAGAGAGAGAGAGAGAGAGAGAGAGAGAGAGAGTAGGTGATATTATATATAGCACATGATGTTATAAGTAGGATATATGTATGTATGAGTGTGTGTGTGAACCATGTGAGGGATAATAGAAAAGTGTTGAATTGCAAGTTATGGAATGGAAATTTTTGGCAAAATTACCCACTTGAAACACCACCTTGCCAAAATCCCAAAGCATGAAATGGATATTTGCCCTATAGCTACCAAAGGCATTGTCTTTATTCCAAAGAACTCAATTCTTGATACTACTAGAAGGAGAGATTAGAGGAAGGAGCTAAGGAATTGCATGGGAACCATAAACTTCTCAAGGAAGAGGGAATCTTAATCTTTGGCCACATCTTAATGCATTAGAATTATCGAATTATCGTTATAGAATATAGATGCCTCATGATGATCATTTCATGAGATTTTTTTTTGTTTTAATGTGATTTTGTATTATCTTGTAAGGACCTAACTCGCTACATAAATCATAATGCAGTATCAATAATTGACTTACCACTTGACATCTTATACATTTTATATTGTAGTTCTCTTGACATCGTATACATTTTATATTGTAGTTCTATTTTCACATTTGTGTGGCATTATGTTTGTTTGACGCTAATTTTGCTAGAATAAAAATTGATTATTTTTGTATCTTGATATTTTCCTCGATATTGCTGATAATTTAAATTTCATACTCCAATTATAAATGGTGAAGTCTAACTTATAGACGAAATAGGCTTTTTCACTGAAATCTGAGAAACCAATTTCAAGAAAGAATGTGATTTATTCTTGTTTAAAATACATTTTTGAATGAATAAATGGATTCAATGCCCTAAAAAACCTCTTGGGACACTCAAATTCTACAGATTAAACAACTTAAACTCAATTTTTTTTAAATCTCTGCCAAATTTTAGTTAAAATTAACCAAAAAAATTTCATGAAAAAGACCATTTCGTCTATAAATTAGACTATGCCATTATAAATTGTTCATAGCAATAAATATAACACTCGTCAAAACCTAAGCCATATGCATTTAAAGGCCACGTGAGGTTCCAAAAGTTGGTCATAAGACGTAAAGGATGGACCTATATGAAACGTTGGGTTGATAAAGTAATTGAGCCTCTCAAACGCCAGTCATGAAAATCCGTGGAGTCAAATGATCAACAGGAAATGGGGCCCAAGCGTGCCTAGTTAGCTAAGACAATCGTAATACTTTCAAGCTATCCATATGTTGTTGGTTCACAAGGAGGAGGTAGGTTAGCCAAGAAAAGCGAGTGTTGGGCTCTTCAAACCTAATTACATGCCCCTCTAGGCAAAGCAATCGAATTATTTTGATGTATGTTGCATGATCAAGGTGATATTAGCCAAAGTCAATTCAAGGGACCATGTCAACTGAACTAAAGCAAGTCGACTCACCTCAAGCTACCTGTTGGGTGGATTGTTGAGCAACTAAGGACCAATATTCTCCAAAATCTTCATCTTTCGGGGCCAATGCAAAAGAGAACATTGAGCTACTAGGGTCATTGTGAGCCAGGTTTACCTCCTTCGTAGAAAAATATTGAGCTACTAGGGTCATTGTGAGTCAGGTTTACCTCCTTTGTAGAAAAATATTGAGCTAGTAGGGTCATTGTGAGCTAGGTTGACCTCCTTTGTAGGAAAAATATTGATGTAAATGTAATAATTTATAAAAAATATTTAGTGTTTCAATATGTGGATGACAAGTTAAAAAAATATTTTTCTATAGAAGTCAATAATCATTAGCTAGTTGTTATCTATAATAATTTATAAAAAAATAGTTAGTCTTTCAATATGTGGATGACAAGTTAAAAAAATATTTTTCTATTGAAGTCACTAGTCATTAGCTAGTCGTTATCTAGAAGTTAGAAATGTTTTATAAATGGATATTCTCACTATAAATGATGTTGTTATTGTTTTGTGGGATCATCATTTTGCAAACATGTGTTTTATTACATTATGTGGGCTGGTTTTTACTATCTTTTCTAGGCTAACTGTGGTCACCAGGCTATAATCTAAAACAACTTTCATTAAGTAAGATTACACAATAATTGGAGGAAAAATTCATTGAAGAGCTACATAGCCATGGTGAGGAGATAGATTGGATGCTAGCCCACTTTATTTCTTTGTTGCAGGTGGGTCACTTGGACAAAGGTTGAACCATTCCAGGAGGGAGCTTCAACTGGGAAAAGAGTTTGTATTACACTGAGCAATCAATTTGAAGAACAAAGAACACCACACTAGGGACCACTACTAGTTGGATCTAAACACTGGGAAGAATTTTAAATCGAAGGTGGGAGCGACTTATCCCTACATACTAAGCTCACCTCAATTGATCAAGTGCAAAGGCTAACTTCAATGCAAGTGTGTTTCACAACCTCGCTTCACGAGGTAATTTGTTGTGGCACCAGAAAAATAATAATAATAATAATAATAACCATTTTATATATCAAAAAACCAAAATATGTTAGGATATTCCAACACATAGGAAATAGTTAATAATAACTTAGTCTAGTTTAGAGTTAGGTAAAGTGTGTTTCTTTACCATGTACATTTGTAACTTATAATCTGACAATTACAATTTGTAGTGATCCAACGGTTATCTCTCACCTCGGTATTAATGACACTTGATCCATGGCTTGACACCCGATTGGTCCATGATCTCTATTTAAAGAGCATGGAGAGTCATTTGTCCAGTAACCGTTTATGAGAGAAACATATGTAACTTTTCTTTTTATATTAATAAATTGCCTGAAGTGGCCGCGTTGGCTCAGGTCGTGGACTGTTTCCCTCTTTGAGGGTTTTAACCATGTGATTATACTGTTGTACTGATTTATGATCTGTTGTGAGCGGTGACCTTTGGTTCTTGATCTAAGGAACTTACCCTGTAAATTCCTACATGGTATCAGAGCTATTTTGAGGGTCGCGTACGTTGTTGATCAAAATTTGAAGTCGGTTTGACTGCATGTGAATTCCATTTTGTAGATCCACTATTTCTGAACATTTTTGGGCTTGGAGAACTGCTCGGTTGTGTCTGGAGCATCTATTATAGTGAGGAATGCCTTTCGTTTCATGCGAAAAGGTTTCGGGCTACCCAAGTTATGACAGTTTAGCTCTGGAGGTATAAAGCATCTATTTTGCAGTTTATATTTGTTAATAGTTCTACTTATTTCGGTTTTTTCTGTTTATTTTCGGTATTATGATTTTATTTATTTGACGAATCTATACCCTCTTCTCTGTGTATGCTCTTTGTTGTGCGATCTCGGCAAATCAGAAATAGGAAAAAGAGATTTTTTTTGCTACGTATGCTCTTTCCCGCGTCTTTGTGCGATCTCGAAAAATCAGAAATAGTGAAAAAAGTGATAGTTGTCGGTAAGGCTAACCGAAAATCTAACATTATGTCGTACGACTTTTCATTTCGTTTTTTTTTGCTCGGTTTGTGTGTTTTTTTGTGCAAGAAAAAGCACGCATCCAAAAAAGGAAAATAAAAAATAAAAACCCCTTCCTCCTTTCATACAATAGCGTGATCCTTTTACTATCTCACTTGGTGAGGGGTTAGTTTATGAGAATAGAAGTCTTGGGTTCAAGTCTCCTTCTCAAGCTTCTTTTGTAAGAAAAATTTGTTCAAAGGGGCAGAATTTTTTTTTTAAAAAGCCGCACTTCATCCCGTTCCCGTAACAATTCGGCGTCTACAACTCAGATTTTTCAAAACGCATAACTTCTTCATCCGGAAGCCATTTTTCGAGCCATTTTTTTTAAACGGCCTAATTTTTCGAGATCTTTCCATTAGAGCAGTTAGTTTCATCTTTTCTCAGCTTCAGTTTTTTTTTAAATGGAAAGTGCATGCTTGATTATTCTTAACAGCACCAATTATTTCCAATGGCTACCTCACATGGTAGATATACTTAGAAGTAAAGGACTTTATAGAATAGCCACAGGACAAGAAACTAAACCGATGATGATAAAGCTGCTAAATGGGAAAATAACAAGATCAAGCACGAGGGTTGATAGGAATGTCCATTGCTCAAGATCTTCGATTTCATATCCTTGACATTGACACCCCTAGTGAAGCCCTGGAAAAGCTAAAAATTGTTTTTGGCATTCAAAATCAAATCAGGGCCCACCAGCTTTAAAATGAGTTGCTTACTTTGGACCCCAATAACTTCTCCTCCATTGAAAATTTTTTGTCCAAATTCAAGACCCTCAGAATTCTTTTAGAAGGTTGTAAGATCAAAAAGGACGATGGGAGCCTCATCTATTGCATTCTTTCTAAGCTTGGCCCTGCATACTCTGTATTTGTTTCCGCCTTCCATTGCACTAGAGAAGCCATCATTTCTTCAAGAACCACCTACAAGAATCCCTCTTTTGATGCTTTTTGTGATTCTTTGATAAGAGAACAAGAAAAACTTTTACACCTTGGTCTTATCATTGTTGGAAACGCTTCTAAGAAAGCCTTAGTAGCCCAACAACAACCATATCAAAAGAATCCCAAGAAGTTGTATCCTAAAAAATGTGGTCCTAAACCAAACAAGGGCCCTAAGCAATTTCAGCCGCAAACTGAAAAATTAAATCACCAAAATAATAAGGCAAATCAAAACAAAGGGAAGAAGACAGATAGACATTGCAACTTTTGCAATCGGGATGGCCATATAGAGTCCAAATGTTTTAAGAAGATGGAAGCCTTAGAAGCAACAATGAAGAAGCACAACATCAATTTGGAGCACTCTTCACCTTCATCTTCAGGCATGGCACTTTCTACTTGTGGTTGTCAAGCATCAAGATCTGGTTATGCATTAAATGTATCTTCTTCTTCTCCTTCTCATGAGTGGCTCATTGATTCTGGAGCTTCTTACCACATGGCTAAAAATAAATCCATGTTTTATTCTTTAAATGATTGTAACACCAAACATATTTATGTTGGTGATGATAGATCTCTTAGTGTTGTAGGATCTGGAACCATTCATCTAGATAATGGTCAGTTTAATGATTTACTTTGTGTTCTTACCTTGTCATGCAACCTTCTATCTGTTTATCAGATAACTCATTCAGGTGAAGGGAAAATAGTAGAATTCTCACCTCATGATGTTGTAATCAAGGACCTCAAAGATCCTAAACATATTTTAGCTATTGGCATTGTTGATGATTCCACAAGGTTGTATAAGTTTGACAACTTTGGGTCATCATCTCTTTCCTCTGTTTTTGTTGCTCATAATGATGATGTGAGCAAACTTTGGCATGAGCGATTTGGTCACTTAAACTATCGCTCTCTTCAAACTCTATGTAAGGAAAATATGGTGATGAGCCTCCATATGGTATCTTGCCGGGATGGTGTTTGCTCCGGATGTGTACTCGGAAAACATCATCGAGATAGTTTTGACAAACATGCCTCTTGGCACGCTTCAACCCCTTTGCAACTTGTGCACAGTGATTTATGTGGTCCACTTCTTGTTGTTTCTTTCTCTGGTTGCAAGTACTTCTTAACTTTCATTGATGATTTTTCCAGACGCACTTGGGTATATTTCTTAAAACTCAAGAGTGAAGTTTTTAACATGTTCTTGGCCTTTAAGGCCTTTGTTGAGAAACAATTTGGACATCAAATTCTTAAGTTAAGATCATACAATGGCGGAGAATATGTTAACAAAAAATTTATCAACTTCTGCACTGAGCATGGCATTCAATTGCAACATACTGTTCCATATACTCCACAACAAAATGGTGTAGCTGAAAGGAAGAACTGCACCTTAAAAGAAATGGCTAATTGTATGCTTCAATCTAAAGGACTTGGTCTCAATTTTTGGGCAGAAGCCATTAACTATGCAAATTACATAGTAAATCACCCTCCTATTAAGGTTTTAAAGAATAAAGCCGATATCTTTATAAAGGCTCTCACAGAAGCGAAGTTTACGAAACTTCGACCCATGCTTGGAGTTCAGGAAATTTTCCATTAAGGGGGGATAGGCTCTAATGCCTCCTTCCTTCTCCTATTGTGTCACTTTTGAAAATCCTTCAATCCTATCCCAATTTGTTCTTAAGGGGGGATGTTAGGATATTTCGACACATAGGAAATAGGCTCATTTTTTGTCACCTTTGTAAATACTTCAATCCTATCCCAAGTTGTTCTTAAGGGGGGATGTTAGGATATTCCGACACATAGGAAATAGTTAAGAATAACTTAGTCTAGTGTAGAGTTAGGTAAAGTGTGTTTCTTTACCATGTACATTTGTAACTTATAATCCGACGGTCACGATTTGTAGTGATCTGACGGTTATCTCTCACCTTGGTATTAATGACACTTGATCCGTGGCTTAACACTCGATTGGTCCATGATCTCTATTTAAAGAGCATGGAGGGTCATTTGTCTGGTAACCGTTTATGAGAGAAACATATGTAACATTTCTTTTTATATTAATAAATTGCCTGAAGTGGCCGCGTTGGCTCACACCGTGGACTGTTTCCCTCTTTGAGGGTTTTAACCACGTGATTATACTGGTGTACTGATTTGTGATATGTTTGTGAGCGGTGACCTTTGGTTCTTGATCTAAGGAACTTACCCTGTAAATTCCTACAAAATATTTTATTTTCTATTTTAGCTTAGGATAATTATCTAGCTAATTTTTCAAGTGTATCATAAAAAGGCTAGTTTGCTTACCTTCGAGATAAATTCATATGATACATTGATTTTAAGGTCTTTATTGTATATTTTTTCATTGTGTATCAAGCTTTTTTTTGCATTTCTTTTTGTAGTTTATAAAAGAGATATGCAAGTTTTTCAATGTTCCACACTCTCACCAAGTATCTTTAGTTGGAATCTTGTATATAGACTCTACATTTAATATATTTTTTGATCTATTATTTTAGTATAAAAAACACGTATTTCTAGTTGTTTCTTCATTAAAAACTTTACTGGAGTTTTCCTACTGGAAATTGGAATTTTTTGTCCAATGATCTGGAACCGATCTAAAAAGTTCAATCTAGTACCTCCTAGCCTCCCCACCTCCAGAACTTGGATCTATAGTGCTTTGGCACTAATTGTGTCGTATTTTAAGAGGTAATTGGTTATTCTCACTGCATTTTCCTACAGATTTTACAGTATGCAGTCATAGGGCAGGAGAAAAATAACACCAAAACCTCTCTAAATAGGGATCCAATCACATAAATAACCTTATATCTAGTTAAGATATTTTTTGTACACTCATTTTGACTACTCACATTGATATATCTTGCATATTTGAGTGGCATATCTCATTGGTTAAGAGTTTTCATGCCGATTTTTACACAATCAACTAGTAGGACAATGAAGAATTAACTCCTCCACTTCATTCATAAGCCCAATTCAAGGCATTTGTACTTATTGATCAGGTGAGGTATTCAAAGGGAATACTTCCATAGCCATTAAAGAGGTAGTTGGGCTTAAAGAGTGGGGATTTGAGTCGAGGTGACAGTAAGCCCTAACCTTGTGTATGCCAATCAAGAGCAGTTTGCAAGGACCTCAACAACATTGTCAATTTGGTTGGCAATAAGCTCCAAGGTTACACTTATTTCTTCGGCAAAGTGTTGGTTTTGACTTGACACCTATAGCATTGTTCCCACATGCTCCACATAACTAGCCAAACACTTGTTATAAACAAATATCATGGAAATATCTTGCATATTTGAGTGTCATATCTCATTGGTTAAGAGTTTTCATGCAGATTTTTACACAATCAACTAGTAGGACAGTAAAGAATTAACTCCTCCACTTCATTCATAAACCCAATTCAAGGCATTGATCTTTATTGATTGGGTGACGTATGCAAGGGAATCCTCCCATAGCCATTAAAGAGTTAGTTGGGCTTAAAGAGTGGGGATTTGGGTCAAGGTGACAATGAGCCCCAATCTTGTGTATGCCAATCTGGAACAAGTTGTGAGGACCTCAGTAACCCCGCCAATTTCATTGGTAACAGGGTCCAAGGCTACACTTATTTCTTTAGAAGAGTGTTGGTTTTGACTTGACACCTAAAGCGTTGTTCCCACATGCTCCACATATCTAGCCGAACACTTGCTATAGACAAGGATGTCATGGAAAAACAAACAGATCTGTGTGGGTAACAACAAAATACAGTTGTCCATGGTCGCTTGAAAAGTTTGACCCATTGCACAACCAAAAAATGATTACCAAGAATTCATAGTTCATTCATAAGTGCAGAAGTTAGTTTTATAAGCATCTTCAACCCTAAATCACATGTGATAATAAACCTAAGCTCAATTCTATTACGTAATAATCACTGTTGTATGTAATTCTCTGAGAATGGAAACGATTTGTTTGTGGTGGTTGGGCTTAATGCCCAATAATTCCTACACATCCAAAATCCATCATTTTACCATGTCAAGACAACCTGATTTCAAAATAAACTCATATTGTGCTCTATTGCTCCTAATTCCAAAATCTCATGGACATCGCTCTAAGTTTCTTCCTTAACAAAGAAAGGTTGATTTCAAAGAAGCACTACACTTGATACTGTGCCTGCCTTTTAACATTGAAATTCTGTGGGTAAATTTCCAAAATCATCTCACTTAATGCATGTCACAATTTTTATCCATTTTCATCAGCTCCTATATCCTTCTTTATTTCTAAATCACACACATGGTCATGCATGAAACAATCTGCTCCCTTTTCCACTCTAAACGCTTCCATTATTGTATTGACATGATTTTGATATAGTTAATTTCATGCTATTGCATTTGGTTGTACTTGTTGTTTAAGTTGTGCAGGTACATAATATTCAAAATGATAAAGATGTTAATTGAATGATGATAATCAAGATAACCTTGATGTCATATGAAGGAATGAAGTCGTGAGAGATCTTCAAATGTTATAAAAGAAGGAAGTATTTGATCTCCCTAAGTTGAGAGGGAGCCTAGATAAAAGAAAAGAATACATCTCCCCATTTGAAAGGGAGGGCATATCATATTCATGATGGATACCTTGAAGAAGAAATTGGAGAATGAAAGTACTACAATGCATTGAGGATGTCTTGATGTTGCTGAAGAAATGAAAGAAAAAAAGCTTTCGACTAGTTATGAATAACTTGATATAAGTGGCATCAGGATGATTGAAGACCCTGAAGTTTTGTGTTTACTTGTATATGTATATTTAATAATTTATTCTTGATTGGGGTTTGTATTTGTCCCTCCATAAATAGGTTGAACACTCTGGAAGCATGCTTGGGAAAATGGATATATCTAGTTTATTAGGGAAGAGTTGGAGCATCTAATGGCGGATGCTTGGGAGGAAATCTGGCCGGCCTATGTGTGTTTGATGTCTAGATCCCGAAGAGGGAGGATGGAATTACTCTTAGAGCTCTGACCTTGGGTACACAACTAGATCCCTCGGTTGATGGTTAGTTAGAAAGCCTGATGATACCTAGACTAGCTAAAAGCTTTAGTCCATCTTAGTCCCACCCGGATAGATTACCCTGGTCGGGAATCTAGTCTACAACACTGAGTGTGCTAGAAATATTTGTAGTTCATTTTGGAGATCTTCCATGTACCTCAATAGATATAGGTAATTATGAATACCTCCCTAGTTAAGAGGGAGTATTGAAGAATGTAACTAGTGTTTGTCTTCATAATTGTACTTGAGTCATAATAAAATGTATTTATCAAAAGAAAGAAAGAGAAACTTTTTATTATTAAATAAATTGACTTATTAAAGCATGGGTTTCATGCTTATGTCTATTGTTTTTAGGTTAAATCCTCCATTGAAGGCTTATAGGGTTTATGTCAAGTGTCCTTGTCCATGTCATATGGTAAAGAACCCTTCTTGGGATTTATTCATCAAAGAATAAATTTATTTTATTGTAAAATAGGTCAATTAGGCCTCTTCCTCCAAGTCGGCTTAAACTAGGCAACAGAATCACTATATAAAGGCAGCAACTTGACCTCATTTGTCACTCACTCACAACAAGTTCGATATGCAACTTCTGGGGCCAGAAAAAGTGTGGATTTCAAGGAAAAAGAAGAAGGATAGTGAAGGAGAAGGAGGTCTCCCACAAGCAAAAGAAGTCGAAATTATCTCTCTTTTTCCCACATTGTGAAGCTATGAAGCTGCTGGAAGGGCCGAAATTCTGCAGTTGCTGGGATAGCCGAAATTCTAAAGCTGGATCGATATTTTGGTGAAGTTGGGCCAAAATTTCTGGGTTGATGCTGGATTGAAGTTGCTAGACAAGAAGAGACTACTAAGTGTGCTAAAACATATTGCAAGGCTGACTTGGAGGAGGAGGAAGGTTTGTTGGTCTAGAGTTTCAGTCTATCTCATTTGAATTATTGAAGGAAGAGTTATTAACTGGGTTTTCCCCTATACAGGGGTTTTTCCCTGGATGTGCGCCTACATTTGTTGTCCTTGATCTTCATGTTTTGGTTTTGATAATTGCTTGATGAATTAAGATAAAAAAAGAACATAAGAAAGACAATAATAACTCAAAGAAATCACAAGTAATTATCAACAAGAGAAAATATTTTTGCCTTTTTTATTTTCTAACAATATACATCCTCACAGTCATTGATTACTTCACAAAATGGGTGGAATAAGCACCAATAGATCCATAAGCACCTCTCCTTATCAACTGGTCTATGGCACGGATGTGATATTTCCTATGAATCTGACTATACCAATGATGAAATTGTTGCAAGAGGAAGATGAAAGTACCAGCCCAATGTAGAAAAGGGTTTGTCAGCTAATAGAATCCCATCAACATAGCAAAGAGGTCCTGGGAAAGAAGGAAGCTCACCAACAAATGATGAAGGCCAAATTTGATAAAAGAGTTGAAGAGAGAAATTTGCAAGCAGGAGATCTTGTGTTGAAATGCGACTCGATTCGTGTTGATAAAGGGAAGCATGGAAAATTGGACAATTTGCGAGTCAGCGCATTTCGAGTTCAGGAAGTCCAAGACAATAATACATATCAACTAAAGACTCTGGATGGAGATTTCCAAGGGAACCTATCAATGGTAGGTTCCGGAATAAATTCTTCACATGATAACCTTTATTTTGTTTCAAAATAAAATAAAATAAATAAAAATAATTTCTGGAAATTTTGTTCCCTCAAAAATTTTGTTTTCTCAGCAAATCACAGGGCAGAAGACTCCACAACCCAAATGTTAAAGGCATTGGAGCTGCACAGTTCTCAACAGGCCACAAGGGCCTGTTGCCCCCCATGGAGTCGATATTGGTGCTAAAACCAAACGAAGAGGTCGCAGGCCAGAAAGGCGCTTCGAGGAAACCTGCACAAGACTAACATATATCAAAGAAAATTTGGTTACCAGGCCAAATTAGGCATTTGAGTCAGATGATGTCAGTTGAGTTTCATTGAAAGGATTGCTTATTTCACTCGAGCTTTAGCAAGCGAGCGAGTACACATAAACATGACACAAGTGAGAGAGAGTAGCACTCGTGCAAGATCGTGCGGTTGGGATCAATCGGCGATCAATGGTGGAGATCTCACTGCATCGCCGACTTGCATGCAGTTTACCGCCCGAAGGCGGTGCGGCCAAAACCGCTTGGGCACACACGGCAAGCCGCAAGTGACCACACATCCCCCAGGGCAATGCACCAAACTACCCTCCCCACCATGCAAAAAATCACTTCTAGGGGGGGCCATAGGTAACGCGTCAACACCTAACTGTGCTGCCATCAACTGGAGAATGACACATGGCACCCTTCCACCCACATTCCCTGAACCATCAGCATGACGCGTCATCACACCACGTCACCCTGCTAGCTCAACATGATGACGTGTCAAACCGGTCAGTTCATAGGCCGATTGGGTCAAACTAGTAGAAAAACCTGGTTTGGGGAGGCCTTTCACCCAAAACCTCGATCCAACCAGTGCTAACTGGCCGGTTCCATCCTAAACCAGTCGGTTAGCTACCAAAGCTACGATGGACCCACCAGACATGGTGGAAGGTTCCAGGTGGTTTTGGAGGGAAAACAATGGTTGTTTCCCTCCAAAAACACCCTCTCCAATCCATTAAAAGGAGGTTACCCCTCTCATTTGTCTTACACATCTCATTTGGAGCTTTTGTGAGTTTGATTGGGAGCTTGGAGAGTGTTGAGTTTGTGCTGGAGTAGTGGAACAACATAGATTTTTAGCTAAGTAATAGCCATCATGCCTCGAAAAGCCAAGGATATTGTATGGGATCATTATGATATGATTGATGGAAAAATGATCTGCAAATATTGCCAAAAATCTATTGCAGGAGAGTGTATTTACAGGTTCAAGCAACACTTGGCTGGGATAGGAGACCATGTAAAGCCATGTGGAGCACCAAATGAAGTAATAGGGCATATTAGGGCATAATACCTTCAAAATTTTGAGACTCAAGTCACTTAACCAATAAAGAAGTTTGTGACTTGAGCAGTTGCAAAGTTTGGGAGTCGAGACTCAACCAACTGAGTTTGATCATGATGAGAAGTTTCAAGTGATAATGTTGATCACTAATATCATATATGTAGATTTGTAGAAGGCCAGTGGCCCATGGTTTGTAGGCTATGTTTTTGAACTCTAGAGGCCATTTAGAGCCTCATTGCTTAGGTATTATGCCGATGATATGTATTGCACTCGGTGCCATTTTGATATATTCACCTTTACATGGTATACAAATGAGCAACCTTTGCATATTTCGTCTCTATTGGCTTGGAATCATGGTTGCAAATCTTAAAAATAGTTTTTTTTATTAAAAATTAATTATTTAATGTATTTTTTTTTAAAACTAGTTCATTGAGATCTAACCAGTCCCGGTTTGACAGGTTCCGGTTCATTAGGTCCACTGGTCCAGTCATTGGTTCTGGTTTTTAATACTATGCTTTGTACAGGTCAGATTCCTACATCCAATAAAGTTGTGACATGTGTCATCCCTCTGCCACATCATCAGCCCCATCGACTCATGTTGATGCAAGTGTGACATCAACATGATGTCATCCCAGCCAATCACAAAAATGACACATGGCAGCGCAAAAAGGAAATCTTTTTTAAATAAGAGACCAGACAAGGCACCGTTCATATCAATTTCACTAGTAGAAGTTCACAGAGTAGGCAAGCAACCAAGCCCAACAATCCCCCAGTACGCCATTTTCGTCCAACAATCACGCTCTCATCCCAAACACCCTCATGGTGACATTTGCGCTGAAAACACGACATCCGATCATACCAGCGCTAACTGTGAGAAACCAAGGTGGCCCCCGCAAACTCAAAACCATCATAACCTCTCATTTCAACCATATTTTTTAAAATTGATAGCGACCCATTTCATTGTTTAACCTCCATTACCGAGTGCAATATAAAATGCGAAAAATTCAACCTGAGACCATAGAATTTATCCACTAGTTCAAGCTCAGTTGCAGCCTTTACAAAACCTGGCGAAAGTCGTCAAACACCTCGAGCCTTAAACACAATATTCCCAGTTTCCACAATATTTTTCCTCTCCCCCCCTAGCGAGCCTGTTTGATTAAGCCAATTATAATTAGAGTGCCCTTGTTTATGTCCTTGAGTCCCAGAGTCAAGTCAACATGTCACACAATCTCACATCAATGACTTCTCCAGCGAAGGATAAGCCACATGAAGAAGAGCCCATAGATGCCCAAGCTGAGATCCATGATCCCAATTTGAGCATTGCAGACATATACGTTAGCATTCACCAAGTATATTAAAATGTACAAGTAGGCCTGGACTTGGACAACTTGTTCAGAAGCAATCTAGTGAAGGCAGTGGTACCTGTTACCCACCACTTCGTGGGTGATATCCCTAGGAGAAAAAATTTCTCCATGATGGATCTCAGCCGGTAGCCTCTTACTAGCTCATTATGCCATTTCTCAGCCACCTGAGCCATCCATGTGGTCCCTCACCCATCTGTATTGATCATATGTTTGAAGGTGGGCCTCCCGAATCTTAAGGTATGTCTTGTCATTTGGTAATTGAGTATTGGGTTTACTTATCATGGATACTTGTGGGCATGGATTGATAGGGGGATTTGGCAAAAAGAGTGGGCTTAGTCTATGCTCCTATCCCCTTGTTCTCTTTTGGGTGTTACCCCTGCATCTTAGTCCTGTGGGATCTCCTTTATTAACAATTTTGTTCTAGGGTGGTACTACTGTGAAAATTTCAATTCTAAAATTCTACTGCAGTTATAGATTTATTTCTCCTACTTATTTCCACAATAAGTTATTTACAAAACCTTTACAGTAAATTTCGAAATAAACACTACTACAGTTATCACTCAAGTACATATAGAGAAAAGAAGAGTAAAATGCAAGCACAAGAACCAGTCACAAAGACAGTTATTTTTGGACAATTGTCCCCGGAAAAACCCAATGTGGGAAAACCGGTGCAACAAATGAGGGTTTATATATTAATCTTCAGCAGTAAATTCTTTACAAGGAAAGATTGGCAGAAATAACTGAAAAACTTCTTGAGATACACCTAATATAATTCTTCTCCGGACCTCCAGAGAATTTCCGACACTTGAGGGACTCACTGGCCCTCCCTGCGTCTATCTGCGTCACTCCTGCGTACCTCTCTACCCAGAGCCAGCGTGAGACTGCATCACTATTGCGTGAGGCCTCTACGTTGCTCCTGAGTGTTGCCTCTTTGCCCTTCTGCGTCTTTCTTTCCTTGAGCCCTGACACTGTTGATGCCCTTTACTTCCTCTGCCCTGCAAATCTCCCTCTGAAATCGAATTTTATTCCTTCAGAATCGACTTCCCTCAGGTTGTTGAATGTTTGTCTGGCTTACTTTCCAAGTGACCCTCAAGCCTTCTTTTATACTCTTCTCATTAATGAATCAATGGTCCAGATCAGAAGTCTAATCAATGGCTAAGATTAAAACTTGACTTGATCTTCGTTCTCTAGAAGATTCACACTCGGTTTTATTGGTACCCATTAATTATTTAATTTCCCTAAGTTTAGACTTGGGTATCCATTAAAATAATTAATTATTTTAATAAAACATGAACCGAGTGAAATTTCCACAAACGGTTTATGGGTTCTTTGGAATACTGGTGTCTAAGCCTCCTCACCAAATTTGAGACTTGGATCACTTTCCGATGTTGCAAAAAATCAACACTCCCTCTTAGCAAGGAAAGTGTTCTAGCAATTTGCCTGCTGCATACTGCTCTCACCCTGAAGCATCCTCTGCGTTGTTGATGCTTAGTTGTTGCTGCCCCTCATCTGTTGTGTTGTTGCCCTTTGTACTGCTGCCCATGACACTGCCACTGTCACTGCCTCGTCTGTACTGCAACTCCCTGTATCTGTCCATTTTTCTGTTATTGAAATGGATTCTTGATCATCCCCATCTTTTCTCTAAAGTAGACAAACTTTGTATTTCCCAAAGCTTTAGTGAGGATGCCTGCCACCTGTTCTCCTAACGAAGTGCACTGCAATTGTATAGCTACCCATTGGACACAGTCTTTGATGAAATGACACATGATGTCAATGTGCTTCGACCGATCATGAAACACAGGATTTTCAGAGAGCTTGATGCAACTCTAATTATCACATAGAATGTTGGTCGCTTCCATCTTCTCCTTGAGTAGATTCAGAAGCAGCTTCCTAAGCCATATGGCCTCACACGAAGCAGTGTTGGCTGCCATATATTCCGCCTTAGCTGAGCTCAGAGCCAAGGATTTTTGTTTCCTACTGCACCAGGAAGTCATTCTTGATCCAACATTGAAACAATACCCACTGGTACTTTTCCAATCTATTGGGCTTCCAGCCCAATCTGCGTCAATGAACCCACTCAATCTGATGTCATTGCCTCGGTTGTATCTCAATCCAAGCTCGATTGTTCCCTGAAGATATCTAAGAACATGTTTGCCTGTTGCCCAATGTGCCCTCTTTGGTTCCACCATGAACTGACTGAGGGTGTTGACAACATAACATATGTCTGGCCTAGTGTTGACCAGATACATCAAGGACCCTATGAGCTGCCTATACAAGGTAGGATCAGCCTCATCATCATCGGAAGTATCAGTGTTCTTCCAGTTGGTGATCATTGGAGTAGCCATGGGTCTACAATCCTCCATCTTAAACCTCTTCAAGACTTCTGTAGCATATCTCCCTTGACCAAGGAAGATCTCACCCTTCTGCAGCCAAACTTCCAACCCCAGAAAATAATGCATCAGCCCCAGATCCTTCATGTCGAAATTTGCAGCTAAATTCTCCTTGCAGTCCTTGATGAGCCTAGATGATCCTATTAGGAATAAATCATCTACGTATAGCATCAGTATCAGAGGCTCATCCCCTACTCTTAGATAGTAGAGATTGGGATCCGCGTCACTCTTGACGAATCCCATCTTCTGCAAGTAGCCATCGATTTGACCATACCAAGCTTTAGGGGCTTGCTTAAGTCCATACGAGGCTTTCTTAAGCATACACACATGAGTCTTCTTCTCATGCATCTCAAAGCCCTTTGGTTGTTCGATATATACTTCTTCTATCACCCCATTCAAGAATGCAGTCTTAACGTTCATCTGGTGAATCTCCCATCCCATCTGTGCAGCAAGGGATATCACGGATCTAATAGAAGTATATCTGGCTATTGAGGCGAAGGTCTCTTCATAGTCTATCCCTTCCTTCTGAGCATACCCCTTTGCCACAAACCTGGCTTTAAATTTTTCTTTGCTGCCATCTGCAGCATATTTGATCTTATAGATCCATCTCGAACCCACAATTGATTTGTCCTGAGGCCTAGGAACCACTTCCCATACATCATTTGTCATGATGGAACTGTACTCCTCCACCATTGCATCTACCCACACCCAATGTTGAGCTACCTCACGAAAACTAGAGGGTTCCCCAACCTGGGCTACCAAGGCTTGGTAACTGTACAGCTGCCTGTGCTACCTCTTCTCATTTCTAGGAGCTCCGACAAACTCCTCTGCATCCCTCAGAATTTGTCGTAATACCCTGCTCGTCCTACCACTAGTAGTGAGTGGTTTTACATGCTCCCCCTCCTGCAAATCTTTTGGAGATGAATCCCTTGGATCCTTCTACCTTGGAGAAGCAATCGAGCTATCCTCTACTCATCGTAGTCGCTGGACCGGTGGGTCATCTTCAGACTGCGTCACTGAAGGCATCTCTCCGGATTTTCTGAAAGCTCTTTCCTCCATGAACTTTACATCCCACCGCACTACAACCTTCCTGCTACCAAGAATGTAGATTCTGTAAGCCTTAACATTTTCATTGTATCCCACCAGATACCCCTTTTCAGCAGTCTTGTCCAATTTCTTCCTCTTCTCTTCAGGTACATGGCAATATGCCACACTAACAAAGATCTTGAAGTGGCTTACTTCTGGCTTCCTGCTAGTGAAGACACTTTCTGGAGTGATCTTACCCAATGCATTGTGAGGAATCTTATTCTGAACATATACAGTTGTGTTACAAGCCAATACAGAAATTTGGGAATGTCTTAATCATCTGACATTTTCATGGAGCCTCACGATAGTTCTATTCTTCCTTTTACGCAACTCCGTGCCGCTCGGATTATATGGGTAAGTCCACTCTCTTCGATGCCTTCCCTTGCGCAGAATTCTGTAAAATCTTTATCAGTGTATTCTTCACCATTATTTGATTGCAGTATCTTTATCCGCTTTCCTGTCAGATTCTCAACCAAAGCTTTAAACTCCTTGAATTGGTCAATGACTTCATCCTTGGTGTTCAGAAAGTAGATCCAAGTTTTCCTGGCATGGTCATTAATGAAGGTGACGAAATATTGGGCACCACTAAGCCCTCTAATGGACATTGGTCTGCAGATGTCTGATTGTATCAATCCCAATACACTCTTAGCCCTATTTCTGCTCCTAGGGTAGGCTGCCTTGGCATACTTCCCTAGTGCGCACCCTCTGCAAACGTCATCTCGTTTGGTGCTCAAATTTGGAACTCCTGTGACAGTCTTCTTGAGAATTCTCAAAGCCCATGGTGTAAGTGCCCCATTCTCCTGTGCCATAGTTCATTCAAATCCTTTTCATCATTGTTTCCTATCAATGCCATTGGAGATTCGAGTTGCAACTTATACAGTTTATTGCTCCTCACTCTTATTTGTGCCTTCTTCTTCCAACTCGGGTGTTTGACATATACTCTTTTGCCAATGAAGTAGACGTCATAGCCCTTGTTTTGTAGTTGAGACATTGAGAGTAATTTCATCCCCAAACCAGGCACATGTTGCACATTGGTGGCCCGAAGCTTATTGCCAACTTCAGTTTGAAACACTACGGTACCTCTCCCTATAGGGGTACATTTTGCCTTATTTCCCATGGTGATCTGAAAATTCATGTGCTCTTCCTAGTATCTTGAGAAACATTCTCATACTCCCATCATATGTGCAGAAGCTCCGTTATCAATATACCAAACTTCGAGAGAAGCAGATCTTGATACGCAAGCAAATTCTTCTTCCAATCTGGAGGCCAATACAGAGATGTTGTGATCTCTCTATTCTTCCATGCTTTCCCTTCTCACTCGAGAGATGCGTGAACCCTTTAGAGTTGCTGTTGCAGCAACTTCTATACTTCGTTCCATCGCAGAGTCTCCAATCCTATTACTCAACTCAGCTTTGATACCATGTGAAAATTTCAATTCTGAAATTCTACTACAATTACAGATTTATTTCTCTTACTTATTTCCACAATAAGTTATTTACAAAACCTTTACAGTGAATTTCGAAATAAACACTACTGCAGTTATCACTTAAGTACGTATAGAGAAAAGAACAGTAAAATGCAAGCACAAGAACCAATCACAATGACAGTTATTTTTGGACAATTGTCCACGGAAAAACCTAATGTGGGAAAACCAGTGCAGCAGATGAGGGTTTATATATTAATCTTCAGCAGTAAATTATTTACAAGGAAAGACTGGCAAAAATAACTAAAAAACTTCTTGAGATACGCCTGAGATCATTCTTCTTTGGACCTTCGGAGGATTTCTGACACTTGAGGGAGTCATTGGCCCTCCCTGCGTCACTCTGCGTCACTCCTGCATACCTCTCTGCGCAGAGCCAATGTGAGACTGCATCACTATTGTGTGAAGCCTCTACGTTGCTCCTGAGGGTTGTCTCTCTGCCCTTATTTGTCTTTCTTTCCTTGAGACCTGACATTGATGATGCCCTCTGCTTCCTCCGCCCTGCAAATCTCCCTCTGAAATCGAATTATATTCCTTCAGTATCGACTTCCCTCAAGTTATTGAATGTTTTCCCAGCTTACTTCCTAAATGACCCTCGAGCCTTCTTTTATAATCTTCTCATTGATGAATCAACAGCCCAGATTATAAGTCTAATCAATGGGTAAGATTAAAACTTGACTTGATCTTCGTTCTTTAAAAGATTCACACTCAGTTTTATTAATGCCCATTAATTATTTAATTTCCTTAAGTTTAGACATAGGGTCTCATTAATTATTTTAATAAAACATGAACCGAGTGAAATTTCCACAAACGGTTTTTGGGTTCTTTGGAATACTGGTGTCTAAGCCTCCTCACCAAATTTGAGACTTAGATCACTTTCCGATGCTACAAAAAATCAACAACTACTTGAGAAACCCTGACTTTGGGTGCGTGGTCCCACTTTATCCGTATGTATTACTCCCCTCCCACTCATTATACTCCCATTCATCATTTCTCCCACCTAGGTCCACATAGGGCTAGCCTCCATATCCCCTTGCCCCCACCTGGGGTCAGGGCTCGAATGATGCCCCGGAGGTTGAAGCGGCTAAAAGAAAAAGAAAAAACATAATTGGTCGCACTTAACAGGTAATTGTACCACAAAATTGAAAAGATGGTTGGGACTAAAATAATAGCACGTGGGAAAAAGCTAATGCATGAGCTCTGCCCCTTACCCATGCCCATCACCCTAGTTCCATAGGCCCTAGATGAGCCTCCTTTGTCATACAGGAACCCATGATTGCCCCCCCCCCTGGAGTGCAATCAACCGCCCTACCTTAAAGGGGGTAATCACTGTTATATCTGACACATCATGCTCTCATCCTTGAGCCCCAAGCAGTTAATTAAATAAAATTCATAAAAGGAAAAAGGCATATAAAGAAGGGTGGAAAAAACAAGGTCAGGACACCTCATGTACTATGATTGCTCCCTCCTACACATTATATAACTTGGTGTGGGCTTCACCTTATCTGGTTGTCCTTGTGCCTCAATATGTGGCCCAGGATTGCCCCTCTCATTCCCTACTCCATTTTTTTTATCACTTGCCACCCCCCATTCAAAGAATGTACCTTGGACCTACTATCCCCTTTAAGGGTTGAAACCACTTAATAAGGTACATGGCTAACCCCCTTTGGAGTATGGAGACACCAACACATGCCATAGCCCACTACGAAAGGGCATGCCATTGTGAAGTGCCCACTTTGTTATCCATGATTCGTAAGCTCATTCTAATGATTGGTTGTACTGGAAGCCTAGGGGGGACACATTGGATCTTATACATGATTGCAGATGGTTTCCATTTGGGTTTGGTCTCCCTATACGGGATCCTAACCCCAGAGGAGCCCCACACTCTTGGTAGGTGTCCTAGGACTTGTACGATGTCATGGCAGCGTTCATTCCATCACTCAAGCCCTTGCAAAGGATCTACATGCATCTCATATTCATATGGAGACCCATGGGGGTCATTTAGGTGCCCTCACACCCACTGAGATCACCACATGTCTACTACTTGGAGAACAAGGGACCACCCCCTTGTCCATCATATTTAGAGGAATTTATTCCTCATTATGGCACTTCAAACATTATTAGGCCTTTGGAGGGCCCCACGACATATATATATATTATTATTTGGCCCCATGTGAGGCATTTATTTTCCATTTTCAGCTAATTTGGTGGGCTTGTCACCAATAGGGGTTTTATTTGCACATTATTTTATCATTAGGGGCTAATGTAGGCCCCATAGGCTGATTCGAACTCCTTAGGAGGGTATATATTGATGTTAGCAACATTCATTTGTATCATCACTTGACTTGGGATCACTCTAATCATAGAGAACTTTGCATTTTTTCCCTTGTTGGACATTTTTGGAGATGGATGAATTTTGATGTATGGATTTGGGTTATTTTTCTTGTCTTGGAGCTTTGTCTTACAAATGAAATGTTGGTTGGATATACTCTATAACATTGTAAGTAAATTTTAACATTGTTATTCATGTCGTTGCACACTGCTAAAATTAGGGCTAGTTGTTGCATGATTGAAATGTGGAATTAAGCATGTTTTAGTTAATTTAATGTATGGGCCAATGTTATATGAATGAAATGTCCTAGAGATTATTTATCTCGATAAGTTTGCATCATTTGCTTTGAAGTATAAATGCTTTAAGGTCACTTTCTTTTCTTTCTCTCAACATTGGAAGAAGATGACTTTCCGGGCCTCCTTGATCAAGAAACCAAGTTCTTACTCATCATCATCCTTGACTCCATATCCCCAAGTGGATTAGGCACTGATCCCTAAAAATGGTGGTCATCCCTTTCACCTTTTTCCACTTTTTCCCAAGTCTAGCCCTCAAAGGTCACCTAGGGCATCAATTTCTTGGGTATTCACCCAAGGAAAATTTTTGATCTCCTACAGGGTACTACGCTGGTGGTTCCCCTACCTCTCCTCCGAATTTGAGGTGATTCTAACAGTGGAATCTTTGAGAATCTCAAGCCCTAGCTCTAGGATCGAATTTTGCCTAGGCATCCCAAAGGCTAGACCTCAACGAGATCAATTCAACCTTTTGAAGTAAGTATTCTTGTTTGGTCCTCTCCATTCACCTTGTCTAGGATAGGAACATCATTGGTTGTTGTATTCCATCCCCAAGCCTGAGTTGGGTCCACTTGGCCCTGTGTGGTCCCACTTCTAAATAAAGAATAATTGTCAAGGACCATTTGGGAATCCAATCTTCCCAAGGATTATAGGAATTGAGAACCTCATCTATAAGCCCATTCCTTCTCCCTTAACCCTCCAATCCTCATCCCTTACCCCTATATGACCAAATCCCTTGCTTGAAGAGCAAGCAAGCTCCATTATTCACTCCATCCTAGGGAAAGGGTTTCCAGGGTCACTTTCCACCTAGCCATTGACATATACTTCACAATTGATTCCTACACTACCGAGACTCCTCCCATCGGTGAAAGTCTGTAAAGAGTAGGAACACTTAGTTGTTGTGACAGTGGGCTAAGCCTCCGTCTATACCCTTAACCTAGCAGTTGCCCTCTTAGGAACCACTTTAGGTCCCCTGTTGGTTTAAGTGGTAAACAGTACCCTAAGTTTATGAATATCCACAGATCATATCTTGGGTAGCACCACACTATAGTTTTGAAAGCAAAACCATAATATCAACTACAGGATCTAGAGTAGTGTTGTCAACAACTCTAGAAGCAATAAGTTATAACAGGAATGCTATGTTTCCCAGACCAAACCGCAATGCAAAAGTTGGATGAGGCCATACTACCAGGATATTGGAAGGCCCTAATTGATGAGCAAAGGACAAAGGTACTAAAATATCATCTACCAGAAGGATTAGTGGCTCCTATAGGTCCTCCACCCTACACCATAGTAATTTTTTCTGAGCAATCCAAAGTGACAATTTCCATGATCGCTCAGATCTTTGGAATGGACCAAGATACAAAAATTCATGAAAATATGTTGGGTTTCCTAGTAGCTTTGTGCCACCCTGACACCACAACCTATTCCTTGTTTAATTACCCAGAGTACATATCAAATGCCATCCACCACCAATTCATGAATTTTCGGTCCACCAATGCATTCTGATACCAATCATACATTGTCTACCACTTCATGCACCAGAACTACAATTCTCTAGAACACTTGGCCCCTAGGATAGTCGATTCATCTAATGTCGTGCTTCCCACTATTGAATGGATACCTTCAGTGAGACGAACTCCAAACAACATAGGAACCATGTACTATATTCAATGTTTTACCAACTCATCCATGAGCAACCCCTGCCTCGATCTATCCCAGAAATGAAAGAGATGAATGAGAAATGGAAAATAGGGGATTAGTATCTCCTAAAATAGTGCACACTAATAAAAGTTTATGGTTTCAAGTAGGAGCCATACTTGCTTCCAAGCTTCCTCACACCCAGAATATTTGCAATGGAGCTTATAAAAGAAAGATTTATCAATGACTAGTTGCATTTGCATCAAGGAAGATGGCTATCACATTTCATCTACCGCAAGACATTAGGCCATTCATTACCAAAACTAGGAAAGCTTAAGACAAAGTGCAAAAGTTGTTTGAAGAATTGCACTTCGCATAAGGAGAAAAATGGGTATATGATCCCCTGCATGTGATTTACAATCAGAGAAAGGGTAAGGACAGAAAATCACACAACCATCAACCAAGACCTATCTTAGAGCAAGCAGAAAACAAGTTGAATTTTGAAGAAGTCAGAGAAGTACTCCTCCTAGCATACCCACAAAACTCTAGGTTGTCTAGCACCAAGAGGATTGGCACCGATGACATGGAAATAGATAAAGAGGGAGAGTCTAGCTCCAAAAATACCATTATAGAGGAGATAGAAGGAGATGATGAGGAAGAAGAGAACCTGGATAAAGCTTTGGCATTAATTGTAGGAATTACAGCAGGCCCATCAAGCAATCCTACAATACCTCAGATGCCATGGACACATTTGACATCCGGACTGGTCGGGATGTTGAATTTGTAACTATGGTTGATCTTCATAATGTATATTTGGCCACTTGATGTACTTGTATTGATTATTGTAAAGCATATTTTAAATGTTATTCAAAGTCCCATTGCGAATTTTAAAAGAAGAAAATTTGTATTTTGAAATTGTATTTTTTGGCTCCAAAGTTGTCAAGTCTGCCTCCCTCCAAGTCAAGTCAGCCCAAGGAAAAGGATACACCCATTCGACCCAGTAGATCACTCTATAAAGGCAACTTGACCTCATTCTTCCTCCACCAATTCACACTTCCTCAAGAAGACATTTTTTGGGCATCTCAGGGAAGATCAAGAAGGACAAGGATGACAAAAAAGAAGATGAATTATCTCTCTCTCTATCTATCTCTCTCTCTCTCTCTCAAGGTCTCATGTGTGGATAGATTCTCTCTCTTTTGGCTCGTAGTTTTTCTGGGAAATTCTGTTGCAAGGGGGGCGACATTCTAGATCAATCAGGCAAAGCGAAATTCTAGATCATATTGAGAGGCTTGAGTTGGAGGGGTTGACCTGGTTTGACCATAGGTCTAGGTGTGTCTCTTTTTGAACAGAAGAATTTCGCTATTAAAAAGGTTGTTGGGATTTTCCCCTTGGTGGGTTTTCCCAAGGTAAATCTTGTCTTCTTTTGTGCATTGTGATCTCTATTGTTCTTCTATTCTTGTATAGTTGAACTTATGAATTATAATTGTTGAATGATATATTGGAATAATTTAAAAGAAGATAAACATGAAAAGTAATTATCAGTATTTCAGAAATATCGTGCTAGTCTATATTGCACTTAGAAAATCAACATGGCATCAAAGCTTTGGTGAAGGAAGGAACACTAAGATTAGCCTTTGAAGAAACCGTGCTTTGAGGTTCTATTGTTGAATTCCTTGTTGATTCGCATCCACGACTTCCTCTATGAAATATGAAAACAAGTTGGAAGGAGCCTCAAACTTCAGAGCTTGAAAGCTTAAAATTGATCTTATTCTTGCAAAGAACAAAGTTTTGGATATCGTGACAAGGAAAGTTGTAGAACCAGCAAATACTACAGGAAAGGAGAAGTTTAAGGAAGATGACATTACTGCCATGAGTCTTATTGTGGAATCCATCATAGATCATTTCATTCCCTATATTGCAAAGCTTGATACTTCCAAGAATATGTACAATGCCCTATCCAATCTATTCATTATCAAGAATGTTGGTTAAGCCATGAACCTGAAGAATGAACTTTGTGATGTAATGATGACGAATGATGACATCGTAGCTTCATATTTCGTAAGGATTTCTCAAATAAAGGACCAAATTCAAGCAATTGAAGAAACTATCTCTAAGAACGAACTTGTGACTACAGCACAGAATGGTCTACCTAGATCATGGGATGCATTTGCAACAGGTATAAGCAGTTGGAAGGAAGCTCGTTCATTTGAACAACTTTGGACCTCTTGTGCTCAAGAAGAATCAAGGCTTATGTCAAGAGATAAGAAGGAAGAAGCTTCTCAAGCACTTGCAGCCCGCTTCAAGAACAAAGGAAAGAAGAAGTTTGGATCTCAACACAAGAAGTCACGAAAAATATCTCCTCCTCCCCAAAGGAAGAAGGACATGTCAAAGATCCAATGTTATGGTTGTCAAAAATTTGGACACTTTAAGATAGATTGTCCTAAAATGACTAACAACAAGAAGATAAAGGGAAAACAACATGCTTCCGCAGCAGATGTTGAAGATGAACAACAAAAGAAGCCCAAAGATGACAAATACTTCTTTTACTTTTTTGCTCTAGTAGGTTCTATTGTAGAGGATGATGACATGTGGTCGATAGATAGTGTGTTAATTTTGGGAAACTAGGTCCAAACTCCAAGTCGCACTGCTCATATGACGATGGTCATATTTTTGTTGGATTCCTCTTTGGGAGAGGTGCAAGATTGATCTAAAGATTATCTTGATCAGATGAGCAGAAGTTAGAACATTGATTTTGAATTTATTTTCCACACGTGCAAGGTCAGCCAGATTTATCCCACATGCCTAAGAGATGTATCACACACCCTCATTGATGAATATAAATTGGAGAGACTTGGAGGTCATTTTCTCATCATCTCATCACACATTCTCTCATTGTGATCTGATTGGTTCGATAGCCTTTGGAGGCCTTTTTCCCTCACACGTGTAGAGCGAAGCTGTTGTTTTTTGCGCTGATCTGTTTATGGCTTTCTGTTTTCTGCGTTGATCTGTTCACAGCGTTTCTGCTGCAGCGTTGACCGTGGTCAACCCTTGGTCGTTTGACCTCAATCTTATGTAGAAATTCTAATTTTAGGAGGCCACACAACTGAGCACTAAAATCGAGGAATTTTGGGTTGTTTGATCGAAGCCCTAGTTTGCTGCATTGACTTTTCTGAAGCTGTTTGCGTTGACTTTTCTGCACTGTCCCTGGTTTGACTTGCGTTGACTTGTGATGAGTTGTCTTTGAGGGTTGTTGGTGTGACACATGAAAGTGTTGGCTGACCGAGAAAGACTTTGTTTGTTGAAGCATCCTGCTAACTGCCGTAACGCCACAATATCTCATATCTTTGCTGGACAAAAGGAATTGTAAATCTGATCTATATTTAGCTTGTCTTCTATTGATCTATTATTGTGTTCTATCGGCATTTTGCTTTCAAGTTTGTATTGGGCTTAAGAAAGATTGAATTAAAAGTGCATCAAGCATAGAACACCATGGTTATCTAAATTTAACATGGTATCAAAGCTGAGGTGAAGACAAAGTCATGAGTCCAAGCTGGTGTTAGAAGCTATCTCTGAAGAAAGAAATCCTATCAAGGACAAATGGCCTCCTCAACCTACAAGGGTTTCAAGGCTGATGATAAATTGACTGATAATTCTAATTATCATGCATGGAAGACGTCCTTGGATTTGGCACTAGAAGATCATGGACTATGTACAGGGGAATATTCAAGAGCCTCCATCAAATGCAGCTGCTGACACGAAGACGAAGTATAGAAAAGGGGAAATCAAAGCAAAGATGATTATCCGGGATTCTATTCATAAGCACTTGCTTACATTTCTGAGCTGAAGACATCTAAGGAGATGTATGATAAGTTGGTGAGCATGTTCAGGGCTATAAATGCTAATCAAATCCTCTTCTTCAAGAATCATTTGAAGAATATCAAGAAGGGTAAGGATGAATCTATTCAATCCTATTTTATGAGACTCACTGAAATCAGGAATAACCTCCTAGCTATTGGGGAAGCAATATCTGATTGAGAGATGGTTATTATTGCACTTGGAGGTCTCCCCCATGATTGCCATGTATTCAATACCACTATTCTCAATAATAATGTGATTCCTGATTTTGATGAAATATTGACGAGATGCACTTAAGAGGAAACAAGAATGATGGAATATGTCTCTAATGGTAATGGAAGTGACCCTATTGCCTTCGTTGCTCATGCAAAGAAGAAGAACCATGGTGGCCCGAGAAATCAAAACCATGGTAGAGCGGGGCCCAAAGGAAGGAAGGGAAGATGTTACACTTGTAACAAAATTGGTCACTATGCAAGAGAGTGCCCTAATAGAAGGGACTCTCCCAGGGATGATGACAACAACAACTCGAGAAGTAAAGGCAAGAACAACAGGTTCCAAGGAAAAAGGAAGGCTCCCTCTGATCGTAATGGAAATGGGCAACCTTTCAAGATGTCAATAAATTCCAAGTACAATGAGTCTAATGTTGTTGATAATAAGAGAAATGATTGTATTATTGTATCTGCCCTCTCTACTGCATCTCCATCCGACACCCTGGATGTCTGGTTAATTGATAGTGGTGCTTCAAGGCACCTCTCTGGTTATAAAGAAGCCCTTTCTGATTTGGTTGAGAAGGATATTGATCTGAAAATTATCCTTGGAGATAATGCCACCTATCCTGTGAAAGGGGCAGGGACTATGACCCTCCATTTATCTCAAGGTCAAGTCATCTAATTACAAGATGTGTTGTATGTACCTATTTTAAGAAAAACCTTGTGTCCATTTCGACAATGGAAGACAAAGGGTTCAAGGTGCCATTCGTTGATGGAAAGGTACTTATCTGGAAGAAAAACTTCAAGGAAGCTCTTTCTATTGGTTTTAGAGTTGATACATTCTGCCGAGTTGGAGGAAGTCCATTGGGGGCTATGACATGTGATTAAACTCTTCAAACAGAGTTATGGCACCAAAGGTTTGCACACCTTCATTAAAAATCCATTCTCGAAGCAAGGAAGGTGGTGACAGGGATGCCTGAATTGAGAGATGATCATGAAGGTATATGTCAAGGTTGTGTCGAAGGGAAGCATACAAGGGAACCATTCCCCTCAAGTGTCACAAAGACAACTGATATCCTGCATTTGATACATTCTGACTTATCTAGTATGGTGCCCGTGACATCCTTGGGAGGATGTTCCTATTACATGACTTTTACAGATGACTTCCACCGCAAGACTTGGATATATTTTTTGAAGAAGGACAAAGCATTCAAATGGTTCCGTACCTTCAAGGCCTTGGTGGAAAATCAAACCGAGAAGAAAATCAAAGTTTTGAGGACCGACAATGGGACCGAGTATGAGTCAAATGAGTTTAATGAATTTTGTATAAAAGCTGGCATAAAGAAGGATACCACAACTGCGTACACTCCTGAGAAAAATGGTGTTTCTGAAAGAAAGAACATGACCATTGTGGAAGTTTCCCGCGCCATGCTATGTGACCAAGGTCTTCCAAAGTTTCTATGGGGAGTGTTGATCAGAGGTTGTCATTGATGTCAACCCAAGCAGCACCAGGGGCTAACCCAATATTGAATGGTAATTTTGACCTACCAAATTAATATATTCTTGGTCAATAATGCTTTTGATGGTTTCTACTTGTCGAGATGTTTCCGTTGATATATGGCACGCCATGTAATTCTTCACGGTTTGAGAGATATTCATGTTTGAATTTTGTACCCCCAGTGAGTGGGCTAAAACCCCATGGGGTTGGGGGCATGGGCCATTGAAAAGTCATAATTAATATTTTTCATGCTCCTAAAATCCCTCCCACGTTCACTTGTTGAAGCCCCTCTCAACTTAAGCATTCATATAAATTGTGATCTTCATTTCCTCCTTATGTAAGGGATTCTGCCATCTGAAACAGGTCATCGTGGCATTTTCGCTCTAAATTTTTTTCTACGAAGGCTCAGAAGCTGAAATTTTTATGAGGCGAAGCTGAAATCCTGAGGAAGCTGCAGTAAAAATTTCAGATCAAGTTGCGCAATATTTTTGGAGATATGATCTGTGGAAGTAAGGGTTTTTGCAGGCTCCTGAAATTCATCTCAAAGAAGTGACCTTGGTAAATTCGTTATAACTCTCTCTCTGAGTATCGGATTGGAATGCCGTAAAAAGTGACGGATATTGCACAGTCTGCACTTTTCGCTCTATCAATTTCAGAAACAAATGAAGAAACAATGACACGTGGAATACCGTACAAGTGTGTTCTTCTGAAACAGTCCATAATTAGGGCATTGTGAGAGATTGAGTATAACTCTCTCTTCAAGAATCCAAATTGAGTCAGACTTGTGGCATTGGAAAGATGACTTAGAGGACTACTACAGGACTGAAAATCAGATATTGAGGATCTTAAATGACAGAGATACACCAGATTCAATATCGAGCCCCTAGAAGGCAAGAAAAAGCTAGATCATGTGTTGTCACGGGTTGCAAAGGACCAGACTTTCTACGGCAGAAAGGCAAAGCAAGGTGCAACAGAGGGTAGCATGACAAGAGCAGCAACCAAGGTGCATAACAGCAGCAATAAGTTCATCATATGAAGTCTTCAAGTGGGCAGCACTGCATACAATCATTGTAAAGGTATCATTGTACTTAGTCATTGTAAATACATTATTGTACAAATTGTACTAGTGTCTATCTGCCAAGGGTTGAAGAGGCAGTGTTGGGAGGTCTAGGATCATCTTTAGGTGGTTGTGTCAAAGTTGGGGTTATGTTCTAGTATATCTTCTTCTTCTAAATCATTCTATATCATTGTAAAGTGGACCATTTTCCCTGGTACGGGAGTCCATTCTTCTTTTATTCTTCTATAGGGTGGTAGGGTGGTGCTAGGGTGATTTGTATCTCATTGAGTGTTGGTGCATCCGTTCAGTGACTATTGAAGAATCTCGGGCGTTGGAGCGTCCATCCAGTGGGAGCTGGAGAAGAATGCTTGTCTAGATTCTAGGAAGTTGAAGCTTTATTTTCAATTGGAGTTGAAAATAATTATTAGAAAAGCATTAGGTGGTTTTTGTCTCGGAGTGGGTTTCCACCTTAAAAATTGTGTGCATTTGTGTTCCTCTTGTTTGCTGCTATCATTGTACAAACACTGATAGTAATTGAAGATTAACTAATGCTCTAATTGAAAGAAATACTAATTCACCCCCCCTCTCAGTATTTCCAAAAATTGGAATCGGAGCTTGGTTCCTTCAATAGCAGTTTAACAACTGAAAGGAGGTCATGGAGCATACCAAGAATGGTGTACCTCTATTCAATGAAAATAATTATGCACTATGGAAAGGAAGAATGGAGTTCTATCTCTTGGCGCAAGGTTACGAAGTATGGGACACTGTTCAAAAGGGATTTACATCAACCGCGGATGAACAAGGTAAGAAGAATATGGTAAATGATGCAAAAGAAAAGAATATTATTATTAGTGGACTTATTGAATCTGCTTATCATAAGGTGTTGGGTTGTAAAACCACCAAAAATGTATGGGACAAGCTTGAGAATATATATGCAGGTGACTCAAATGTCGAAGAAGCAAAGCTTCAAATCTATAGAGCAAAATTTGAGCAACTCAGAATGAAAGAAGATTGCAACATTGCTACATACTTCCAATACATTGATGAAATAAACAATACTCTGGAAGGATTGGGAGAGCCGAGTGGACGAAGACTATACGGAAGATTCTTAGAGGCGAACTACCGGGGAAAGATTCAACCCAAAGGTATCGGTCTTAGAATATAGTGCAAATCTGGACAAACTCAGCAAAGAGGAATTACATGGAGTTCTCATAGCATGTGAAATGAGACTTGATGAAGAAGAGGGTACTTCGCATCTAGAAACTGCATTCGTTGCATCTAAGAAAACCAATAAGGATAAACAACCTTCAATTGAAAAGACATGCACCTGCAAGTGTGAAGAAAAGAGAGATGATGAAGAAGGTCTTTCAGATGAAGAATATGCTTACTTCACAAGAAAACTAAAAATTGGTAAGGGACAATTCAAAGGTAAACTTCCATTGATACATTTCAGTACATGGCGGGGTTGGGCATTTTTACAGAAGCCAAAATGTCCCAAACAAAGTAATGGATACTCAAAAGGAAAGAGAGGCTTTATGAAATTCAACAAGCAAGGATCCAAAAGGAACTTTCTCTCTAAAGAAGATAGCTCATCATCCAATGAAGACAATGATAGTGAAGAAGAAGCCAATGAGAGAGTATTGTTTATGGCCAAGCATAATAAACCCAAGCACAATAAGCAAGAGGTATCAAACAACGAAGAAGAAGGATGGACCATAGACGAATTTTATGAGGAAGCAATTAAGCTTATAAAAGATCTCAAGGCGGAGAAGATTTGTTCCAAAACTCTTGAAGAACAAGTTCAAGGTCTCAAAATTGAAGTTGAAGAACACAAATGCATTGAAGAGTCACTTCAAAAGAAGTTGGAAGAAAGCAACCAAGAAAGGGAAGAATTAGAAGCCCAAGTAGTCTCGCTGCGTGAGGAAGTGAAGAAAGGAAAAACTATCCAAAACTATGCCAACAGCTCAAGGGCATTGGAAGAACTCATCAACAATCAACAATCTTACAATGACAAAACTGGCATCGGTTACAAAGAAGAAGAAGCGGGACCTTCTACAACAAAATACAATGAACCTATGAGATCTGACATGCATGAATACTTCATTGGACAAGATTCGCAAGAACAACCTTGGAAGACAATTCCTCGACGAAAATTTCCATCCAGGTACCAACATATTTTTTATGGCTACTGTTATTCATGTGGAAAATTTGGTCATAAAGCTGTAGAATATCGCACGTACCCTAGGAACGAATACAATTCCAGGAGATCTGTCAAATATGAACCTCCCAGGGCTCAGCGAAACATCAATAGATTTGAACATTTAAGAAATAATATTGAATGTTACAAATGTCGAAACTTTGGACACATAGCCAAAGACTGTAGACTTGAAAATCCTCCGGAAGAATCTTCGAAGCCATAGAATGAACGAACATGGAAGAAGAAGAAGAATGATAATTGTGCTCTCGCTCTCAAGGCTCAAAAGAACAAAGATGTGTGGTATGTTGATAACGGTTGCTCAACGCATATGACTGGAGATAGAAATAAATTTGTATCTCTGAAAGAGAAGAAGGATGGAACCGTGTCCTTTGGAAATGATGGATCTTCAAATGTTATAGGATCAGGTACTGTCACTCTCGGAAGCAAATATTCTCTAGCCAATAATGTTCTATTGGTTGAAAACATGAATCACAATCTGCTCAGTGTTGGAAAAATGTGTGATCAAGGACACACAATACTATTCAACTCCATGAAATGTGAAATCAGGAAAGGCGTGTATGGTGAAATTTTGGCTACAGCAAGTCGAGCTCCAAACGACATATATGTTCTGGATGAAGCAACTAAAGCATGTCTAATAGCTAAAGAGGATGATACAATAATTGGTAGCAATGATGATCGACTAAGTAAGAATTTTGCTACAAAGGTGCAAAGTGATTTCGAGACGTCTTTACTTGGTTGCAAATTGAGCATAGATGACTCATCTAAGGATGTGGATCAAAGGTTGTACATATCTATGATTAGTAGTCTTCTATATGTAACAACCTCCCGACCAGATGTTATGCAAGCAGTTGGACAAGTAGCAAGATTCCAAGTAGCACCAAAAGAATCACATATTAAATATTCGCCAGCATTGGAATATCTTCGCCAGAAGCTTGGGATTCTCCCAAGTTCTCATTATATTTTCCTTTTTCAGAATATAAAGGGAGTGAAATGTGTACGGAGTACGCAAGGCAGTTGTGTGTCGCGTAGCAGTCGTGTGTCTGATGCAGGACGATTGTGTGTCAGCGGGAGTGGAAGTGTGTATAGGTCTACAGGATGGTTGTGTTTCAGGGGGAGTTACCCTTTGCCATTGATGTCAAAGGGGGAGAGAATGTTGAAGGAAGAGGTGTCATGATCGCAGGGGGAGTACTTGTGTTGCCATCAATGCCAAAGGGGGAGATTGTTGATCAACGGTTGTCATTGATGTCAACCCAAGCAGCACCAAGGGCTAACCCAATATTGAATGGGAATTTTGACCTACCAAATTAATATATTTTGGGTCAATAATGCTTTTGATGGTTTCTACTTGTCGAGATGTTTCCGTTGATATATGGCACGCCATGCAATTCTTCACGGTTTGAGAGATATTCATGTTTGAAGTTTGTACCCCCAGTTAGTGGGCTAAAACCCCATGGGGTTGGGGCATGGGCCATTGAAAATTCATAATTAATATTTGTCATGCTCCTAAAATCCCTCCCACGTTCACTTTTTGAAGCCCCTCTCAACTTAAGCATTCATATAAATTGTGATCTTCATTTCCTCCTTATGTAAGGGATTCGGCCATCTGAAACAGGTCATCGTGGAATTTTCGCTCTAACTTTTTTTCTACGAAGGCTCAGAAGCTGAAATTTTTATGAGGCGAAATTGAAATCCTGAGGAAACTGCAGTAAAAATTTCAGATCAAGTTGCACAATATTTTTGGAGATATAATATGTAGAAGTAAGGGTTTTTGCAGGCTCCTGAAATTCATCTCAAAGAAGTGACCTTGGTAAATTCATCATAACTCTCTCTCTGAGTATCGGATTGGAATGCCGTAAAAAGTGACGGATATTGCACAGTCTGTACTTTTGGCTCTATCAATTTCAGAAACAAATGAAGAAACAGTGACACGTGGCATGCCGTACAAGTGCTCTCTTCTGAAACAGTCCATAATTAGGGCATTGTGAGAGATTGGGTATAACTCTCTCTTCAAGAATCCAAATTGGGTCAGACCTGTGGCATTGGAAAGATGACTTAGAAGACTACTACAGGACCGAAAATCAGATATTGAGGATCTTAAATGACAGAGATACACTAGATTCAATATCGAGCTCCTAGAAGGCAAGAAAAAGCTAGATCATGTGTTGTCAAGGGTTGCAAAGGACCAGACTTTCTACGGCAGAAAGGCAAAGCAAGGTGCAGCAGAGGGTAGCATGACAAGAGCAGCAACCAAGGTGCATAACAGCAGCAAGAATTTCATGATATGAAGTCTTCAAGTGCGCAGCACTGTATACAATCATTGTACTTAGTCATTGTAAATACATTATTGTACAAATTGTACTAGTGTCTATCTGCCAAGGGTTGAAGAGGCAATGTTGGGAGGTCTAGGATCATCTTTAGGTGGTTGTGTCAAAGTTGGGGTTATGGTCTAGTATATCTTCTTCTTCTACATAATTCTATATCATTGTAAAGTGGACCATTTTCCCTGGTACGGGAGTCCATTCTTCTTTTATTCTTCTATAGGGTGGTAGGGTGAGTTGTAGCTCATTGGGTGTTGGTGCATCCGTTCAGTGACAACTGAAGAATCTCGGGCATTGGAGCGTCCATCCAGTGGGAGCTGGAGAAGAATGCTTTTCTATATTCTAGGAAGTTGGAGCTTTATTTTCAATTGGAGTTGAAAAGAATTATTAGAAAAGCATTAGGTGGTTTTTGTCCCAGAGTGGGTTTCCACCTTAAAAATTGTGTGCATTTGTGTTCCTCTTGTATGATGCTATCATTGTACAAACACTGATAATAATTGAAGATTAACTAATGCTCTAATTGAAAGAAATACTAATTCACCCCCCTCTCAAAGACATTTGAACAACATGAAGTCGCGAACACCGTTGTGTATGTTCAAAACATGTATGTGATTCATATGACTCCAAAAATCCCAAGAAGTCTTCTCGTCAAACCCATGTTTGGTTTTAGAGCTGCTGTCCCGTTACCATGTGCCGAAACAAAGAGAGCAATAGATGGTTTAGAAAGAAGGATAGAAGGAACAAGCAGGGTTACAAGATCTTCGAAGGCATATAGAATCTATATGCCTGGTCAAAGAGAAGTGGAGATATGCCACGATGTCACCTTCGATGAAAATGTTGCCCTCAAGAAAGTAATAAATCTTCCTAGCTCCAAGGAAGACAAAGAAGATGAAGAAGCAGGGAAGTTGGAAGAGTCGAAGGATGACCTAATGCCCGATGTTGAAGGACCTATGGATCCTATTGATCCACCTCCTTCAAAAAAGAGAAAACCCCCATGGCTTAGGGATACTCTCGAAGATGTCGAGAGACATATTGCCCCAAGGGGGACATTCCGTGAAAGCAAGAAGTCAAAGAGATACTAAGGGTATCTAGCAACCATGAGTATGATAGTACGATCTGAGCCTGAAACATTTCAAGAAGTCGTAAAGCATCAAGTTTGGAAGGATGCTATGCACGAAGCATATGAGTCCATTATGAAGAATGATGTTTGGGAAGTGGTCCCAAGACCGGAGGACAAATCTGTTGTCACCTCGAAATGGCTCTATAAAATCAAGCATGGATCTGATGGAAGTGCTAAAAAGTACAAGGCAAGATTCGTTGCCCAAGGCTTCTCTCAAAAAGAAGGCATAGTTTATGACGATATATTTGCAGCTGTGGCTCGTTATACCACCATCCGATCTATTATTTCCCTTCCTGCTACATAAAGATGGAGTCTACATCAGATGGATGTGAAGACCGCTTTTCTGCATGGATCTATAAAGGAAGAGGTGTATGTGGAGCAATCTCTGGGATTCGAAGTCCAAGATAGAGACACCCATGTATGCAGGTTGAAGAAGGCCCTCTATGGGTTGAAGCAAGCCCCCAGGGCTTGGTACGAGAGGATAGATAGCTACTTGATGAAGTTGGGCTTCACTCGAAGTAATGTTGATCCAAAGCTTTATTTTAAGGTTAATAGAGAAAGGCCCCTCATTTTGGTTCTCTATGTGGACGATCTCTTCCTGACAGGTGTTGACCCTCTCATTCATCAGTATAAGAGGGAGCTAGCTTTCAAGTTTGAGATGAAAGACCTAGGACTAATGCACTACTTCCTAGGCTTGGAGGTATGGCAGAGGCCAGGCGAGATTTTCCTTTCTCAAGGAAGATATGTCGTGAAGTTGCGGAGAGATTTGGTCTGCTGGACTATAAGTCTGTGTCGACACTGATGGAACTCAACTTTAAGAAGTTGAGTAGAAACGTTGTTGGGCCCATGCTAGCAAATCCTACTGAGTATTGACAACTCGTAGGGGCCCTGATGTTCTTAGTGAACTCCCGTCCAGACGTATGTTTTGCAGTGACCACTTTGAGTCAACATATGGTTGAACATCATCACATTCACTAGATTGGTGCCAAGAATCTATTGAGATATCTTTGGGGCACAACCAACCATGGGTTGAGATACACTACCGGGAATTTGAGACTCCATGGATAAACTGATTTCGATTGGGCTAGCAGTGTGGTGGATCGCAAGAGCACATCTGAATGTTGCTTCACCTTAGGTTCTGCTTCGATATCTTGGATGAGCAAGAAGCAGAAGTCGGTGGCTTTGAGCACCGCTGAGGCCGAATACATTGCAGGGAGTATGGCCTGTTATGAAGTTGTTTGGTTGCGAAAGCTCTTCAGTGAGTTGTTCGAGCATGTGCTAGATACCACCGTTATCCTTTGTGATAACCGGAAAGGGATTCGTCTTATTGAGAATCTCGTGTTCCACAATCGATCCAAGCATATTGATATCAGGTACCACTTTATTCGAGATAAGGTACAACGAGGCGCCGTAAGGCTCGATCATATAGGAACTAATGAGCAGGTCGCGGATATTCTCACGAAGCCCCGGGGAAGGTCAAGTTCCTAACCTTCCATGAGAAGCTTGGAATCGTGAAAAGACCCTATTATGAGGGTCCTGCTCGAGTTGGACTATGAGCTCTAGGAGCTCCGGGGGGCTTGGGGATAGCTTCTTGGAGCTATAAGCACTCACAGGGCTAGGCTTGCCGAAACTTGTGGTGCTTCTGCCCCACCGTTATGATATTGAGTTGGTTCGCCTCTCTTTGATCTGTGCCCGCACGCATCCTACCCATGGAGTTTCGGACTCATGGGAAGTACCTCTCATTTGGCCAATGAGGTGGGAAATGTGGATAGAGAGCATAACAAGATCGATGGACGCATCGGAGATTGTCGTACTCTCTATGTCTAGGATGGCACGTGTCCAACACCTTGATCTGGGATCAAGTATGATAAGGATTTATCCTCTAAACTGACTTTGGGTTAGTATGAGACTCTTTTGAGTCCGAGAGAAGTTTTTAACTCTAAGCTGACTTCGGGTAAGTTGTGTGTGATGTCTTTGTGACTCACCTTTTGTTCTGAAATAAAGAGCCAACAAAGCAAGTTATGGCGGGATGACGCACAATGTTTGGTTTGCTACATGATGGATGGGACTTGTGGACAGATGGAGTTCTCCCTAGTTGAGAGGGAGTGTTAATTTTGGGAAACTAGGTCCAAACTCCATGTTGCACTGCTCATATGACGATGGTCACATTTTTCTTGGATTCCTCTTTCGAAGAGGTGCAAGATTGATCTAAAGATCATCTTGATCGGATGAGCAGAACATTGATTTTGGAATTTATTTTCCACAAGTGCAAGGTCGGCCAGATTTATCCCACATGCCTAAGAGATGTGTCACACACCCTCATTGATGAATATAAATTGGAGAGACTTGGAGGTCATTTTCTCATCATCTCATCACACATTCTCTCATATTGATCTTATTGGTTCGATATCCTTTGGAGGCCTTTTTCCCTCACACGTGTGGAGCGAAGCTACTGTTTTCTGCACTGATCTGTTTAGGGCTTTCTGTTTTCTGCGTTGATTTGTTCAGAGCTTTTCTGCTGCAGCATTGACTAGCGTTGACCATGGTCAACCCTTGGTCGTTTGACCTCAATCTGTCACAGAAATTTCGATTTTAAGAGGTTGTACAGTTGGGCACTAAAATCGAGGAATTTTGGGTTGTTTGACCAAAGCCCTAGTTTGCTGTGTTGACTTTTTTGATGTTGTCTGTGTTGACTTTTCTGCGTTGTCCCTGGTTTGACTTGTGATGAGTTGTCTTTGAGGGCTGTGGGTGTGACACATGAAAGTGTTGGCTGACCAAGAAAGACTTTGTTGGTTGAAGCATCCTGTTGATTGCCGTAATGCCACAATATCTAATATCTTTGCTGGACAAAAGGAATTGTAAATGTGATCTATATTTGGCTTGTCTTCTATTGATCTATTATTGTGTTCTATCAGCATTTTACTTTCAAGTTTGTATTGGGCCTAAGAAATATTGAAGTAAAAGTGCATCAAGCATAGAACACCATGGTTATCTAAATTTAACATAGTGGTGCATCAAGACATATGACCGAACATTGTGGCAATTTCTCTAGCATGATGGAAAAGACATTGTTCCAAAGGGTAGAGCTTGGAGACAACCACAGTTATGCACTCAAAGGAGTTGGAAAGGCATCCATAGAGTTGGAATCTGGTAACAAAATGCATATCAGCAATGTTCTATATGTACCAGGTTTGAAAAATAATCTTGTCTCTATTTCATGTTTAGAAGATAAAGGAGATAGAGTAGCTTATGTGGATGGCAAAGTAAAAAAAATTTCAAAGGAAAAAAACAACAAGCTTTTATTTGCAAAATAAAAGTTGTTACATAATTCTACAATCTTCAACAACCAATCACTGCCAATGGAGATTACAATGTGGTATTCATCAAGTCGGGACCCCTATCAAATGTGTGCATATTTAACTCCCAATGACCAAGAAGACCCCAAAGAATGAAAACGCCAAAAAAAGGCCCCTGCTCAAAATGAAAATGGACTAAAAAAACACCCCAGAAAACGACAATGCCCCTACTGAAGCAACATTCAAAACAGATCATGCAAAAAACAGAAGAAAAAAAAATCCCTCTTCACATCCTAGCAAGCCGAAAGGTATGCAAGAAACCCTCATGCAAAAAGGAAGGAGCCAGAGCCGATGATGGAGCCCTGTTCCAAGCATTCATAATGGAACTACCCAGACAGATAAACCACGCTTCGAGATTTCGTCCGCCAATGTGTTTTTCTCTCTAAAAATGTGGCAAAGGAAATATAGAGGAAGCGAGCCTTCATTGAAGAGACTTGCTCCAACCAGTGACACAAAGACAGAACAGTTAGAGAGAGGTTTCCCAATGCCTAGTCGATTGTCACTTTCGAATCCCCTGAGATTACAATCTCATCCACAGCTAGCCAAAGTGCGTAACGAAGGACGCCCCATAGGGCCAACACTCAACCCGCGTGTTAGTGCCTGATCCGCCAAGCCAATAGAAGTGATAATGTCGGAAGGGGGAAAGGGAGATGATTTCTTCGCATCCGTACTCACCACCCACAAAGGTGCCATCGAAGTAACCATTTGGTAAGATATGGTCAGGGGATTTGAAAGACCAACACCACCTGGATGGAAAAGTACTTGTATAGTTTAAGGGCTCTAATATAGATGATGCTAGGGTTATTGGGATTCGTGATGGAATAATGTATAGACTTGTGAGTCAACTAGCTCAAGCCCTAGCACATGATGAAATCAATCGAAGTGAGTTATGGCATAGAAGATATGGTCACCTTCATTATAGAGCATTACCTCAATTGAGTCAAATAGTTTCAGGTGTCCCTGAATTGCAAATAGATCATGAAGGTGTTTGTAAAGGTTGTGCACTTTGAAAGAATATCAAGAAACCATTTCCAAGTAATGACAATAGATCTAAAGAAATTTTAGATTTGATACACTCTGATGTGTGTGGTTTGATGCTTGTAAGGTCGCTTGGAGGTTCATTGTACTATGTGACATTTATTGATGACTTCTCTCGTAAGAAATGGATTTATCTCATGAAGACCAAGGATGAAGTCTTCAAAAGGTTTAAGGAATTTAAAGTTGAAGTGGAGAACATGACAGGTAAGAAGATCAAGTTTTTGAAATCTGACAATGGAGGAGAATACACGTCGAAAGAACTTGTTGCTTTCTGTAAGAAAGCTCGGATTAAGAGGGAGTTGATTTTCCCCTATAATCCACAAGATAATGGTCTAGCACAACAAAAGAACAATTCCATTGAAGAATTTGTCAAGACTATGATGCATGATCAAGATTTATCATTGTTCTTATGGGTAGAAGCATAGTTGAAAACTTTATATATTCAAAATAGAAGTCCTCGTCGAATTCTAGAAGATAAGACTCTTGAAGAAGTGTTCTCTAGAAGAAAGCCAGAGGTTGGACACATGAGAATCCTTGGTTGTCCTAATTACATCCCATGTTCCTAAAGATAAAAGGAACAAGCTTGAACCTTCAGGAAAGAAAGGAATATTTGTTGGTTACAGTGAATCATCACAGGCCTATAGAGTCTACATTCCAAAACAGCGATGGATTGAGGTCAACTAGGATATCACCTTCAATGAGAAAGTTGCTTATTGGAAGTCAGGAAGTTTCCATGGATTATTATGATGAAGTAAAGCATGATGCATCGAAGGAAGAGCATTCGAGTTCTATAGAAGGTCTTACAGAGCCAGAAGGGCCTCGTGAACCAGAGGAACCGGTTGTTGTTCCCAAGATTAGAAAAAGACCAGCATGCTTAGATCTACATTGGAAGAAGCAGAAGGACATGTAGCTCCTGATGGCACATCCAGAGAAAGTAAGAAACCTAAAAGGTTTTCTAGCTATGCAACTCTCATGACTAACCTGATTGATGTAAAGCCTCCCACTTATGAAAAAGCAGCTGGCCAGCAAGTGTGGAAGAAGATCATGAATGAATAATATCAATCTATCATGAAGAATGATGTCTCGGAGATTGTGCCAAGGCCGAAAGGAAAGTCAGTACTAACTTCCAAGTGGATATACAAGATCAAGCTACAGATGGAAGTATTGACAATACAATGCGTAATTCGTGGCTAGAGGATTCTCCCAGAAAGAGGGAGAAGATTATGATGATACATTTGCTCCAATTTCCAGGTACACCTCCATTAGATCAATTATTTATCTTGATGCTTTGTTGGGATGGAACTTACATCAAATGGATGTGAAGATTGCTTCCTCAATGGTGTGATTGAGGAAAAGGTGTACATAGAGCAATCTCATGTTTGCAAGCTAAAGAAGGCCTTATATGGACTCAAGCAAGCTCCAAGAGCTTGGTATGCTCGAACTGACAGCTATTTGATGAGATTGGGATCTACCAAGAGCGATGTCGATCCAAACCTTTACTTTAAGGTTGTGAAGAATGCACCTGTGATCTTATTACGTTATGTTGATTATTTGTTTCTAATAGGTGTTGAGCCTCTTATTATTCAATGTAAGAAGCAGTTGGATTCTAAATTTGATATGAAGGATCTTGGGTTGATGCATTATTACTTGGGACTAGAAGCATGGCAGAAACCTAGCGAAGTCTTCCTTGGTCAAGGAAGTATGTTATTGAGATCCTTCAAAAGTTTGGTATGATGGATTGTAAATCCCTGGCTACTCCCATGGTGACTAACTTGAAGAAGTTAAGAGGCTCTGAATCCAATTTGGTAGATCCATTGATGTACCGGAGACTGATTGGCTCGTTGATGTATTTGGTTAACACTAGGCTGGAAATCTGCTTTGATATGAACACCTTGAACTAATTCCAGGTTGAACGAGGCATGAACATCGGATTGTAGCAGAGCAAATTCTGAGATATCTACGTGGTACTGTGAACTATGGTTTGAGATATGTTTCAAACAAGGATGTACAGCTTCAAGGATATACAAATGTTGACTAGGCAGAAATTGTTGATGATAGAAAGAGCACTTCAAGGGTATATTTCAGCTTGGACTCCGCTATAATTTCTTCGATGAGCAGGAAGCAAAGATTTGTCACACTCAGCATTGCAGAAGCATAATATATTGCAGCAAATGAAGTGTGTACAGACGCAGTGTGGCTTCAAAAGTTTTTTGCAGGATTGTTCAACTAAGAGTTAGAATCGACGGTGATATACTGTGATAATCAAAGTTATGTGAAGCTTTCAGAGAATCCCATGTTCCATGACAAGTCGAAGCATATTTAGATCAAGTACCACTAAAATCGTGACATGGTACAGAGAAGAGCGATAAGGCTTGAGTACATCTCCACCGATGAGCAGACAACTTGTGTTTTGACAAAGTCGTCTCCCAAGGAAAATTTTGTGTACTTCAGAGACAAGTTGGGGCTTGTGGAGATTACCCCTCGCTAAGAGGGAGTGTTGATTTGATACCAACATGGATGGAAATTCTCCCATCGAGAAGAATGGTCCAAGAGGCCCAAAGTCTTAACAGGTAGGGTTGAGTGAGTGCCTCTTAGAGGAGACTCAATTACTCAATGGAAATGGTGTAGTAAGGTACTGGATCTGATCACACACCAGGGAAAGGTGTAGTGAGGTCCTTCGGCATCTAGACCTGATCACACACCAGGCAAGGTGTAGTGAGGTCCTTTAGCATCTAGACCCGATCACCAACCAAGGAGGGTTGAGTGAGGTCTTGAACTAGAGTGCCAATCAGGAAGGATGAGTGATTGCTTGCAAGTTGAGGTCTCAGCATGTTGGCCTAGGAAGAGGCCTTGGGATTTGAGGACCGATCACTCTTGAGGAGTGAATCATGATATGTTGATGACAATGTCATGGGTTCAGGGTGTAGTGAGGTCCTTCAGCATCTAGACCTGATCACTAACCAGAGAGGGTTGAGTGAGGTCTTGGCATAGAATGCTCATTAGGAAGGATGAGTAAGCGCTTGCTAGTTGAGGTCTCAACATGTTGGCCTAAGAAGAGGCCTTGGGATTTGGGGACCGATCACTCTGGAGGAGTGAGTCGTGATATGTTGATGACAATGCCTCTTAAAAGTGGGAGAAAGTGAGGAAGGTAAATCTGAGATTTACCTTCCTAACTACAAGTACTTGCAAAGAGAGAATAATTTTGTCCCTACATTTGACTAAGTACTTTGATAATTGACTTTATGAAAGATTAACTAAGCTAAAGAAGAGAATACATAAGTAAGCTCACAAGTAATTATCAAGAAGAGAATTTTTGCATTAATCACTAGCCCTCCAAATTCTCAACATGGTTTCAGACCTTTGGTTACAAGAAAGGGCTATTAATGATACTTCAGTTCAGATGCATGGGTTAAACAAGCGCAGATCTCAATCAAGGAGTATTACCCACACACTAATACTTACATGCACACAATCACGGTATCTCCACAGTCTTGGCATAATGTATTTGAAGTGATGTTACAGAAGTATCATGAATACAGTCTAGGCCTACATACATCTCCACAGCTTGGACTCATTCTGAAAATTTGGGGATATACTACAGTTCGGAGGGTAATCACATATCACAGTGACATTCTCGGCATGACTAAATAGACAAGACTTCGGTCATTAGTACTACCACAGTAATAGAACTATGATACTATCATAATTCAGTATGGATGGTTCAATACTACCACAGCAAAAGTTTGCAAATACAAATCAGTCAAATGCACTTACAACACTGATTCAATTCTATATGATTCGGTGTTTACTCCAATAAAGATAATTCTTATATATTGTTGAACTCAATGGCATGACATCAACTTACCAGTAGTGGTCACAACCTTGGAAGAATACAGTCTGAAAGTTCAACTACACGAATGGATGACATATGATCTCAAGTCTAGAACAGCCTAAGAAGAAGATCATTCAAGGAAGAACAAGGTGAATATCTCCTCTTCACTTGCCAAGTGTTGATCACTTTAATTGCTTATTAATTTAAACAATCAAGTGCTACATAAATTGTCAACCCAAGGAAGTTTGTTTATTTCAAAGGCAATCACACTGTATATGCTCAATCTCAAAAGCAATGAAAAGTTGTAGTAAAAATTACACTAATCACACCTTGCTTCAAACAAATTGAAGTTCTACTTTGAGTTACAGCAAAAGCAATCTTTCTATTGCAGACAATTATCAGAAGAATCATGGATTACATTAAGAAAACAACAATCTAGGAAAGGAAACCAATCTGCAGAAGAAAAGACCAATTATGTTATAACAGAGAAAAGGACCCTATTCCCCAAGTAGGAATCTTCAGCACCTGTTTCTGACTACTACACTTTCACAAACTCATTCTGTAAACAAGATTACCAATTTTAAATAATCAATGATTACCTAGGAATGAATTATATGAAAACAATATGACAATCAATGAAAACAGAGTTTCAGCAATAGATAACAGAGTTCCAATAATGCATAAATGATTTCAGCAAAACATAGTTTTAACAATGCATAAATGAAAATAATGATTAACACACTACAGAAATTAATGGGTGAATCTTGTGAGGAAGGTGGGCCCTTTCCTTCTCACAAGATTCCCCAGAAAAAGGAATTAAGAAGAAATGCTCAGAACAATCTTTTATTCATCTGTCAATTGTAACATATTATAAAACGATCCACGTTCCTTCTCTGTAATTCCCTTTCAGCTAAACCTTCCGTAATCCCCCTCTAATGCTGATGTCTCCTCTATTTAAAGAGGAGACATCTATTACACATTTGATTACATCATACAAATCCTATTCTTAACCTGATCTGATCTTCTATGCTGGAATAGGATATTATGTTCTTCCATAGCAAAAATGTTGTTACAATGGTTGTGATAGTGCTGGCTTCGAGGTGCAGTTGTTGCGGCCAGTGTAACAGGTCCTTTAATTATCCTTTCTTGTTGCTGACGTACCTGAAATACTGTTTCAGCGTCGCAAATCACGGACTGTTTCAGCAACGGGATTTGCGTACTGTTTGGACTGTTTCAGCAACGCGGTCTTCAGATAGCAACGATGAATTAACTGCAGTCTTCAAACTGTTTTAGCAACTATATATTTCCGATTAATGGCTAAGTATGAAAGTAATGTAAAATTACATGTAAAACAAGTTAAACATCTAGTAAAGAGAAGAAACGTTATATACCTTTGGAAGAATAAACAAAAGTGATAATATAGGCTTTAAATATGGACTAGAAAATGATGGAATGATAGCAAGATGTATGAGCAAAAAGGTACATTACAGGGTCCTAACATTCCCCCCAACTAAAAAGGTTGCATGTCCTCAGGCAACTTCAATCTGAATCAGAATCTGGATAATGGCTCTTGGTGTGCAAGTTACTTGTGTAGTAGTTATAGAAGGTACTATCTGTTGAAGCTCTGAACCCTTGCACATTTTTCAGCTTTTTCCAGGCTGTTGCTTCATCCTTCTTAGCCAACCTATGATGAGCATGATATTCCTCTGTTGGCATCCACAAAATAGGAAAATGAAAGTGATACCCTATCCACTTTTCTGCGCATTGCTGGACACATTTGATGTAGTCGGGTACCCTGGAGATTGTTGTTTCAAGATTAGTAGCACTGAAAGGATTGTGCTCCTGCTTTTCCTTAGAATATTGTTTCCAAAACATGTTATTTTCTTTTAAGGCAGCAGTTTCTTTGGCCTTAATAAAGTGTTGACAGTCCTAGAGTACTGTTGCCTGTAGTTGCCGCATGTGTTGAGTCATTCCTGGTTTCTTCAGAAATTGATAATATTCTGCAACAAAGGTGGCAGGGTTCTGTGGTTCTGGCCGTATCCAGAGGAGACGGTTATCTTCATTATTCCTGGCCGCTAGAAAAGTAGTCTGCCACGTAATCTGGTTGGCAAGGAAAGAGGCAAATGCCCGAATCTGGATATCGCCAACAAGAGGGTTAAGATTAAGGTTTCTGTTTTCAGGAATGGCTTCATTATGAAGATATAATTCACACAGTAAATGTTGATCACTAGTAGAGGCCTCTTCAAAAGTTTGCACAAAATCTTCAGATTTAAACACCTTATAGGACCTTCCATCTTTGATTGCTTTTATCTGAAAGAATGCAAGGCGTTCTGTAAGGACAAGAGAGTAATTTAAAGATGGTTTTCTGGCAGCCAATAGTTTATGTACCAAATCAAACATCAGGAGCAATTTGCTTTTTAACTCTTTATTCTGGTTCTTATGAGTGCGAGATTGTTGGAGTATTTGCTCCAAAGCCTCCCAGTTTGAATATATGTGGTTCTGCCAAAGTAATTTATGCTCCTGCAAGATTTTGTCTTGCGAAATGGCATACTCTTTCCTCCACTTGTTCATTATTTCCAGCTCATCCCATGGTTCAGTTTGTGTTTCAGCATTGCAAGTGGTAGGCTAAGGTATAGTCTGAGTAGAAAAAACAAGAACTTCATATTTAACAGTTACAGTAGGCCAGGGTACTTGTGAATTAGCCTCTTTTTCTAAAAATTTTGAAGGCCCTACTGGTTCTTGTGTAACAGTAGGGTGTTCCTCTTTGACTGCAGAAGACGTGGATGCTCCCGACATTGGGATTTGAACTACTTTATATCTCGCTTGATGATAAATATTCCCACATTGGCTGCACATGTATTCTTTACACTGATCATTTTCTTTTTTTTTCTCTGCCATGGATGCTGCGTGAGCCAAGATATACAAATTAAGCTCCTTGTCATAGGCTTCCCTTGCCATTACCAATTCTTGCTTGTAGACTTCCAGCTCTGATCTTAGAAACTCATTTTCTTGTAAGAGGGAAGCCAGGGTGACTGGGCTTTGTGAAACAGTCACAGTCTCAGTAGTTGGTTCTTGTGTTGCAGCTACATGATATGCAGCATCATGGGCATCTAGTTCTCGTACATCAGCTATTGTTTCTTGTGTTTCAGCTGTAGCTGGTTCTCGTGTAGCAGCTATCGCTGGTTCTCGTGTGACAGCTACTGAATGAGTAGTTGGTTCTTGTGTGACAGCTACTTGTTCTGAAGAAAATGATGTCGCAGTACCATAGGCATCTGGTTCTTGTGTTTCAGTGCCCTTGGGTGAGACAGGTAAATATTCCGGGATTTGGGGTTGTGGTGGTGTATTGGCTTTTAGAAGAATGGGTCGAGAGTGTAAGGTAGTGGCAATGGTGGCTGCTTCGATTGACGCCCTCATTCGTCTTCTAGGTAAAAAGGCAGGGAAAGTAGTAGTTTGCTTTTTTTTTTATGAGTGGATTTTTTCTAAGGGGGAGGGCTATCAGAAGTGGTGGCTGCTTTGGTTGAGGCCCTCATTCGTCTTTTTGGTAGAAAGGCGGTCGTGGTTCGCCTTTTCCTTTTGCGAGTAGAGGAGGGGGGGTTATCTGCTTGAGAATCATCACTAGAGATATGAACAGTAGGATCAGATGATTCTGCTAAATTGTGGGATGGACTTGGTATGGTAGGAGGGTTAATTGGATCAATTGGTTCTGCGGGTGGAATTTCTGGAGGGTCAGGGGTGTTTTGTGGTTGCTGTTCATGGGGATTTTCAGCAATTTCCTGAAGATTTCCAGCAGCTTGCTGAGGGTTTATGGGTGGATTGTTTAAGGGAAGATTTTGTTGAGCAAAACCTTTTCGGATTAGTAACTAGACGAGACGGTGATGGGTGAGGGAAAGGAGGGGGAATTTTACCTGTCTACAATAATGCGACATATTTCTAAGACATCCAAGTAAATAATAAGGAATATTCAACAGTCTACCATGTCGTAAATGATTTAACAAGACAAAATCATGCTGGTAAACTACCTGGTATCGGCCTTCACAGGTGAGGTAGTGTTTGACAAATTCTGCAACTTTCGGCCAAGGAGGCAGTGAGTCGGACACCCCGGCCTTTAGGCTCAACTTGTTCTACTCGTAGGAGAAAATCCTGTTGTGCATTAAGAATGATATGTTTTCGGCTGAACCATCAAATGCCAGTGACAGGAAGGCCCGAAACCTGTGCTATGTCATCCTCTGAGACTGGAATTCGAACTCCTTGAACAATAGAATGATCTTCCTTAAGATTCCGTGCAAATTCAAGAACCTGTTGTGGATCAAATTCCTGAAGCCTCTGAAAATAGCCTACCTAGCCTGCCTGCTAAAAAATCTGGTATACCTCTGGGTATAATTCGAGCAGGGCTATCGTGGCAGGTTCATGTCGAATAGCAGGTCCTCCCATAGCTAATCAGTTTTGGTAAAATGCACAGTCAAAGAGCCATGTTACCGCACTCGAACCGACTAAGTTTTATGAATGAGAACATGGAATGATGGTGAAGAGACGAGGTAATGGGTAAGAAAAATGACGGTAATCGACTTGTTGTGAAATGATGGCGTAAAGTTTCGATATTCCCCCCAACTACGGCTGAAATGATGACTTTAAGTGTGGGGGGATTGTGGTAATAATAAACGAAATCTTCTCATTTAACCATAGTTTAATTGTACTTACATATAAAATTTACATACCTCATGTTTACCTTTAATTCGTACTTTGAAAAATATAGTGCTTGCTCATAATAGATCGGCAATAGTTATGGAAGAAACTTTGGAAGCTTTTTGAAACATGAGGGAGATTATATTAGAGGTTTGTTTAATCATAGGAGAAGGCAGTGAAAGGACAGGATTAGCATGAGAAATAAGAGAAGTGAGAATGAAAGAACTGAAGAAGATGATTTCATGACGGGAAATGCTGCATGGTCATGTCTTTGAAAAAAATGGTGTTTCAGCAACGGGAAAAGTGGGTAAAGTGTTGTTGAAGAGTGGTGTTTCAGCAATGGGAAAAATAGGGAAAATGTTGCTGAAGAGTGTTGTTTCAGCAATGGGAAAGATGGGGAAAATGAGATGAAAAGGGGAAAAGAAATGAGGGGGGATGAATGATGGGAATGTTGAAAGAAAACTGGAAGATGGGGAATGAACTATGAATGGGTTGGAGCAATGCTTCACAAAATGAAGCTTGGTTCTACTTGTAGTGAAATTGTCCTTCCTTAGTAAGCCTTTCCTGAATCGAGAATCTGCAACATAACCAATTGTAACATGCCAACCATTGACAGGGATTATTAGTTAAGAAATCTAATTCTAATGCTAAAAATACAATTCAGAAAAATTAAATGCAATGAGGGGCAAGAGACTCCCCTAAAAAGAGATAATGTGAATCTGCCATGCAAGTAGTCTTAAAATCTTCTTTGGAAATGGGGCGCTGGTACAGACGGAGCCAATGACCATTTACTAATAACGGTGTTTTAGATTCATCAATTATTAAGAGCCTTACTGTTCCATTGGGAAAAACAGTATCTATTTCGTAGGGTCCTAGCCATCTTGTATGTAATTTCCCTTGAAAGTTTTCAAACCGAGAGTCATACAATAAAGCCCAATTACCTTTTTGGAATTGCTTATGCTTGATGATTTTATCATGCCATTTTGTTCTCTGTTGTTGGATCATAGTTGTCTGATGAATGGTATCAAATCTTTTTTCATCCCATTCATGAAGCTACTGCAACCTAACTGTCTGTGCATCAGTGAAATCAAGGTTAACAACTAAAGCAATCCTTAAGGTTTTAATTTCAAATTCCACAGGAAAAACAGCACTTTTACCATAAACCAATTCATAGGGGGAAAATCCTGTAGTATTTCTCCGGTAGTTCTGTAAGCCCATATCACTTCAGGGAGCCTTTGAGACCAATCCTTCCGGATTTCCTTCATTGTTTTTGTTAAAATGGCTTCTATTACTTTGTTTGTACTTTCCACATGTCCATTGGCTTGGGGGTGGTATGGTGTAGTCATTATATGATGAATATGATATTTCTGAAGGGTGGCTTTAAAACCATGAGAAGTGAAAGGAGGTCCTCCATCTGTAACTAGCTCTCTAGGTACTCCAAATCTAACAAAGATCTCTTCAAATAGGAAAGCTAGGACAGCTTCTTCATTAGCTCTAAGGAGTGCTTTAGCCTCCACCCATTTAGTCATATAATCTGTGCAGACCAATATATAAACTCTTTGATTGGATGGAGGATTAATGGGTCCTACAAAGTCTAAGGCCCATCTTTCAAATGGTTCAAGTATTACCTGGGGGTTTAATGGCATTTCATCTCTATGATTAGGTTGACCCATTCTCTAACAACTATCATAGGCCTGGACATATTTCTTTGCATCTTTAAAGAGTGAAGGCCAATAATAACCCATCCTAAGAATTTTATGTGTCATTCTCTTATCAGCAAAATTCCATCCACAAGGGACATCATGACAAGCTGTTAGTATATCATAAGCCTCATCTTCTCTAATGCATCTTCGGATTTCATGATCAAGTCCTGTGTAGAAAAGACACCCACTTATCCAACTATACCGAGCACTTTGTTGAATGATTTTTCTTTTCTCTCGATGGGATAGGTGTGATGGTAACTTCCCTGCAACTAGATAATTGGCAATGTATGCATACCATGGTGAGTGAGCAGATACTGCAAATAAATATTCATGAGGAAAGGAATCATCTACTGGAGTATTATCATCATTGTTTAACCGAGAAAGGAAATCAGCAAGTACATTTTATTTTCCTGGTCGATCTACAATTGTAATATCAAATTCTTGTAATAACAATAACCATCTGGTGTCTCGAGCATTTGTGACAGATTTGTTCATTAAATACTTAATAGCCAAGTGGTCAGTATGGACAAAGGTAGAGTAACCAGTAATGTAATGTCAAAATGTATTAATGGCATAAATTACTGCTAAAATTTCCTTTTCAGTAACTGTGTAATTAAGCTCAGTAGGAGTCATATTCTTACTAATGAAGTAGATAACATAAGGAAGATGGTTTTCCTCTTGTCCCAAGACTACTCCAATTGCAGTATCCGAAGCATCAGAAGATATATGAAAGGGAAGTGCCCAATCAGGTCCCCTTAAAATAGGAGCTATAGATAACTGATGCTTGAGTTCAACAAATGCTTCTTGGCAAAGATTAGTCCACTTGAATTCAGCATTTTTCATAAGTAACACAAACAAAGGAGAAGCTATTTTGGAAAAAAATTTAATAAATCTCCTATAATATCCTGCATGTCCTAAGAAACTTCTCACATTTATTTGAGTTCTAGGAATAGGAAGGTTCTGAATGACTTGTATTTTGGATGGATCTACTTGAATTCCTTGAGATGAAATAAAATGTCCAAGTACTACTCCTTCACTCATCATCATATGACATTTTTCGGTACTTAAGGAGAGGTGAGCTTGTACACATCGTTTAAGTACTTTCTCAAGATTCTGTAATGCATCCTCAAAAGACACACCATAAGGGGTAAAGTCATCCATAAATATTTCCATAGAGTCATTAAGCATATCAGAAATGATTCCTATAATTGCTCTTTGAAAGGTTGTTGGTGCATTACATAGTCCAAATGGGAGAACTCTATAAGCAAAAGTTCCCCAAGGACTAGTAAAAGTGGTCTTATCTTGGTCTTGGGGTGCAATTTTGATTTGATTATACCCACTAAACCCATCTAAAAAGGAGAAGAATTTCTTCCCTGACAAGCTATCTAACACCTGATCAATGAATGGTAAAGGAAAGTGATCTTTTTGAGTGGCTTTATTTAAGGCTCTATAATCTACACACACTCTCCATTTCCCGTTTTTCTTAGGAACTATTACCAACGGGGAAACCCATTCACTATCAGATATAGGATATATAAACCCTGCATTAAGCAATTTTTGAAGTTCCTCTTTAACAATTTCCCTTAAATTAGGGTTCATTCGTCGTTGAGGTTGACAAATTGGTCGACAACCTTCCTTGATATAGATATGATGAGTACATAATTCAGGAGAGATTCCCTTCATGTCTATATAGTCCCATGCGAATGGTTCCTTATTTTCAAGAAGTAACTTCATTAATTGTTGTGTTTCAGCAACTGTCAAGTTGGGGTTTATGTTCAGTGTTTTTCTAGGTTCAATTTCTACTGGTATACTTTTAGAAGAGATGGTGGTTGATGTTTGAGGTAGATATTTAGATTTAAGCTTTTCCTAGGTATCTGATTTCAAATGTGCAGCCAGCTGATTACGTGTTTCTGGAGTCACAGAGGAGGGTTCACAAATAAAATTATTAATTACCTCATCCTCAGCGGTATCTTTAAGGCTTAAATCTTGTCTGATAGTCAAAATAGGTTGAGTAGCATGATCATCATAGTCCATCCATACAGAATTATCATTATTAATCATGGGTGTAGCATGAGGGTAGAGAGTAAGCTGCTTGGTTTCATATCCATTGGAAATTTTCATTGAACCAGATCTACAGCTGATAAAGGCATCGGCTGTGGCTAACCAGGGCCTTCCCAAAATTAGAGGATGTCCCCCCAACTTTGTTTTAGTCTGTAACACCACAAAGTCAGCTGGGTAATTCCAGGATTCAACTGAGATGATTAGGTCTTCAATAACTCCTTCAGGTTTGATTGTAGAATGGTCAGCTAACTCTAGAATGGTTGGTGTATCTCTAATTACGTTCTTCAACTATAACAGTTGTGAAGTTTCAAGAGTCATAATATTTATAGCAGCACCTAAATCTACCAAAACTCGAGGAATTATTGTTTTTCCAATTTTCACTGTGACAGTAGGATGGTCGGGATCACCATATTTAACTGGAGGAGATTTACTAGACATTAATGCAGATAGATCACCCATAACATGAACTGTAAGGGGATCTTTAGCTTTCCTATTGGATTTCTTAACACAAATATCTCTCATAGTTCTGGCATAAATTGGTACATCTCTTAGTGCTTGTAAGAGTGGAATTTTAACATAAAGATTCTGTAATTCCCCTAGAAGATTAAAAGCAGGTGGCTCAAGCGTTTTAGTTAAAACTAAATGCTCAGGGAATGGTGGTTCTGCTATCTCAGTACCCTTATTAAAGAGTGGTTGTACCTCTTTATGTGAATCATGTTTTTATGTATCCTCTTTATCAGAATCAGAAGAGGTAACATCGTCAATAATGGGTTCAACTATTTTCCCAGATCGTAAATGAATATCATTGCATTGTGCAGGGAAAACAAGAAGTATAGGCTGGTTCTGAATATCAATAACCTGCACAAATTTATTATTGGGGTTAGGGTTTGGCTGTATAGGTAGCTGGGGTCTCATCATTTGATTATTCGGTGGAGCACCTGATGGTAGAGGAAGTGGTTCCTGAAATTGAGGAAATTGATTTGGAAACGGGAGTTGTTGACCCCTCCAATTTTTATTCCATTGGTTAAAGTAAGATTGTTGTTGTGGAGGCCAAGAGTCCACATTGCTGGGTCTACAAAGGGAGGGTTTGTTTGTTGCATGGGTGGGTAATTCATTTGATTGAAGGGCGGGTATTGCATTTGGTTAAAGGGAGGGTAATTTGTTTGACTAAAAGAAGGATAATTGTTCCAATGATTAGAAGATGTAAATGGCATATTAGAGTTCATACCTTGTCCTCACGGTTGCCATTGTCTTCTCTGTGTCAACAGATAGACCGCTTCAGCTTCTTCTTCGGTTGGTTGCAATGCTTATTTTATTCCTGGTAAAGAAGGGCATTGTTGTGTTTCATGATCCTTCTCACAAAGGGTGCAAATTGGCACCTTGTCCAATGGGCATTCCCTTAGTGGGTGTTTATCTCTGCATTTGGGGCAAAAGACAGACAGCCGCTTCTGCTTCGGCTTGTTTCTTCTTAACCTGCAAGGTGTCAACCTGTGAAGCAAAAGAACTTAACATTTCAGTTTTAAATTCCTCAAGTAAATTACCTATTTCAACTCTTGTTGCTCCTCCACTCGCTGATTTTTGAACTCTTGAATATGTGGTATCCCTGTTGTTTGACCTGTTCCTTGCAGCTCCTCTTGAACATCTTTTACAGAGGTTAACAATTTCATCATATGATTTTTTAGATATGTCCCCTTTACCAAGCATATTTAGAATATCTAAACAGTCATCCCTCACTCCTTTCAATAATATTTTTTTAAGAATATCCTTACTTACATCAGGATGATTGGATCTCTGCAAGTTATATTGTAGTCTTTCCAAAAATTCCTCCAGATTTTCGTCCTCCTTCTGTACCATCTTAAATAGTTCCTCTCTTTTTTCTCTCATCCGGCAATAGTCTTGATATTTGAGCAGAAATTTCTGTTTCATCTGATCCCATGTTGTGATTACATGGCCTCCAAGACTCATGAACCACCTTAATGCATTTCCTTTTAATGTTGCTGGAAATAGCTTCAATTTTTTAGCATTGCTAATGTAATCGTAACTTCTGCATAATATATCAACCTCGAAAAGAAATTCATCAGGGTCTTCAGAAGATAAACCATGAAAGTTAGGTAAATCTGAAAGTGGGATATTCTTCATGGGAGTTGCTCCTCTAGGGAGATCACCAATAGGAAACCCCAAGGTAGAGAGAGAATTCTCATCTCTTCCCTCTCCTTTAGGATCTACTTGTCCTTCGCCGAAGAATTCTTCATTGTTCCCCTCCATTGCTTGTTCTCCTACTGCACTTGCTCGATCCTCAATGTGTTATGTTGGCTCTTCAACGTTTTCTGTTGGCTCTTCAACATTTTCTATGGCTCCTCAACGTTTTCTGTTGGCTCCTCAACTGTTTCAGGGCTCACAATTTCTTCTGTTTCGTAGCTCGATTGAGGGGAATGTTGAGGCTTTGGCCTTCGAGAGCTTAGCCTCTGAGAAGATTCAGATTTTAATATGATCTCGTCAATAAAGGTCTTTCTTCCTCCCCTTCCTTTGCCCTTGCCACATGTAGGGTTAGTTTTCTTGTGGGCTCGGCGTCCTTTCATGCAATCTGCATATCTGAAAGAAAAACATCAATGCTTTTGAAACTTATAATTGCCTTCCCCGGCAACGGCGCCAAAATGTTGGTCACTTTAATTGCTTATTAATTTAAACAATCAAGTGCTACATAAAGTGTCAACCCAGGGAAGTCTGTTTATTTCAAAGACAATCACACACTGTATATGCTCAATCTCAAAAGCAATGAAAAGTTGTAGTAAAAATTACACTAATCACACCTTGCTTCAAACAAACTGAAGTTCTACTTTGAGTTACAGCAAAAGCAATCTTTCTATTGCAGACAATTATCAGAAGAATCCTGGATTACATTAACAAAACAACAATCTAGGGAAGGAAACCAATCTGCAGAAGAAAAGACCAATTATGCTATAACAGAGAACAGGACCCTATTCCCCAAGTAGGAATCTTCAGCACCTGTTTCTAACTACCAAGCTTTCACAAAATCATTATGTAAACAAGATTACCAATTTGAAATAATCAATGATTCCCTAGGAATGAATTATATGAAAACAATGCGACAATCAATGGAAACAGAGTTTCAACAATAGATAACAGAGTTCCAATAATGCATAAATGATTTCAGCAAAACAGAGTTTTAACAATGTGTAAATGAAAATAATGATTAACACACTACAGAAATTAATGGGTGAATCTTGTGAGGAAGGTGGGCCCTTTCCTTCTCACAAGATTCCCCAGAAAAAGGAATTAAGAAGAAATGCTCAGAACAATCTTTTATTCATCTGTCAATTGTAACATATTACAAAACGATCCACGTTCCTTCTCTGTAATTCCCTTTCAGCTAAACCTTCTGTAATCCCCCTCTAATGCTGATGTCTCCTCTATTTAAAGAGGAGACATCTATTACACATTTGATTACATCATACAAATCTTATTCTTAACCTGATCTGATCTTCTATGCTTGAATAGGATATTCTATTCTTCCATAGCAAAAATGTTGTTACAATGGTTGTGATAGAGCTGGCTTCGAGGTGCAGTTGTTGCGGCCAGTGTAACAGTTCCCTTAATTATCCTTTCTTGTTGTTGCCATACGTGAGATATTGTTTCAGCGTTGCAAATCACGGACTGTTTCAGCAACGGGATTTGCATACTGTTTGGATTGTTTCAGCAACGCGGTCTTCAGACAGCAACGATGAATTAACTGCAGTCTTCAAACTGTTTTAGCAACTATATATTTCTGATTAATGGCTAAGTATGAAAGTAATGTAAAATTACATGTAAAACAAGTTAAACATATAGTAAAGAGAAGAAACGTTATATACCTTTGGAAGAATAGATAAAAGTGATAATATAGGCTTTAAAAATGGACTGAAAAAGGATGGAATGATAGCAAGATGTATGAGCAAAAAGGTACATTACAGGGTCCTAACACCAAGTATCTTTCATTTTCATTTTCATTTTGGTTAAATGACTTCGATTTGCAAGGAGATACATAAGGTGGTTGTATTACTGAAGATCCTTGCATGAAATAAGGAGGATAGTCATGGTCCTCATAGATAATTGAAGTCATAGTTAAGGGTCTCCTTTGAATTCATGGAAAGGAACTCTTAAGGTTCTCTCACATGAACAATATTGGAGACACAAAAGAAGCTGGAAGAAGAATTATGAACAGTACAAGAAAGTTCATGTCACCGAAAAGGATGGAAGGAGTGGATGGAAAGAGGGAGTAAGAGCTCATTGAGACTAGTCTTCCTCATAATAAGTCTATTTATGGCTCCTAGATCCTACTTAAGATTTGATGCAAAGTGACATCATGGAAGTATAAGAAACAAGAACTCATATGATCATGAGGGTAACAAAATCATGGGAATCTCAGACTGTTGAAAAGTGTAACTAGGTTGGTCTTCATGTCGACTATGTAATTATGTATTTATTCAAAGAAGATGGGAGACAAACTCTAAAAGGCATTGATAGTTAAGCTCCTATACGCATAGACAGCCATCCAATATGCTAGAATAAACACCTCATGAAGTCTGCATACAAACTGTGAACAAGTTGGCCTAAAGTCAACTTGGTGAATCGGCTTGAAGACCAGGAAACATACACATATATATAACTGCTCTACGGATCATTTGAAGAATGAAGAATTCGGAAAAGTGAGTTTATAAAAGTGCAGGTCTAAAGGAAAATGCGAAGATAAAAAGTCTGAATTTGATACAGGAAGGTTTGCGGGAAAAATCTGAAGATACATTAACAAAGAATTGAGAACAACACTCCAGATTATAGAACAGATATATAACAGGACATACTCCAGATTATAGAACAGATATATAATAGGATTACATTACGGATATAAGAAAGAAGTAAGTGCGGATAAGGAGCAGAAGAAAAGCGTTCATCTCTAAGATAGATTGAGGACAAGAACAAGCTAAGTGTGCGGATACAAAGGAAGAATTCAGTGCGAAAAGACTGCAAGTTTATCAGTCAGTGAATGCGGCTACAAACTTGCAGATACAGTGTTGGATATAAGTGCGGATAGCTTCTAGAAAACAGTGCGAATAGTAAAGAATAAATAACGAATAGTCAATCACAGATTGCAAACAGTCAACTACAGGATTGCAGATAGTTTGAAGGAGCAGACTTAAGAAGTGTTGATACAGAACTAGGTTTTTTTTTGTTGTCTCTTGTGCATGTTGATAATTGACTTGATGAAAGATTAACTAAATTGAAAAAGAAGAGGACATAAGTATCACAAGTAATTATCAAGAAGAGATTTTGTATTAACCTACAGCCCTAAAAATTCTCAACATGGTTTCAGAGCTTTTGGTTACAAGAAAGGGCTATCAGTGATACAAATCCACTTCAGTTTGGAGGTTACAATCTCAACTTGGTCACATTGCAGCGCTCATAGCACAAATATTACACAGACATCCTAAACACAGTCTCGTCATACATACATCCCCACAGTTCAGACTCAATCTGAGATTCTCGATGGTATATAAGTTTTTGAAAAGGAGGCGAGAACTGGATAGCACGGTTTAGGATATATATATATATATATATATATATATATATATATATATATATATATATATATATATATATATATATATCAGTAAGAAAATTACAAGTGATTACAAGTGAAATTCTCAACAAATAGCAGTCAGGGTCAACTATATATTCCCCATATACTGCACAGAAAAAAGTGGACAGAACCTCGACCTTCTCTGAGTTTTTTGATGAGGTTTATGTGATAAAAGACAACGGATTGCAGAACAAGGAACAGGGTTATATACTAAGAAGAGAATAGGAACAATTCTGAGATAAACTCGATGATATACACCTGCAATAAAAGCGAGATCAAGTCTATGATTGATGCGTAGAAGGGACATAGACATATCACCTGATGGAATGCGTTGAAATCTGAAGTTTCATAGTGCGGATGACATAGTGTGATTTACACGATGCGTAATATAGATGGGAAGGGGTAAAGACTCCCGTCATTAGTGCTACCATAGTAATAGAGCTATGAAACTATCATAATTCGCCTTGGAAGAATACAGTCTAGAAGATCAGCTACACAAATGGATGACATGTGATCTCAAGTCTGGAACAGCCTAAGAAGAAGATCATTCCAAGAAGAACAAGGTGTAGATCTCCTCTTCACTTGCCAAGTAAGTATCTTTCATTTTCATTTTCATTTTGGTTAAATGACTTCGATTTGCAAGGAGATATATGAGGTGGTTGTATTACCGAAGATCCTTGCATAAAACAAGGAGGATAGTCATGGTCCTCATAGATAACTGAAGTCATAGATAAGGGTCTCCTTTGAATTCATGGAAAGGAACTCTTAAGGTTCTCTCACATGAACAATATTGGAGACACAAAAGGCTGAAAGAAGAATTATGAACAGTACAAGAAAGTTCATGTCACCAGAGAGGATGGAAGGAGTGGATGGAAAGAGGGAGTAAGATGTCATTAAGACTAGTCTCCCTCATAATAAGTCTCTTTATGGCTCCTAGATCCTACTTAAGATTTGGTGCAAAGTGACATCATGGAAGTATAAGAAACAAGAACTCATATGATCATGAGGGTACCAAAATCATGGGATAAGTAAGTTACCTCACTCATCAATCTAGGGTTTCTATGGAAGAAGACAAGTTGAAGGCAATATTTTTGCAGAACTCAATCATATGAAGAAAAAGGAAGAACCTGATTCAAAGCAAATCTAAAGAAAGAAAAAGCAGTGGATCTACGATTGAGATCATCTTCTTCAAGTGATTTATGTTGGTTATATGATAGGAAGCAGTGTAGCACCCTGATGAAAGCATGGAAGGAGCTCTTGGTGAATCAGCTCCGGGATAACCTCTCTGATGAAATTACTGATGGAAAGCAGTCATCAAGAGAAAGGGTCATCATGGAAACAGATTTCTGGGATATTGATGGAGCATGCCAAGAGAATGAAGCTCTTCATTATTGAGAAATTGCTACAGGATGACTCAAGGGAAAAAGGGTATGAGGTACGTATATATTTATTGGATGCTGTGAAGTCATGTCATATGGTTGCAGGTAATGGACTTCTGTACTTAGAAGTATGATCTACGGAGAAGTATCTCTCAATGCACGGACAGATGAAATCAACATAATATGTCCTCATGGAATATGAAGTGTTTGTATATGAACGAGACACTGGAAAAAATTGTAAGTTCCTGGGAATGAAGAATGTGCAGAGAGGAAGAGATCATGAAATGCAACCATGTCAAGAGGTGGTTATCATCCAGAAGCCAAGAAGATGTGACTAGGAGATCTCCTGGGAGGATATGTAGACTCTGACACATGTCTGGTAAATAAGAAAACCCTTGTCAAAACATATCATTAGGAGATGTGTCAATCTGAATAGAGGATGTCGATGCTTACAGGAAGATGTCATGGTGAAAGATCATCATTGAGGTAACTTTTGTTTTAAAAAGGTTCATACGTATATGTTTATCTCGATGAATTTGTGCAGGGCTGCTAATCATGAGAAAGCATGTATGATCCTTGGAGATGATTCAAAGGATAGCAGCATGGCATAACAGTGAACCAGATAAGGAAGTCTGATGAATCACTTTCTGATAGTTGACATGACTTAGGATGAAAGTGATGGATGATTTGTGCCCTATGAAGCTAAAAGTTGGAGATTCCTCAATATTGAAATCCATGACATCGAGGACAGGAATTCTTCATGAGCAGTTGGGTGTCTCACCATTGCTGCTGGAGGTCCCTGGTTAAGAGGGAGCCTGATGATAAGTTTCTTACTTGGAAAAAACTTGGTAATTCCTAAGAATGAGCTTAGGTACATTCCTTGTATAGGAATGAGTACATTCCCTTGTGGAATAGGTCCTCCCTGGTTGAGAGGGAGAGATAGACACATCATTATGGTCTTGGGAAGACAGAATGGAGGATTGGGTAATCATCTGGCATTCGATACTCTTTGAGAATGTGTTAGGGCATTCAAGATAAGAGTAGTTCGGGACCGATATTATTTGAGGGCTAGCTACCCAAGAGAAGAATAGTCCAAGAAGGTCATACTTTGGGAACACCCAGGTGGAGTATGTACCTTGAAGAGACAATGACGAAGGTGTCTATAAGTCATGTGTCTCGCCAGCATTGTAGCCCATTGTCTCATTGAGAGATGGGGTTGTTAGTCAAGGCCTTGCACTAGGACAATGTTGGTTGATATGATGCTATATAGATGTGATTACCAATCCGATTCCTCTTATGAGATTCCTCAGTTTGAAAGTAACCATGTACATGTATGAATACTTCCCTAGTTAAGAGGGAGTGTTGAAAAGTGTAACTAGGTCGGTCTTCATGTTAACTATGTAATTGTGTATTTATTCAAAGAAGATGGGAGACAAGCTCTAAAAGGCATTGATAGTTAAGCTCCTATACACATAGACAGCCATCCAATATGCTGGAATAAACACCTTATGAAGTTGGCATACAAACTGTGAACAAGTCGGCCTAAATTCAACTTGGTGAGTCGGCTTGAAGACCAGGAAACATACACATATATATAACTGCTCTACGATTCATTTGAAGAATGAAGAATTCGGAAAAGTGAGTTTATAAAAGTGTAGGTCTAAAGGAAAATGCGAAGATAAAAAGTCTGAATTTGATACAGGAAGGTTTGCGGGAAAACTCTGAAGATACATTAATGAAGAATTGAGAACAACACTCAGTCTAACACGCATCAATCTAAGTGCGGATATACAGTAAACCTTTACGTGAAAGCAGTGCGGACATACTCCAGATTATAGAACGGATATATAACAGGATTACATTACCGATATAAGAAAGAAGTGTGGATAAGGAGCAGAAGAAGAGTGTTCATCTCTGAGATAGATTGCGGACAAGAACAAGCTAAGTGTGTGGATACAAAGGAAGAATTCAGTGCGAAAAGACTACGGGTTTATCAGTCAGTGAATGCAGCTACATACATTGCGGATACAGTGTTGGATATAAGTGCGAATAGATTCTAGCAAACAGTGCGGATAGTAAAGAATAAATAACGAATAGTCAATCACAGATTGCAGACAGTCAACTACAGGATTGCAGATAGTTTGAAGGAGCATACTTAATAAGTGTTAATACAGAACTAAGTTTTTTTTTTTTGTGTCTTGTGCATGTTGATAATTGACTTGATGAAAGATTAACTAAACTGAAAAGGAAGAAGACATAAGTATCACAAGTAATTATCAAGAAGAGATTTTGTATTAACCTACAGCCCTAAAAATTCTCAACAGCCTTGTGTTTGGTACCACCTGGGATATGGCCACAAGCTGATGTTGATGGTAAATGATGATGCTAATAATGATTTGATATAACCTTTTCTTTAGAGAAATTTTTCAACTTGAGAACATCTATGAGATTCATTATGAATACCTCCCTAGTTAGGAGGGGGTGTTGAATTTGTAACTATGGTCGGTCTTCATAATGTATATGTAGCCACTAGATGTACTTGTATTGATTATTGTAAAGCATAGTTTAAATCTTAGAGTCAAAATAAAATTTAGTTTGAGACAAAGTCCCATTGTGACTTTTAAAAGAAGAAAATTTGAATTTTGAAATTGTAATTTTTGGCCCTAAAGTTGTCAAGTCGGCCTCCCTCCAAGTCAAGTCAGCCCAGGGCATAGGACACACCTATTTGACCCAGCAAATCACTATATAAATGCAACTCAACCTCATTCTTCCTCCACCAATTCACACTTTCTCAAGAAGATATTTTTTGGGCATCTCAGCAAAGATCAAGAAGGACAAGGAGGACGAAAAAGAAGACAAATTAGCTCTCTCTCTCTCTCTCAAACTCGTAAATGTGGATATATTTTCTCTCTTCTGGCTCGCACTTTTTTTGGGCAATTTTGTTGCAAGGGGTGAAATTCTGGGCAGTTGTAGGGGCTGAAATTCTGGATCAAATCAAGCAAAGCAAAATTCTGGATCAGATTGGGAGGCTTGACTTGGAGGGGTTGACCAAGTTTGACCATAGGTCTAGGTGTGTCTCTTGTTGAATAGAAGAATTTCTCTGTTGAAAAGATTGTTGGGATTTTCCCCTTGATGGGTTTTCCGAGGGTAAATCTTGTTTTTTTTTATGCATTGATCTCTACTATTTTATTGTTCTTGTATGGTTGAATTTCTAAAGTATAATTGTTGAATGATATATTGGAATAATTTAAAAGAAGATCAACATCAAAAGTAATTATCAGTATTTCAGAAATATTGTGCTAGTCTATATTGCACTTAGAAAATCAACACGGAAACCATCCTCGTTCATTGCAGAATTTAAAGATACAACCAAAAATTCTAGGTGAGAAAGGAAGAGAGAATTCCAACTGATAGAGACAGAGAAAACGACAGACACTCGATTGCTCAATGTTCTGGATTATAAAGGAGACAAATTGAACCTAGCAGTCTTGAAAGTCAATGGCAAAGAAGTCGGCTCTAGCAAGGATTACAAAGCTACTAAGATCACCCTGGATCTGTCGCAGATACATTCGCCTGACCATATAATTTTTCCAAGGCCTTAAATGATGTCATCTACAATCAGGCTCAAAAGGCTCACTCGTCACTTAAAAGATTGAGGGAAGATTACAACATAGCAGAGAAGAATTTGAAAAAGGAGAAAATGGCCACCAAGGCAAAGATGCTGAAAATTGAAGCCTTAGAAAAAGTGATTCTAAAAATGGTCGTCACCCAAGACAATTCAAGGAATCCAAGAAGGTACTAGATGAGAAAAAAAAAAAGATCAAACTCCTAAGAAGGCAAGGAAAATGGGAGGCATATCTAGTACAAATAATGGAGTTGATGGAAGTAGAAAAGCAAAAGGAAGAACTAATCAAGACATTGTACACAGCGACCCAAGAGGCCCAACAGTACAAGGACCAGGTTCTATTACTGAAATCAGAAGTAGCAGATTTTGAAAGCAAGAAGCGGAGGAGAAATTGTTACCATACAGACTCTAACAGAGCATCTAGCCAGAGTTGTAGAAAACATGTCAATGGATGATGAAGTAAACAGGTTGAGAACCCTATTAGCTAACAGGGATGAGGAATTGGAGAAAAATCAAAAAGAGATTGAAGAGTTGAACAAAGGAGTTGAAGAACGGGAGAAGAAGGCAAAGGAAATATCAGACATGGTGATGGGGATCGTGGGAGAATTTGAACCATTATTTAAGAAAGGCCTACCCAGGTTCATTGAAAAAAATGGGATAGTCATGCAAAAAAAGGACTACCATATTGTCTTAGAAGCAGTCAGGAACGACCCCATAGTGTTCAAAATGAAAGGGGATGTAGTGGTACCAAAAGATAACATCAAACACTTGCAACCCACCTTTTGCATGATGCTCAAAGTAAAAGAGATCTTCAAGGGCCTACATCAAGTTGAATATGACTCTGCCAATAATTTGGCAATCACAATTAAAACGGCCCAAGACTGCAAGGGTCACTTGACCAAGAATTGGAGCTTGATATCACAATATATAACTTCATCACAAAAGTGGTATCAAAAGGAATTGAAATAGCCAGCAATACATCAATAGCGGGAACACAACATATGTTGAAAAGTGTAACTAGGATAGGTCTTCATATTGACTATATAATTATGTATTTATGTAAAGAAGAAGACAAGATTATAATATGTATTTTTGATATGCTAGACTCATGGGTTTCATGAGCAAGGTTTTAGGTCAAAGGACTTCTTCTTGATGTCCTCTAGGGATATGTCTTTTGGTCATAAATTATATTAATTAAGTGTCATGTTTATGAAGTGTCAAAGTCTAATTTGTATGCCTCCAGACTGTCACATAAACCTTGAAGATTGCACCCAGAAGATGATCAAGAATAGCGTTGGAAAACCCCTCAAGTCAACCTCCTTAACACTGGAAGACTCTCTCTACAAGTCGGCCTATAAACTAGTTTTCATGTCGGCCCCTCTATATATGAACAGGTCGGCTCAACTACAGATGGAAACAACTATATATACCCTAGTCATACTGCGCAGAAAAACAAAGTCTGTAGCTCGCATTTTCTTCTGTGTTTAAGAACAAGTATTGTGGATTTGTCTGCGGTTTCACAGTGATCAAAAGTGCGGATTTAAGACAAGGAGAAGTTGCGGTCTTCAGGGATGGAACAAGTCTGAAATACATATATTCAGATAAGGGTATATAATATATATGTGTGTTATATATATGCAAATACATTTGTGGTAAGAATGCAGACTGTTCTGAGTTCAAATGTTAAACACACACACGGTGTATGAGAAAGATAAACACACACACAACAAGAAACTCAACACACAATGAAGGATAAGCGTGTAGCTCTCTTATTTTTCCATTTTACATGATGTACATTTATAGTACAATGGTGTGACTCTTGGTTTCACATTCCAAGGTCACTTGGACTCCATTGTGACTTTTCGCATTCCACACCTACCCATGGAGGATTAGGTGTTCCAACATCCCCCCTTAATCCGAAGGGGTATGTGTGAGTCCAAGAAGAGATTTGTAATACAAATCTGCAAAGTATGCATGGCAGCACTTGGGCTGAATCAACTCTCTGAAATGTTGGAAAAAAGAGGTGGTTTAAGGATGACCACCAACACTGGAATGCAATACTTGTTGCAGTTCCCGGAACTCTTCCAAAACTGGCAAGAAGCTGAAAGCTTCTGCTAGAGGAATTGTCCCTCATAAAAAAGGGAGACCTTCAACCTAAAAGAAGGGAGGTCTACTACCTGTGATGGTTTTAGGATTACCAACAACTCTGGAATGCTTGAAGCATTTCCTGGAACTCAACCAAAGCTGGCAAGAAGTTGAAGGCTGCTAAGCTGAAGGCTTCTGCTAGAGGAAGTGTTCCTCATATATGAAAGGGAGACCTTCGACCTAAAATAAGGGAGGTCTACTACCTGTGATGGTTTTAGGTTATCCACCAACCAAAGATGATGGTTTAAGGTTGTCCACAAACCGAAGGCATGCTCATGGGCATCCGTGTCTCTAGCTACATCTCTGAATCCGGAATGACGAATTGTGGCTCAGGCTCGCTTGAACTGCTGGCTACAACTCTGAACATGGAATGAGAGATTGTGGCTCAGGCTCGCTTGATCTGTCGTCGAAGCTTGTACATGACCACCATTTTCCCCCTGTCAGGGACAAGGTGAGATGATGGCGAAAACTCAACTGCAAGTTTGCTCAATATCCGTGAACAAGTTCTAACATGTGTCGTAAACATCTTCTTAGCTGCTGATGCCCATTGCCAAGAAGCGATCCATCCAAGATGAATCTTGGTTCTTGCAGGAGGCTTGTGTCTGAAGCATCTGTCTGAAGAATGGGTGTGCCGACCACAGTGCTTGCATGGATGAAAATCAAAACAGTGATCTTTCATATGGCCAACTCGATCACAGTGTTGGCATTTTGGTGTTGTTGTGGAGAGTAGGTAGGATGCTGCTTTGGCGCGGTGCTATTGTCATACGGGGAGTCAAAGCTCTACGAAATATGATGGGCTTGGTATAGTCTGGAATATGAAAGGACACATCCTTGTCATATCCAAGACCAGTTATGTGCTTGTTGTGGACAAGCTCTTCCTAAGGTCTAATGATGGGCTTGAGAAGTGCAGGTTGAACTGCTGCATCTGCATGTAAATCTGCTCTAGTACAAGGAGCTGAATGGGAATCAACTGCATCTTTATTGACTTGCCGCTGATGGGAGTCCTTTTCAATCTTCTGAACAGAGACAGGTTCAGAATGGTGACTCTTTCGCTGAAGTTCATCTTGCTGAAGCTGAGATTCCAACTGCAAAAACTCAATCTTTTCTTGTGCATTTTGCAGGCATTTTTTAATGTCAAAAAAGGCACTTTTACTGATCTTATCAACAGTGGAATGTATAAGAGTGTTCAGCAACTCTAATGCATCATCAATTTCAGCCATTTTTCTCAACAACTCAAGTTTATACTACTATCAACTAAAAAGCAGTACAATACAATGTCACTGTAAAAAGGGAAGCGCTCTAGTTATAATATTTTTAACCTTTAGAAATATTATATTATTCTCTGTAAAAATAACATACACTGCTCAATGCACTTTGGAAAAAGAGCCCTGCTGGAATAATGTACTTCAAATTCATTCATGCTACTCTGAAACAAACCTCAAGGAATGTGTAAGACTGATGGTAACATTCCATCGGAGATCAGTAGAATTCAAGGTGGGTGCACCCTTTAAGAAGTACTCAAAGCCCGAGTACCACTCCGTGGCACTTATCAAGCCTACCAAGCTACCTGCATAAACTTTTGATTGGATGTTCAGGTGTAACAATAGGTCACGGCCTACCAGCACCCTCACAGCAGTACGCATGCAACATCCAATCACCCTCACAGCAGTACGCACGCAACAAATGAGCAACTGCACATCCAAAAACTGAATATTGATATGTCAATCAGAACTTTAGCATAGAAGAACTCTATTCATAGTCCCCTTCCCCTTTGCAACTTTCCTCGTTTTTTTTCACAACTCGTTTTTCCTGCGTGGAGGCACCAAATGTTGAACTAATATATGAATTCTTTAATGAAGAGAGGCAGCCATTCTCATGCCACCTTTTCTGCGAGCAAGGAAGGCTTGAGCTTTGGCTTCACCTTCCACTTCACCCACCTCTATAACGCTAGCCCACCTTACCTCCCATCGACTCACCTTCCCCGGTCTCTTCCGCTGCCTTCTCTCGCTCTTAGAGCCACAAGTGGAGAGTACCGAGTCGCATATTTTCAAGCCGAGAAGCAAGAAACAGTAGCCCTCTCGAAATTTTAAAGGCATTTTGTAAGTAAAAAGAACATGCTTTGATTCTTGGCCAACTATGCGAGCAGGTAGGAGGACCAACTGTGCAAACGGCGACGGGACAGGTTTTGGGGGGTTTAATGCAAATGAAGTGAATTCGCACCATTCAACGATGTATAATGGTTTTAACACAAAAGATTGACGCACAAAACAAATGTATGCACAGTCATGCAACGCATGGTCTTCAAAGAATTTCAGTGCATAGTCTTCTTATATATGAGCCAATATACCATCCTCCAACATACCATTAACGCAACATTCTTTGCACAATATAAACAACCAACACGCAGAGAATAGTTTACATATGGCATACAATGCACGGATTTTAAAAGGAAGCATACGGTCTTCAATAGTCAACATAACAACATTCACGATTTTCAGCTTTCAAAAAGAACTTGTTCAAATGCAGAATGTATTCTCCAACACAAACATACCAGGAATTTCAGCAAAGATGAAAGATTCAATGCCTTTGTTCCACAGGAAGCTCATTCCTATAGTGGTCGCTTGCCCAGCAAATAAAAGGGAGTGACTCGACTCACTGAAAGAGAGAAAATCGTGCTACAGGTGGCCTTCAACACTCAGCAGAACTAAAAACTAACGCTCACAATGGATGTTCAACGCTGGCTCTGATACCATGTTAAACACACACATGGTGTATGAGAAAGATAAACACACACACAACAAGAAACTCAACACACAATGAAGGATAAGCGTGTAGCTCTCTTATTTTTCCATTTTACATGATGTACATTTATAGTACAATGGTGTGACTCTTGGTTTCACATTCCAAGGTCACTTGGACTCCATTGTGACTTTTCGCATTCCACACCTACCCATGGAGGATTAGGTGTTCCAACATCAAAGATGCGGATTTCAGAGAGTGCAAAATGCAGTTTGTTCTGAGTGAAAAAGTGAGGGTTTCAGAGATTATCAAGTACGAATGAAAGGGCATCTCCAAGAAGTATTGTGAACACCTCTGAAGTAAATCACAGCATAAAGAAGTCTGCCATAACTGCAAGGTCAAGGCAGTATTGAAGATCAAGTAAGAAAAAGTGTTTGAAGATAAATTACAGACCGAATTCTCTAGTGAAGTACAAGGACAGTGCAGGTCGATGCAGAAGTGAAGGGTCAGCATTAAAGGTCAACAAAGAAGCAGTGACAAGGTTTTGGAAGCATACATAGGTCAAGGGTCTAAGTTTTGGTCATGGTACTTGTCATATGAAAGATCTATAAGAAGAATTTCTCGTGGGTTTTCCTCTCCAAGAGGGAGAGGTTTTGCCCTGGCTCAAGGAGCCTAACTTTGTGTCTCTTGTACTATTTGATGATTGACTTGATGAAAGATTAAATAAGTTAAAGAAGAAAGACATAAGTGTCTCAAGTAAGCTCACAAGTAATTATCAAGAAGAGAATTTGAATTAATCACTAGCCCTCCAAATTCTCAACATGGAATCAAAGCTAAGGTGTTGAACTCAAGGGCTACTTGACAAAGAGACACTCCAGGAAGCGAAAATCGACGTTTGGGTGAAAATTCAAATCAGTTTGCAAGGAAGACTCTCAAGCTATTTTCGAGAAAGATCTTCATCTCATTCAAAGGATCAACTTTTCAAGAAAATAATCTTTGCCATCAAAGATTTACATTCAAGACATTGTTAGAAGGGGACATCATCTTTTGAAGATTCCCTTTACCATCAAGAATCCAAGAACACCTAGATTGGAGATTTCTATCTTAGAAGAAGCTCCTAACTTCTTCGTCATCATCAAGGAAGGTGCAAGCCACTCTACTCAAGTAAGTATCTATGACCTTATTTAAATCTGTCAAGATGACTTATTGTAAAGAGAGCAACAAGTTGGTTGGGTCATCAAACTTTAGTGCATGGAAGAAGAGGACAGATTTGAATTTAATTGAAGACAAAGTTATGGACTACATCGAAGGATCGACAATTCAACCACCAAAATACGATGCTCTAGCTCATGCCAAGTACATGAAGGGAGAAATCAGAGCCCAAAGGATTCTCTTAGAATCCATTAAGGACTCACTCATTCCCTATGTATCAAAATTAAAGTCTGCTAAAGAAATATATGAGAAACTGGTAGAGCTATTCTCTGAGTACTGCAGGAGAAGCAATCTCTCTGAGACGAGAACTATATAAAATGAAATTGTCAAGGGAAGAAAGAATCACTCCATACTTTACGAGGATTTCTGAAATAAGAGATCAACTACAAGAACTGGGAGAAGTAACGTCTGACACTGAGATGACTACAGTGGTGCTGAATGCTCTACCAGAAGAATGGGGAAACTTCACTTCAAGTTTATACGGGAAGAAAAAAGCCACACTATTCCATGATTTATGGTCTCTATGTAAAATAGAGGAAACAAGATTGAAAGCCAAAGCTGATACAAGATCAAGTGAAGGGAATCAAGCCTTTGGAGTCATGTCCAGGAAGAAAGGAAGATTCGGTAAACTTGATCCTCAAAATAAAAGAAGAAATATGGACAATGTGCGATGCTTTGGATGTAATGAACTTGGGCATTATAAAAGAGATTGCCCTAAATCTGAAAAGGACATGAGAAAAAGAGAAGAAGCCAATGTCTCAGACATGAGGGAAGAACCTGATGCAAAGAAATCTAAGAAAGAAGAAGCGAAAGATCTCTATTATGATTGAGATCATCTTACACTTTAAGTGATTTCAGTTGGTTGTAAAATAGTATGATAGGAAGCAATGTATATTGATAGCATCATGATAGAAGCATGGTAGGAGCTCTTGGTGAAACAACACTGGAAAAACCTCACTGATAACAATTCTGATGGAAGGCAGTCATCAAGATCAAGGGTCATCATGGAAACAGGTGCTAACAGTTTCTAATAGAATTCTCTATGAATTCACTGGTTAGAAAGAAAGCAGAAAGGTTTCATCAAAGAATTCTATGTTACAGAATTCTGGGATTAGAATGTGATGAGCAGGTCAAGGGAATGAAGTTCTTTATTCTAGTAAAATTGCTACAATATGACTCAAAGGAAAAAGGTATGAGGTATATACATTTATATGTTGAAACTAGATGTTATAAAGTCATGTCATATGGTTGCAGGTAATGGACTTCTATATTTAGAAGTATGTGCTATGGAGGAGGATCTCTCACGGTGCACTGACAGATGAAATCAACATAATATATCACATAAACCTTGAAGATTGCACCCAGAAGATGATCAAGAACAGCGTTGGAAAACCCTGCAAGTCAACCTCCTTAACACTGAAAGACTCTCTCTACCAGTCGGCCTATAAACTAGTGTTCATATCGGCCCCTCTATATATGAACAGGACGGCTCAACTATAGACGGAAACAACTATATATACCCTAGTCATACTGCGCAGAAAAACAAAGTCTGTAGCTCGCATTTTCTTCTGTGTTTAAGGACAAGTATTGTGGATTTGTCTGTGGTTTCACAGTGATCAAAAGTGTGGATTTAAGACAAGGAGAAGTTGTGGTCTTTAGGGATGGAATAAGTATGAAATACATATATTCAGATAAGGGTATATAATATATATCTGTGTTATATATATAGCAGATACATCTGTTGTAAGAATGTGGACTGTTCTGAGTTCAAATGTGTGGATTTCAGGGAGTAGAAAATGCAGTTTGTTCTGAGTTAAAAAGTGTGGGTTTCAGAGAGTATCAAGTACGAATGAAAGGGCAGCTCCAAGAAGTATTGCGAACACCTCTGAAGTGAATCACAGCGTAAAGAAGTTTGCCATATTTGCAAGGCCTATTGAGAATTCGTAGGGCTATAAATTAATACAAAAATTCTCTCCTTGATAATTACTTGTGAGCTTGCTTATGTATCTTAGTTAATCTTTCATCAAGTCAATTACCAATGTACTTAGTCATATGTAAAAACAGTATTATTTTCTCTTGAACTTACTATCTGGAAATGTAGTTAGGAAGGTAAATCTCTGATTTACCTTCCTCACCTTTTATTACCTCTAGATCAGTTAATCATTGTCTTAACGTTGGCAAATTCCTTTTAGAGATACTTTAAATCTCAAATGTATCTGCCTTATATTCTTCTGTATCTATCCGCAATCCAGCTCTTGTTCCTTTCGTATTTGTACACTGTACTTTCCGCAATCTGGACTTCTATAACTTCCGCAATCTATACTCATGTATCTTCAGCAATATATATATATATATATATATACTCCAATCTGCACTGAACTATGCATCTTTCAAACGCTATCAAAACTCAGACAAATCTGCATATATTCTATACTTAGGTCTGCTCCCTTCATCGCTATCAAATCTCAGACTTGTCCGCAAACTTGACCACTGCTTGATTGTAATGCTTGATTGCAATGCCTGACTGCAATGCCCTATCCGCAATACCCTATCCGCAATGCCCTGTCTGCAATACCATGTCCGCAATGCCTGTCCATAATGCTTTGTCCGCAATGTCTGTCCACGATTCCTTTGTCCGCGATGTCTGTCCACGATTCCTTTGCCCGCAATGTCTATCCACGATTCATGTGCCCACAATGTCTGTCCACGATTCATTTGCCCGCAATGTCTATCCACGATTCCTGTGCCCGCAATGTTTGTCCATGAATCCTTTGCCCACAATGTCTATCCACGATTCCTGTGCCCGCAATGTCTGTCCACAATTCCGTTTTTTTTTTTTTTTTCAAATGAGTCGTAGTGTAGACATATATATATAGGAGATTGAACAGTTTTTAGGACGATCATACAGATTTACATTTAGGCTGACTTTATAACTTTAATTTTCTTTGACCTTTTATGAGATATTACATTACATATATTACAAGATGTCGAAGGTTGTTTCTGTCGTATTTTTATTGTCTTCTTCTTTTCATAATTACTTAGTCATCATGAAGACCGACCTAGTTACATTTTACAACACTCCCTCTTAAATAGGGAGGTATTCATATAGTTACATGATTACTTTCAAACTAAAGAATCTCATAAGAAAAATCGGATTGGTAATCGCATCTGTATAGCATTATATCGACCAGCGTACTAGTGCAAGGCCTTGACTAATAGCCCCATCTCTTCAACGAGACAATGGGCTTCAATGCTGGCGAGACACATGACTTATAGACACCTTCGTCATTGTCTCTCCAAGGTACATACTCCACCCGGGTGTTCCCAAAGTATGACCTTCCTGGACTATTCTTCTCTTGGGTAGCTAGCCCTCAAAGAATATCGATCCTTGACTACTCTTATCTTGAATGCCCGATCACATTCTCAAAGAGTATTGAATGCCAGATGATTACCCAATCCTCCATTCTGTCTTCCCAAGACCAGAATGATGTGTATATCTCTCCCTCCCAGGGAGGACCTATTCCATAAGGGAATGTAATCATTCTTATACAACGAATGTACCTAAGCTCATCCTTAGGAATTACCAAGTTTCTTCCAAGTAAGAAACTTACCATCAGGCTCCCTCTTAACCAGGGACCTCTAGCAGCAATGGTGAGACACCCAGCTGCTCATGAAGAATTCCTGTCCTCAATGTCATGGATTTCGGTATTGAGGAATCTCCATATTTTAGCTTCATAGGGCACAAATCATTCATCACTTCCATCCTAAGTCTTGTCAGCTATTAGAGTGATTCACCAGACTTCCTTATCTAGTTCACTATTGTGCCATGCTGCTTTCCTCAGTGATGATCTTTCACCATGACATCTTCCTGTAAGCATCGGCATCCTTCATACAGATTGACACATCTCCTAATGATATGTTTTTCCAAGGGTCTTCTTCTTTACCAGACTTCCGTCAGAGTCTACATATCTTTCCAAGAGATATCTCTAGTCACATCTTCTTGGCCTCTAAATGATAACTGCCTCTTGACATGGTTGCATTTCATGATCTCTTCCTCTCTGCACATTCTTGATTCCCAAGAACGTACAACTTTTCTAGCTTCTCGTTCATAAACAACCACCTCATATTCCATGAGGACATATTATGTTGATTTCATCTGACTGTGCATTGAGAGATACTCCTCCATAGATCATACTTCTAAGTACAAAATTCCATTACCTGCAACCACATGTCATGACTTCAAAACATCCAATGTCAGCATATATATACATACATCATACCTTTTTCCCTTGAGTCATCCTGTAGCAATTTCTCAAGAATGAAGAGCTTCATTCCCTTGGCCTGCTTCATCAATATGTCATCACATCCCATAAATATGTTTTCATGATGACTCTTGCTTTTGATGACTGCTTTACATTAGTAAAGTTTGTCAGAGAGGTTTTCCCAGGGCTGATTCACTAGGACCTCCTGCCATGCTTAGATCAGGATGCTACATTGCTTCCTATCACATAACTAACAGAAGTCAATTCCTTATTCATAAGTTTGTGAGATTTTCCTTGAATCTCCTTTTTCTTTCTCCTATTGAGATTGTCCCTTTAGGACCAACTTTCTTGTAATGTACATAAATCTTCCACTTAAACTTTTCTTTTTCCTCTGTGAATGATTGAGTCTTTTATCCTTCAACATTTTTGCCCTTGATTGTCTTTTTCCATCTAGCATAGAAACCAAAAGTTGAGTGAGGTAATTTTCTTGTTTATTTGTTATGTTATTCATCTTATCATCTTTTCCAGATATCGTAGTTGAGATCTTATGAAGATATTCCTTCATTCTTTCAGCTTATCATATATTCTCTTGATGTCTCCAATTCTTCATAGACAGAGGGATGTAAGGACTTTGACTGATTCCATAAGAATCCTTTGAGCCTTTCTATCCCCTTTTCATGTATTCAGATAAATCTTGACCTTCAGAGGTTTTTCATGATTTTAATTTCTTCGAGGACTGTGACTATCCTCCTTATGCAAGGAATCTTGGTAACCTAACCAGGTTATAGATCTCCCTGCAAAACAAATTCATGTTACGAAATTTGATTATAGAATAAAAAATACTTACTTTGCAAGTGAATAATCTTCAGCTTGATTGCTTCAATGCTTTAGTTGTAATAGTACTGAGAGTGAATGGCTCTTCACGGAACTGTGGTCTTCATCATATCACCGAATTGTATCTAGATGTATCTTTTGTTCGAACTGTGTGTGCACTTAAAACAATAGAGATACCATCGAGACATAGAGACTTTTTCTCAAAGCTTCAGTTACTACAATGGCACCGAATCTGAGATAATGTTTGAGTTGTATGTAAGTGATCCGAGAATGTATCACCGAGAATGCAATTTCTAAACTGTGTTCTTAGGACTGTAATTGATCTCTGAAAATTTCAGGGAATTCTATCTATATTAACCCATCCGAACTATACGAAGAAGGCTTCACTGTGTTATAGTGCTGAAACAGTGAGGATATTTCACTGTGGTGTCGAAACTTTGCCTAGGTTCTAAGCTCCAATTGGCACTGAGATTTACAGTAGAGAATGGCACCATACATTCTCTTTGAAGATATCTGAATTGTAGTCAAATTCAGTGATCAAAGAATTTGATGCTTGTTGCTTTGACACCCTTCAACTTGCTTAAATGCCATTCTTGGAAACTGATCCTTGAGTGTCTCTTTGATTGGATGCCCTTCTTTAGCACCATAGCTCTGAAACCATGTTGAGAATTCGTAGGGCTATAGATTAATACAAAAATTCTCTCCTTGATAATTACTTGTGAGCTTGCTCATGTATCTTAGTTAATCTCTCATCAAGTCAATTACCAATGTACTTAGTCATATGTAAAAACAGTATTATTTTCTCTTGAACTTACTATCTGGAAATGTAGTTAGGAAGGTAAATCTCTAATTTACCTTCCTCACCTTTTATTACCTCTAGATCAGTTAATCATTGTCTTAACGTTGGCAAATTCCTTTTATAGATACTTTAAATCTCAAATGTATCTGCCTTATATTCTTCTATATCTATCTGCAATCCAGCTCCTGTTCCTTCCGTATTTGTACATTGTACTTTCCGCAATCTGGACTTCTATAACTTCTACAATCTATACTCCTGTATCTTCAGCAATATATATATACTCCAATCTGCACTGAACTATGCATCTTTCAAACGCTATCAAAACTCAGACAAATCCGCATATATTCTATACTTAGGTCTGCTCCCTTCATCGCTATCAAATCTCAGACTTGTCCACAAACTTGACCACTGCTTGACTGTAATGCTTGATTGCAATGCCTGTCCGCAATGCCCTATCCGCAATACCCTGTCCGCAATGCCTTTCCGCAATGTCTTGTACGCAATGCCTGTCCGTAATGCTTTGTTCGCAATGTCTGTCCATGATTCCTTTGTCCGCAATGTTTGTCCACGATTCCTTTGCCTGCAATGTCTATCCACGATTCCTGTGCCCGCAATGTCTGTCCACGATTCCTTTTCTCGCAATGTCTATCCACGATTCCTATGCCCGCAATGTCTGTCCACGATTCCTGTTTTTTTTTTTTTTCAAATGAGCTGTAGTGTAGACATATATATATATAGGAGATTGAACAGTGTTTAGGACGACCATACAGATTTACATTTAGGCTGACTTTATAACTTTAATTTTCTTTGACCTTTTATGAGATATTACATTACATATATTACAAGATGCTGAAGGTTGTTTATGTCGTATTTTTATTGTCTTCTTCTTTTCATAATTACTTAAGTCATCATGAAGACCGACCTAGTTACATTTTACAACAAGGTCAAGGCAGTATTGAAGATCAAGTAAGAGAAAGTGTTTGAAGATAAACTAGAGACCGAGTTCTCTAGTGAAGTACAAGGACAGTGTAGGTCGATGCAAAAGTGAAGGGTCGACATTGAAGGTCAACAAATAAGCAGTGACAAGGTTTTGGAAGCATACATAGGTCAAGGGTCTAAGTTTTGGTCATGGTACTTGTCATCTGAAAGATCTATAAGAAGAATTTCTCGTGGGTTTTCCTCTCCAAGAGGGAGAGGTTTTACCTTGGCTCAAGGAGCCTAATTTTGTGTTTCTTGTACTATTTGATAATTGACTTGATGAAAGATTAAATAAGCTAAAGAAGAAAAGACATAAGTATCATTATAGACTCTGTTAGGGATCATCTAATTCCCTATATTGTTGATCACCAAACTTCCAAGGAGATGTATGATGCCATTACTGGATTGTACACTATCAAAAACATCAACCAATCTATAAGTTTAGGGAGTCAACTTTGCAATATCAAGATGAAAAATAATTATATTGTGGCATCATATTTCGTAAGGATATCTCAAATAAGAGATCAACTCAAAGCTATTGAAAAAGTGTTCAACAAAGAATTTGTAGTCGTGGCAATGGGTGATATGCCTGAATCTTGGGATCGTTTTGCAACAACTATTAGTGGCAGAGAAAATGCACCTTCTTTTGACAAGTTATGGGTTGCTTGCACACAAGAAGAATCAAGGCTCCTTTCCAGAGGCAAGATTGTGAATCCGAGTGAAGACTCTCAAGCTTTTGCAACCCACTCAATGAATAGCAAGGGAAGAAGAAACTATGGAAGATTTCAAAGAAGTTACGGTAGAATACCTAATTCAAGACCTGCTCCAAGAAGGGAACCTGCTTCACAAAAAAGACCTCCTCCTCCCTCTCAAGATAGAAGAGATCGAAGAGATATGACAAATGTCAATGCTTTCGTTGCCAAGCATATGGTCACTATCAAAATAACTGCCCTCAAAGGAATGATTCTCGAAGGGATGATTATCAAAGGAAAGGGAAGCATCATGCTTTTGTTGTTGATCTAAATGAACCATCTCATAAGAGGGGGCCTAGAAAGAATGATTTTGATGATGAATACTCATTTTATTCTACTTTTACAGGTTCCATTGCAGATCATGATGAAATATGGTTGGTGGACAATTGTGCCTCTAGGCACATGACTCGAAGTCGAGAACATCTCTCTAAATTAGTTGAAAAGAAGATACCTCAAAGGGTTGAGCTTAGAGATAATGGCAAAAACGAAGTCAAAGGCATTAGTTCGTCATCCTTCCAATTGGAATCAAGAGGTAATGTATCTATTAACAATATTCTATATTTTCCTGGTTTGAAGAAGAATTTGTTGTCCATTTCAATTCTTGAAGACAAAGGATATAGAATTTCCTCCGTGGATGGACAAGTTCTCGTATGGAAGAAAGATGCCTCCTTTGAATCTGCTAAAGTTATTGGTGTAAAAATTGGAGGTCTATATCGTCTCCTTGGTCGATCTATTCAAGCCCTAATACACAACTCAACTGAGCATTGTGTCATGTTCATTATAAAGCAATGTCTAGAATGAAAGATTTTGTTCAAGGTGTACCGAAAATCAAAATTGAACATGATGGAATATGTACGAGCAATGATGGTAGATCCAAAGGGAAAAATGTTAAAGGAATATGTACTAGCAGTGATAGTAGATTCAAAGGAATCTTGGATCTTGTGCACTCTGATGTTTGTGGGCCTATGTCTAATAAATCCTTGGGTGGTCATTTGTACTATGTCTCTTTTATTGATAGTTACTCTCGTAAAACATGGATTTATTTCTTGAAATCCAAGGATGAAGTATTTGAGAAATTCTGCAAATTCAAGGCACATGTTGAAAATGCTACATGAAGAAGGAACAAGACTTTAAGGTCTGACAATGTAGGAGAGTATGTATCCAAAAAATTGATTGCTTTCTGCAGGGATGTTAGAATTAAGAGGGAGTTGATAGTTCCCTACTATCCTCAACAAAATGGAATTGTAGGAAGGAAGAATAGGACTATTATGGAAGCTACAAAGGCCATGCTACATGATCAAGTTCTTTTATTTTAGAGGTCAAGCACCCATTGAGTGCTTCTAGGGTTTGTCCTATGTCAAGAAGTCAAAAGATTCATTGTCGTAAGTAGAAGACCCCATAGGGCACATTGTAACTTGAAAAGAAAATTATTTTTGTCATTAAAAGTGTCAAAATACCCTTCAAGACCAAGTCGGCCTGGCAGTTGACAAGTCGGCCTATATTGAGGAGCCACGTCCACCTTAAGAAGCCTATATAAAGGAAGGAACTCGACCTCCTTGGATCACATTCATCAATCACTCATTCAAGCGAAGGAAAAAGAGGAAGAAGGCAGCGAAGAAGAAGGAGGACGAAGAGGACTTGTTTCTAGGCTATTTCTCTCTCACAAGTGCGAATGAAGGCTAGGGTTTTTGTTGGTGGAATAGGGTCTTCTTCTTCAAGTTCGATCTTGAAGAAAGAAGAGAAAGAAGGTCAGTGAAGGTCACATTGAGTTTCCTCAAGACACCAGAAGAAGGAAAAAGCCAAGCGAAGGTCTGAAGAAGGTTTAGAAGGCCAGAATAAGTTGACACATGTGGAAATAGCTACTACTGGGAGGGCCAAAATTTCAAACCTGCAGTAGAGGCCAAAATTCTGCAGCTGGGAGGTCGAAGTTGTGCTACTGGAAGAGATTTGATTGGGTTAGACTTGGAAAAAGGAAGCACATCATCCGAAAGGGTTGGGCTTGGTCTTGGAGGGTATTGGTTTTGGTCTAGAGGTCTTGGAATTCGTCAATTGAAGAATCTATAAGAAGAGAAGAGATTTGCGGGTTTTCCTCTCAAGTGTAGAGGTTTTGGCCCTGGCTTGTAGCCTACATTTTGTGTTCCTGTGTATTGTTATTCTACTTGTTTTGGTAGTTGTTTGACGATATACAAACATAATAATAAGTTAAAAGTATGTAAGGAAAAGTAAAAAGACATCACTAGTTATCAAGAAAAGAGAAATCATCCCAACTATTGCCCTTTAGATTTCTCAACATTGTTTATGTTCATGTGCCCAAGGAGAAAAGAACGAAGTTTGAACCTTCCGGAAAGAAAGGAATTTTTGTTAGCTACGGTGAAAATTCAAAGGCCTTTAGAGTATATGTACCAGCACAACGTTCTATTGAAACTTGCAAGGGATGTTATTTTTTATGAGGATGTTGCTTTATGGAAGTCCAAAGGATCACACTTGGACTTTGATGATGAGATGCAAGTGGCTCCAAAGAATGTGGAATCGAAATCTAAAGAACCTGAACCTATGGAACGAGATCCTCATGAAGAATCTAATGATCATGAATTTGTTGACTCTCTAAGAACCACTGTACTAGAGACTAGAAAGAGACTTGCCTGGCTTGAAAGAACATTGAAGGAAGTTGAAGGACATGCAGCACCTCGTGCGACCTTTAGGGAAAGCAAGAGGTTGAAGAAGGATTATGGTTATGCAACTATGATGTGTAATATTATTGAGTCAGTGCTACCCACCTATAAAGAAGTTGTTGAGCATCAAGTTTGGTAAGATGCTATGACTGAAGAGTACCAATAAATATTGAAGAATGATGTTTGGGAAATCATGCCAAGGCCTGAAGGGAAATTTGTTGTGTCTTCCAAATGGATCTACAAAATTAAGCATGCAGCTGATGGAAGTATTGAAAAGTACAAGGCAAGACTTGTGGCCTAGGGATTCTCCTAGAAAGAGGGAGAGGATTATGAAGGCGGATTATGAAGGCACGTTTGCTCTTTCCAGGTATGCTTCTATTAAATCTGCCATTGCTCTTGCTTCTATTGCAGGCTGGAAATTGCATCAAATGGATGTCAAGATTGCCTTTCTGAATGGAGTCATTGAAGAGTATATTGAGCAACCTCAAGGCTTTGAAGTTCATGATAGAGAGATTGTTAAAATTGGCAACTAGGGCCAAATTCCACTTTGGACAGCTCCTTTGGGGAAGATAATTATGGCATTAAATTCCTATTTTCAAGAGGACCAAAATCGACCTAAAGGTCATCGAATTTGGTTAAGGAGAAGTGTGATTTTGAATTTATGTTTCTCTCATGTAAAATTAACAAGGTCGGCATCACCTATATGTCGGTTCAATAAGCCCAAAAGTCACGTCCCTTCAACGCCATCGACTAGTATATATTGAGGTGCCTACAACCTCATTTCACATATTCATTATCAAGAATATCCTTGCGTTTTGGAAAGCGAGTTAGAGGCAGCTTGCGGCAAGAAAGATGAGGCTCTTAAGGAATAATTTTTGGGTACAGAATTGCTGTGAAAGAAAGTCACAGTTCTAGGGCAGCTTGAGCAAAGACTAGACGACTTGTTTGAGGCAGCTTCACCTGTGATTTAGTGCGGCTTCTCTGTCAGATCAGGCAGCTAGATTGAAGGTGAGTTTGAGGTCTAATCTTTCATTTTTTTCTACTCTGGTTTGGGCCGCAGGAAATGCTATTACAGCAGTTGGTTGGAAGCTCTTGTGGAGAGGCCTAATGACTTAATTTGAGTCATCTACCTCAGCCGCAGTCAAGGATAGAAGGTCACAGTATAAAAGAGGATGTTACCCTAGTTTGTGGGCAGATTCATGTCATTATTAGTACAGAGTTGTTGTTGGGTGCCTTGACAAGGAGACACAAGTCCTTGTTCAGTGTTGAATGCCTGGAAGAGGTCAACTTCAGGAGCAACCCATTGGGAGAAGTTTGCTCAGTGATTTCTTGGAACCCTGACCTGGCAGTAAGCTACATCAACCAGATTTGTCAACGTTGCAAAACAGTGATATGGCAAGTCTATTTTGATTTATAATATTGTACTCTCTATCTGTTGAACATTTGATATCAGATTTGATCAAAGAGTTTTCCCCATCTTGGGTTTTTTCCCTGGCATTCACCAAATCTGATGTCCTCTTGTCTTGGCTTGTCTTATGCATTTATATTTGATGTTCTTTCATCAGTTACTGTCATGGTTAACATGATAATGGGCTAATGGATAAATGAATTATCTGATCTAAGCAAAGAACACGTTAACTCAAAAATTAGCGTGGTTTCAGAGCTCAGGTGAGGACAAGCCCAAGCAAGAGAGAAAGCAATCACTAAGATGCTTATTTCTTACTTCGTCAGTTATCTTGTTGCAGCGAACTATTTGGGCTCACTACTTATTTTTGGGCTGATTCAGCTACGCTGATTTGAAGCAATCTCACCAGATTGTTATTGGCATGACTTCGGCTTTGTAATGGGGCACTGCTTGTTACACAAAGAAGTGTGTTAGGCATCATTGTTACACAGAGAAGTGTGTTAGGCATCAAAAGGTGAAGACTATAAAAATCTCCTCGACTCTTGTGGCGTAAGGTCACATTTCTTTAGCATGCGGTGGCATCTAATTACAACACCGGATTTCTATAATACCACCCCGCGTGACATGCAACACACTCAGAGAGACCATCCCATAATAGCGTTGACATTATGGCACGGTGGTAGGGCGAGCAAATCCTAATATGCAATTAAATTCGACCTAAATTTTTGTTCCCTGTTGTGAATGTTTTGACAATTTGTAGTTGTTGTCGCGACAGCCTCATCCTCATTACAATTCTGAACATTCAGAAAGTTGAGGTTCTGTATTACGCCTGCTTGGGACCTCTCGGTCTTTAAATATATCTATCATCCATAATAATTGCTAATCCCTCTGATGGGATTTGGATTTTGTGACGGAACAATACTCTCAACTGCCGTTCTCTGTGTGGCTTGAGCAACTGATTTTTCTATAACCTTTCAAGGGAATTGAGTGACAAATTCCGTTATACAAATAAGGACCCTCACTTCAAAACAAGATGGGCTTCGGAGCCACCGCTGATATCATCTCTCGAGTTGTTTCAAATTCGGATGCTCTGCGTGGGATTGAACCTTGGACCTGCTTAATACCGTAACTGTTCCATTTGACTTCTATATGAGCCTGCAGCTATCGTTGAAAGTTTTCAGTGGTAATTCATTATAGCTGACTGCAGTGCTTGGAGTCTCTGGAACATCTTGGGTCATGATCCGAATTGAAGGTAATTTCTCTCTTTATAACTCAGTTCAGATATTTGTGTTAAATCAACTAAAGAAGGTGTTCTAGGACATCGACATGAAGCTTTGATGTTAAACTATAAATTTCTGAAATGGATCTCTAAGTCTTAGATCTGGCATTATAAAAGATATTCACCTTTTCATTCATCACTATCCCCATGAAATCTAAGCCGACACTCTTGGAATCATGTCGTGAGAATCGATTGCACTTTTGGAATAGGTTTCATAAAGTTAAGAATCTTTTGGTCCAGCTCAATTTGTAATCCGATGCGATTGATCAACCTGAAAATCTCCTGAGGCATCACAGTAACATCATTGCTTTAAAGCATCGTTCACTAAAGCACTGATCTATCCTCTCAAGCCTGCAGTGTCCTCTACATGAAACTGCGTCCCTCACATAGATTTGAAGCCACCATGTTTCTTATCTGAAGTACATCGTTCCAGATCTTGCAATCTGAGTTGCTGTAAGATATTGAAGCACTAGGCAGCAAACTATTCAGTAAAGTTACTGCTGGTCGAACAGAGGTATAGCAGGGTAGTCACCAATTCTGATCTGACAGTCAGTACTTCAGTTGACATTCATAGGCAATACTATTAGTTTTTCGACAAAATCAAACTAATCTTCTACAGTGTGGGTTTCAGTGGAAGCAGGCTCTCAACAGTTAAAGTTTTTGAAGAGTTACAGTATTGAAAATGTAATATCATATCCCTGCAAGAAGTTTTGTACAACAGGAAGAAGATCTTCATCAAGTCTAGGCCTTATCTAGCAGCGACCCCATCATTTCAGAGTTGCTCCAGTGTTGCCATAGTCTGGTGGAAAGATGAATTATGACCATATCAACACCTTGAGGGCAGAAGTCCACAATCTTTTGTTACCTTTGAAGGAATCTAATACATCAGCAGTCATACATATCCTTATGAATCTAGCATCTGTTGCTCAGAAGTAACTTAACACAACTTGATTCGATCTATGATGGCAGGAGATGTTTGGAATGGTGCCAATATCAGCTACTCACCTTCATACAATCAGACTTGTAACAGTCAGTCAAAATGTTGCAGAGCTGAAACTCTGCTGAAGGCATGTCTCTGGGATAATATCTTGAATCTCTTTCTGTTGTATAAAGACCTGAATCTACCAGTCATGAATAGAACCCTGTGCAGTAAAGATTCTTGATCACTTATATATGGCATTAGTTCTGCTCTACCCTATGTATGGCATCTCATCATATACAGCTCAACATCTTTTATGGTTTCTTTTCAGTGCCACATTTCGTTACAGTTCAGCAGCTATGGTGATATGTTGTAACCCCAGTTGATTAATAGTCTTGTTCACAAATGAAGTTATGAACAAGACAAATGTTATATAAAAATTAATTATCACTAAATTGTAATTGTATTAGGTTGTATTAGGCAAAGGGCATTATCCATTCACCAAGAGACACCACAAAGCTGTATTTAAGCCATGGTCTCTCTCATTTTGTAACCATCATTCAATTCATCAAAAAAATATATATTTGTTCGTCTATTACTGGGCTTTTGTGCTTCATTTGGTATCAGAGCGAATTCGCTCCTCGGTGTGTACAGTGTGTTGATCGACACTGTTTCCAGTTCGTCCGTTCTTCACCACCAACCGTGCTTGTGCTTCCATACGAGCATCACCGTTGTACTTTCAACCCTGCACTTCGTCTGTTTACCTTGTCCGTCCACTGTCCATCGACAGAAAATCATTTCCGCCTAACCTGCGGTCTTCCATGTACCCTGAATAGCCGTCACATTTTCCCATTCCATCCGAGCCCCTACCATCATCCGCGTTTCATTTTGCCTTCCGCTGTTCTCCCCTTCCCACCATTCCGCTGCTGTTGGGCCCCCTTGCACTGTCGGCTTGCCAGTCGACCATCCCAACCCCCTCCCGTCAACGCTTTTCACTCCACTGCCCTGTGCATCAACCGCTTAACTGGTCCTGATTCCCCAGCTGTCGTCTAAGCCCGATTCTATAACCCAGCCTCGAGCCACGGTGTTCAACAGGCGTCTCCGTTGACCCTTCAACCACACCGCTTGACTGTTCACGGCTTTTGACATCACTGTTTTCTACATGGACGATTGTCGACTTATTTTTGGTTTAAAATTAAAACGTGGGACATTATATATATATATAACCATAGTTATAATATAACTTAAATGAAACTTAATTCATTTTTATATAAAATTTAATTCATTTTTATATAAAATTTAATTAATTTTTATATAAGACTCAGTTAAATTATAATTTAATTTAGAAAAACAAAATTTATAAAACAAAAAAAAATTAGGATCAAGTTAAGAAAAAGAGTTAAACTGGCAGACAAATATATACCCCCTCAAACCCGTTCAATGTCATCAATGACAATGAACGATTTCAACAAAAAATTAGTTGATTCTGAGAATAAGATTACTAACCATTCTGATGATTTTAACAAAAAATTAGTCAATCTCGAGAGTAAGGTTACCGGACATTCTAACGATATCAAGAAACTTCAAGATACGACAAATCAAATAGAAAGACAGCTCGAGGAAAACCATAGCGAGTCCAGAGATGATCATAATAAAACAATGTTGATACTAACCTCTATTTGTGACAGGATGAGTATTTCTCCCGAACAAATATTCCAGAATATTGAACATAATCAATAGCACAATTCAGCAAATTCAGCAGATCACCATGAAAAAACTGAGTCTCCAAAAATATCATCCCTGCACCATCAAGAAAATAGTAACACAAATTTTCAAAATAAGAAGCTTTGGAATACATTCACTAATCAATTCCCCTTTTTCGCTCCACCGTTAGCGATGTATCAACAAAGAGCAAAAACCAGCGACCCAAGTTCGACGGTAATGAAAAATGCAGGGTTGCGTGGCTTAATAAAGCTAAAGAGTATTTCGAGATTTACGACATTGACAATGATGACGAAAAGATTAGGCACGCTTCCATGAAAATGGAAGGAGAAGCATATAATTGGTATATGTGGTGGAAGAAGATGACACTCACTATCAGTTAGAGAAAATTTAAAGATTTGTTCTTTAAAAGGTTCCAAGATATCAAGGAAGAAGAGTTATTTTCAACATTCATCAAATTGCGACAAAAGGGAGATGTGGATGAATACATGCGAGAATGGGAGACCTTACCGACACGAGTACCTGGATTATCAAAATCTTGTCTAGTCCACTCGTACATTTCGAGACTTAAAACCCATCTACAAGTAGAGCTTGAGCTTCATGACATTACATTGATAGAAGTAGCAAGACAAAAAGCAAAAGCTGCTGAAAAGAAATTCGAAAAGATATTTTGGTCAAAGCCGGAAAGAGTATATTTGAGACGAAGATTTCCTCAATCTACAAATACAGATAATACAAAATATGTCCCACCTCATCTTCGTGAAGGAGAAAAATATAACGTGAAAATACAAAGGATGAAAGAGGGCAAGTGCAAACGCTATGGCAAAAAATGGGACCTTAAGCATAGGGGTGCTAAAGGAAAAGAGACAAAGAACCTATATAACTATGAAGCAGCTAATGATTCTAACAGTGATGAATCAGACATAGAAGGAATTGAAGACACCCCGGAGTTCTCTCCAGAACTAGATGACGAAAGCATTCCGCAAGTGTCATTATCAACTATGACAGGTATATCACAACCCCAGACACTAAAATTAAAAGGACATATCAAGAAGAACAACGTAATGGTTCTCATCGACACCGGCAGCACCCACAATTTTTTAGACTCAACCATGGCCAAAAGACTCAACACCATGCCCAACATGAAGGTAATGGTAGCCTACAGTAAGAAGATTGAGAAATTAGGGAAATGCCATAAGGTCAAATTGCAAATTCAAGACTTTAATTTATAATCTCCATTTTACACTGTACCACTAGGAGGAGTAGATGTCGTCTTAGGTATCCAATGGCTACAAACCTTAGGCACTTATTCTGCCAACCATCAAAAGCAATTTATAAGCTTTAAATGGGAAGGGTAGAAGCACAAGTTATATGGATTCCAAGCAATAGAAAATCAAATTGTGTCGTCATCCCAGATGATGAAAATGATTTGAAAAGGAGTGCCAGCCTATATAGTACAATGTCACCAATTAGAAATGCTATCTACAAAAATGATCAATGAAGGTCGTTCTAAGCACATCTAGCTGGAATCTAAGCACTAAAAGTATTGTTAAAATTGGACAACTAGGTCCAAACTCTGCCAAATGCATGACGACCAATGATTTTAGCCTCTTTCGGAGAGGTGTAAGATTGATCTAAAGATCATCTCGATCTGATGAGCAGAACATGTACTTTGAATTTATTCCACTTATGTGCTGGGTCGGCCTGGAATAAAATATTGACTTAAATGTCTTAAAGGACGTGTCACACACCCCCAAAGATTCCTATATATTGGAGAGACTTGGAGTTCATTTGACACATCGGTGTGGAGGAATTCTCTCTCTTGATGGCGTTGGAGCTGCGTATTCTTTGTTTGGGTTGTTCTGGGGTTATGTGTGACACACTTGGCTGAATGACCTATTGAAGACTTTGCTGGTAGAAGCATCCTGCTGATCGCCGTAACGACACCATTTCTTATCTCTGTCTTGGCTTGTCTTCTATCGATCTATTAGTATGTTCTATCTTCTTCAGTATTGTGCCCTAATCTGAAATGGCATAGAACATGAGCAGAATTTAACATGGTATCAGAGCTGGGTTGAAGACAATGCCCTAGGCTTGAATAAGCGTGAGCAAGTCTGCCCTAATTAACGTTGAAAAAAAAAAGGCTATAGGTGACAGCTCATTGTTGAGGTATGTTTATGGGCCAAAACAGATCTGATTAGGTTTGTTTGGGAAGGCTCAAGATAGCGTGAAAGAGAGTTCACCTCATGACAGCGTGGAGAGGTTTAAATAAAACCGAATTTCTGTAGGGTATGTCGTCCAAAATAAAGGACTGCTTAATGTGAAGGGCCGCACTCTCTGTAGCTATTCATAGAAGCTTAAATTCCTGTAACACAGAATAGCCGTCAGCCGCTACAGGAATACAGGATAGCCATCGGTTTTGAAGGGAGCTTTCACACCACCGAATTTTTTTTTTTGGTCACATTTCTGTGCCGGAAAGTCTGAGAATTAAGAATATCCACCGGTGGCAGAAAATGTGAAATGACAATAAGGCGATCAGTGACTGCTGTCAGCCGGCAGAACGATTGTCACAACCGGAAGATACCCATTTTTCTTGCCGGCGAGATCATCTGTTGATAAAACAGTCCGGCTTTCCGTCCAGATTGGCGATCATCCCGGGGTTTTCACACATACATATTTATAGCCTTTTACACTGAGGCTTCCCGTCAAATTTTTTTTTCCTCAAGCTTGCGCGTGAATTATTGAAGTGCAACGTCAGTTTTTTTTTTTTTTGGAATCTGAAGATTTTTTTTAAAACCAGCGGGAGGCATTGTCATGTTGGCTTCAGCTCCCATGACGTGTAAACACCGGCTCTCTTGTTTATCGCGGAGGAAACGAAATGATTGTTCCTCCCGACGCCAGAGGATAATAGAGATCCGCTCTGAAGGAGCCAAATTGATTGCGTAAAATTAGTATGGCTTCCGTCTTCAGCAAATAATTAATTTCTTCACCAACCGCTCCAAATGTCGACGTTGACCGGATAACGGAAGGTAATGCAAGAGCGCCAAATTGAAGGTTGAAGTAATGTGATGAGGTGTCATGTCTCGAGCGGCATTGGACGCGGCAGCGGAGAGGCAACGAAGGAGGAGGAAGCTGCGGATCGATTACGTGCACTACAACGTAACTCGGATTACGTCCAGCAGCAGGCGTAGAGAAACTCTAAGCTCCCGACGTTGATAATCATGCTGGTGGGGACAGAATGAGCCTCCACGACCGCATCCAAAACCCTGTGCATGGTGCGAACTGTAAGAGGCCGAGAAGACAGAAATTGACTGTTTTGGGTTAAACGATTTCTGTTTGTTTGAAAAAAAAAAAAAAAATGAACTCGGACCTGTTTTTGAGCAAACAGTGGAACCCTTTTTAGGACTATCTTGGTGGTGATTCCAAACACATATCCGAGTTGTTATGACTGTGCTAATGACAAATTTTCTGATCTCTGTTTGAAACTTATTTCAAGGCGTGAATGCTAGTCTTGAAGTTTTGGGCTGTCTTGTGGAAGCATCTTGTTGAACTTGGAGCAGCTGGTTGGGCAGGATTGGAGCAACAGCCCTTTGAGAATCTTTGTGCAAATCTTGGACCACCACTTGACGTCACACTTTGGAGCAGCACTGTTTGAAGAAACCTAACCTGCTGAAAAAGGCATCTTTTGGAGCACTCTCAGCAGACTTGAGAAGGGACATATTAATACAATGACACATTTTTTTAAGACTTGTGGTGAAGTATAGTGAGATATTTTGCAGTCCAATAGAGTGATAAAAGAATTGTGAAGACACTCAAGTAATCTCTTGAGACCAACCTGTAACACTTGTTGAAGATCCTTGAAACAATTGTTTGAAAGGTTGGGGCAGTCTCTTGGAGATACTTGCTGAAGAAGTTTAAGAATCATTCTTAATGATGTCTCGAAGAGTCTTGAAAGCTGTATTGATACTTGATTAAAGGCCTTATGAAGTAACTTTGGGAAAAGTGTTTGGGTATCATAAAGAATATTGAGGACACCTTTAAAGGACATTTTTATGTAGACATCTTGTTGAGAAGTTGGAGACGATCTTGAGCTGACCTTATTGAGGAACCTTGTGGAGTGTTTTGTAGCCACTTCAATGGTGTAAAGGGGACCCGGTAAAGGCAGCCTGTTGAAGTCCCATGAACAGTCATTTGAGGAGACCTTTTATTTGTTCTTGCTGTGTAGGAAGATATGGACAGGGACATATGGCAGAATCCATATAATCCTCATCAGTGATATCTTTGAGGCATATGAAAAATCATATCTTCCGTTCTGTATGAAATGTTCTTGAAAGAAAAGTGAATATGCAAAGTTTCATGTCAAGGAAGTATACTATATTAAGGCTGAATTGCAACACTGCCTTGACAGTTTCCCCATGACAGTTGTGTTAGTATCTCTATGATGACTTAAGGGGCAGTGTTGTGCCTCATTGAACAATATTATGATGCTGTTGTCTAGTGACAGTGGTTGTAACTGAACTCAACCTAGTGGCAGTGACCCTAGAAAGTGTCTTGACCAGATGTCAAATCGCTGAACTGAGATCTGCAAGTCTTGGCCAGATCAGTGATTCAGCTAGCAGTGATGAATGTGATAGTTCTAAATCTGTAATTCTATGTCACTGTCATCAGATACATAGACAGTCACCCATGTTTGAAGCTGGAAGTTTTAAGGGTTGACTGCTGAAGTCCTTGGGGAAATTCTATGTAGTGGTCAAATTTTTTTACAGCCCTAGGAGAGTCTGCTGAAATAACCAGAAATGGGCAGATCTGGAAGCAACTCAAGGTGCAATGCCTCAAGTGCAGGATAAACCAAGGTAGATTGGATCCCTAGTTTTTGTAAGCTGCAGTCTTAGAAGGCTGTTTGAAGGAGCTACTCACAAAATAACAGGCAGTGGCTGAAAGGACTTCTAACACAAGCTGAGGCTTGTTGATATGTTCCCCCTGTATGACAGTGACATAGATAGACACCTATGTAGCAGCAAGCATGTGACTGTATCAGTCTTACATTGGAGCGTTATGGTAAACTTAAAATGTGAACTGAGAAGTTTATGCAGTTTTTTGTCACATGGTTGGAATCTTGAATCATGATCAGCAAACTCTGATTGGATGGCTTTGACTGTGGGAGATCAAGTCCCTATTCAAGTTGGTGTCTGGGATGCCCTCATTTAAATAGATGTCTTCTCCCGAGAGAGAAGCCGACATTAAGAGGGAGATATATCTGTATATGCTCCTGAGTGGATACCTTTGTTCAACGAAAGAAGATCCTCATGGCTCAAAGACATATGGCTTCTGAGGGGGAAATTCTGGAAGAAATCCAAGAAGCCATATAAATACCAAGGGTATCTAGCAGCCATGAGTACTATTGTACAAACTGACTTTGGATCCTTTGAGGAAGTCGTAAAGCATCAAGTCTGGAAGGATGCTATGCACAAAGAGTATGAGTCCATTATGAAGAATGATATACAGGATGTGGTTCCAAGACCTTAGGACAAAGCGATTTGTCACCTGAAATGGCTCTAAGATCAAGTGGGGAATAACACCATTCGATCTATCATAGCCCTTGCTGCTACGCAAGGATGGAGTCTTCATCAGATGATGTGAAGACCGCATTTTTTTCTGCATGGTGTGATAAAGGAAGAGATATATGTGGAGCAACCTTTGGGGTTGGAAGTCCAGGATCGGGACACCCATGTCTGCAGGTTGAAGAAAGCCCTCTATGGGCTGAAACAAGCACCCTGAGCTTGGTACGAGAGGATAGATAGCCACGTGATGAAGCTGGGCTTCACTCGTGGTATTGCTGATCTGAACCTTCATTGCAAGGTTAATAGAAAGAAGCCTCTCTCTCTGGTGCTGTATGTGGATGACCTCTTCCTGACAGGTGCTGACCCTCTCTTTCATCAGTGCAAGAGGGAGCTCGCTGCTGAGTTCGAGATGAAGGACCTAGGACGAATGTCTAGGCCTGAAGGTCTAGCAGAGACCTGGCGAGATTTTCCTTTCTCAAGGAAAATACATTATGAAGTTTCTGGTATGATGGACTGTAAGTCCATGGAACTCAACTCTAAGAAGTTGAGTAGCAGCGTTGCTGGGCCCGTCCTACTGAGTATCGTCAACTCATAGGGACCCTGATGTTCTTAATGAACACCTGTTCGGACGTATGTTGTGCAGTGAACACTTTGAGTCAACACATGGTTGATCATAACATTCACTGGGTTGGTGCCAAGAAACTCTTGAGATATCTCTAAGGCACGATAGACCATGGGCTGAGATACACTGCCGGGAGTATGACACTCCATGGATATACTGATGCCGATTGGGCTGGCAGTGTGGTGGATCGCAAGAGCACATCTAGATGCTACTTCACATGTAGATCTGCTTTGGGCAGGAATCTAAAGTCGGTAGCCTTGAGCACTGTTGAATACATTGTAACATGTATGGCCTGTTGTGAAGTCACTTGGTTGCAAAAGCTCTTCTGTGAGTTGTTCGAGCATGTGCTAGATGCCACCGTTATCCTTTGTGATAACCAGAGGGGGATTCATTTGTCATAGAATCCCAGGTTCCACGATTGATCCAAGCATGTTGATGGCTGGTACCACTTTATCTGGGATATGGTACAGCGAGGCGTCGTAAGGCTCGATCATAGGAACTGATGAGCAGGTCGCGGATATTCTCACTATGCCCTTGGGGAAGGTCATGTTCCTAACCTTCCGTGAGAATCTTGGAATCGTGGAATGACCCTATTCTGAGGGTCCTGTTGGATGATGAGCTCGGGAGCTCAAAGGGGTTTTGGGATAGCTTCTCGGGCTATAAGCAATTATAGTTCTGCCCCACGTTGTGATTATTAAAAAGGTTGGTTCACCTCTCATTTTCTGTGCCCCGTATGCATCCTACCCATTGAGTTCGGGGCTCATGGGAAGTACCTCTCATTTGGCCAATGAGGTGGGAAAGGCTAGAGACTAGTAGCAAATATTGATGGACGCATCAGAGATTGCCGTACTCTCTATCTAGGATGGCACGGTCCAACCACTTGATCTGGGATCAAGTTTAGTGAGGTCTGGGACCTCTGCCTGACTTCGGGTCAGATGAACCAACTTCGGGTTGGTTGAAGACTCTTTGTGAGTCTGATAGAGGTTTCGAACCTCTGGGCTGAATATGTCAGCCGGGGGATGATGTCTTTGTGACTGACCCACTTCTGTTCTGAAATAAAGAGGCCAGCAAAGCAAGTTACGGCGGGATGACGCACGATGTTTGATTGCACTGATGGATGGAGTTCTCCCTAGTTGAGGGGGAGTGTTAAAATTGGACAACTAGGTCCAAATTCGGGTTGTCCTGCTGAGATGACGAAGCAATATTTTTATTGGATTCCTCTTTGGTGCAGATTGATCTAAAGATCATCTCGATCGGATGGCGAACATGTACTTTGAATTTATTCCCTTATGTGCTAGGTCGGCACGGAAAAAAATATTGACTTAAATGTCTTAAAGGACGTGTCACACACCCCCAAAGATTCCTATATATTGGAGAGACTTGGAGTTCATTTGACACACATCGATGTGGAGGAATTCTCTCTCTGGATAGCGTTGGAGCTGTGATATATATACATGGAGTATTCTTTGTTTGGGTTGTTCTGGGGTTATGTGTGACACGCTTGGCTGTATGACCTATTGAAGACTTTGCTGGTAGAAGCATCCTGCTGATCGCCGTAACGCCACCACTCTTCATCTCTGTTTTGGCTTGTCTTCTATCGATCTATTAAGCATGTTCTATCTTCTTCAATATTATGCCCTAATCTGAAATGGCATAGAACATGAAGGCATAAATCAACGGTATTCCAAGACCTGCCCATGAAAATGCCTCCTAATAGGGAAATTGAACATACAATAGAAGTCAAAGCAGGATAAGACCCCGTCAACATCAAGCCATATCGATATCCGCATCACCAAAAGACTGAAATTGAGAAGATAATCCAAGATCTTTTAAAATGTGGGGTCATCTCAAAAGGTAAGAGTCTGTATACTGCTCCAGTTGAATTGGTAAGAAAGAAGGATGGATCGTTCAGGCTATGCATTGATTATAGGGGATCAAACAAGATAATGATTAAAAACAAGTTCCCAATTCCCTTTATCGATGAAATGCTGGATGAACTACATGGCGCAAAATACTTCTCAAAATTGGACTTAAGGTCATGCTATTACCAAATCAGAATCAGGTTGGAAGACATAGCAAAAACAGTGTTCCGAACACACGAAGGTCACTACGAATTTAAAGTAATTCCCTTTGGGTTAACGAATGCACCAGCAACATTCCAAGCTACTATGAACGAGTTATTTCGTCCATATCTTAGGAAGTTTGTACTAGTGTTCTTTGATGATATTTTAATTTACAGTAAAACTTGGAAGGAGCACCTACAACATTTGGATAAAGTTCTTACACTACTGGAAGAGCATCAGTTCTGTGCTAAGAAATCCAAATACACCTTTGGGAAGGAAGAAGTAGAAAATCTCAGACACATAATATCCCATGAAGGAGTAAAAGTGGACCCTAATAAAATCAAGCCTATAAAGGAATGGACCAAACCAGTTAATATATCCAAGCTAAGAGGGTTCTTAGGATTAAGAAGATACTACTAAAGATTTATTAAAAACTATGCACACATAACTGCACCTCTAACAAATCTTTTAAAGAAGAATTAATTTCAATGGAATGAGGAAGCAGGAAGGTGTTTTGAAGAATTGAAGGAAGTTATGTCCAATGCCTCGATATTGGAAACTCCAAATTTCTCTAAACCATTTATCATCGAGTGTGATGCTTCCGGATTCAGTATAGGTTCAGTGTTAATGCAAGAAGGGCATCTAATAGCTTTTGAAAGCAGGAAGCTCAATAAACGAGAGTATCTTAAATCCACATACAAAGAGGAAATGCTCGCTATTATGCACGCACTGGCCAAGTGGAGACAAAATCTGTTGGGAAGTAAGTTCTCCATTCGAACAGATCATAACAGTCTTCAGCACCTCCTCCAACAAAAAACACTTTCTGAAGAACAAAAATGGATTGAAAAAATTGTCGCCTTTGACATGGAGATATTACATAAAAGGGGAAAAGACAATGTAGTAGCAGATGCCCTGTCTAGAAAGGACGAAGAACCTACACTACTTGCAGTCTATGTTAGTGTGAATTCTAATCACAAGCGTACGAAAAAAGCTCAGTTTAGTTGTGCATAACAAACAACCCTAACATCAAATGTGGCTGTCAATTTCCTTATATCTGCAGTTAGTGATCAGAATAAATGCTACAAAAATCCAGATCTATGCAGTTAAAGACATTAAATAGCAAAAATAAGCAAGAGTTGCTCCATGCATCCAATGAACAAGACAATAATTTTTAAAGAATTTTTTGTATTATGACACCTGGGAAGGGAACATAGAAAGATGTCACCAGTCCCCCTCAATGGGATGGGTTCTTGTATGTCCTCAGCGCTTCAGATCTAAAATCTCTCTCTCTTGATGGTGCAAAAAACCCAGACAAAATGGAACTCAAAGGGAGCTCACAAGCAAAAGCAGAAAAATATGACAATGATGGAGGATCAAAGTCAGACAAGAAGTATGGATCAAAAGGTGATCTCAAGGTAACAAAAGGTAGTGAATGAATGGAAAACCCTTCTATTTATAACAAAATATTGAGTTAGTCTAGATGTTGGTGCATAGTTAAAATAGTATTAACCAAATCTAGATCCAACTTAATTGGAATATTTTATTATTTTTGGTGGAGGGAAAAGGAATTTAGAATGGGTTAAATCCCTTTATTTAGAAATAATAAATAAATAAATGATTTATTTATTGTTTCAAGGATGAGGTTAAGGAATAATTAAATAAATAATGATTTATTCAATTATTTATAAATGATTTAGTCAAATTTAACAAGGAATATTATTAAATAACGATTTAAATAATTATTCCTAGAGAATAATAAGATAAATAATGATTTATCTAATTAATTATCCTGTTTTGGGTTAAATATGACTAGGAATATTAATTAAATAGTGGTTTAGTTAATTATCCCTAGAGGAAAATCAACAAATAAGGATTTATTTAATTATTCCTCATGGGGATTCCTGTTTAGACCAGAAATAACTTAATAAACTATGGGTTATTAAATTATTTTTCATAGTGAAAGCAATTTTACTTTGGTAAAATTGGTCTTACATGGTGTACTTTAGTCCATCTAATAGTAACAGGTTAAATGACCAAAAATTGGTGTAACAGTCTCGGTTGTTGTTCCTGAATGGCTTAATGAGATCCGAAGTGAGTACGCCAAGGATTCAGAAATAACTGCTATAATCAATAACCTCCCAGGCAACTCAAAATTTGAATGGAAGAACGATATTTTATGGTACAAGGGAAGAATCTATCTGAATTCAAACTCCAAGTTTAAATCAAAGATACTCAAGGAGTCACATGATTCTCTGTCAGCCGAACATGTAGGATTATTTAAAACTTACTACAATGCACGTCAATCATTCTTTTGGAAGGGGATGAGTCACGATATTCAAAAATATGTAGCATAATGTGACAAATGTCAAAGAAATAAAAGTGAAAATATCATGAAACCTAGATTACTTCACCTCTTAAACATTCTGAATTAGAAATGGGAAGAAATATCAATGGAATTTATTGAAGGGTTACATGTATCCGATGGCAAGGATAAGATCTTCGTAGCAGTCGACAGACTCACTAAATATGCTCAATTTATTGCAATAAAGAAATCAGACTCAGCAAAGCAAATCACTGAGATATTTTGCAAAAATATTTATAAACTACACGGGTTTCCGAAAGTCATTGTGAGCGACAAGGATGCCAAATTTAAGGGTAATTTTTGGAAGGAATTGTTTAGCCATATAGGAACCTACCTAAATATGAGTTCCGCTTACCACCCTTAAACAGATGGACAAATAGAGGTTGTCAATAAATGTTTGGAAGCCTACCTACGTTGTTACGCTACAGAAAAACAAAATAAGTGGGTTCAATGGTTACATCTCGCTGAATGGTGGTATAACTCTACTTACCATACATCAACAAACTGACTCCATTCCAAGCTTTGTATGGGTACGAACCCCCAAAATGGAAAGATCTAGCTACCGTCCAGACAAATCTACCAGCTGTTAAAAACCAACTAGAAGAAACCCAAAAGATCGTCCAAACCCTAAAAGAAAATTCGAATATTGCAAGAAACCGTATGAAGCAACAAGCTAACCGAAACTAAACTGAGAGAGAATTTGAAGTTGGAGAATGGGTATTTGTCAAGCTCCAGCCATACAAACAGTTGTCCTTGAAACAAAAAGGAAAACATAAATTAGCACCAAAGTTCTATGGACCATATCAAATCAACAAAAAGAGTAGCCAAGTTGCATATAGTTTAAGCCTTCCAGATAAAAGTCGTGTTCACAACGTCTTCCATGTATCCTACCTTAAAAGGGCACTTGGTGACCATCAATCAACACAAACAACACTTCCATTCTTAGATGATGAAGGAAGAGTCATTTTAAAGCCAGAAGGTATCATATCCACCAAAGAAAAGAAGCTTCGATCTCGTGTAATCAACGAGTACCTAATCAAGTGGAAAGACTTACCAGAAGAAGAAGCTTCTTAGGAGACCAAAGCATCTCGTCAACAACATCCGTCGTTACGTATGCTTTGAGGGCAAAGCATCTTTTGAGAGGAAGGCAATGTTATATAAGAATTAATTATTACTAAATTGTAATTGTATTAGACTGTATTAGGCAGAGGGCATGATCAAAGATCATGCCCATTCACCAAGAGACACCACAAGGCTGTATTTAAGCCATGGTCTCTCTCATTTTGTAACCATCATTCAATTCATCAATAAAATATATAGTTGTTTTTCTCTATTACTGGGCTTTTGTGCTTCAACAAATGTAAATCTTGGATAGCTTATCTTTTGAAAGGTTATTTACTATGAAAAAACTACTGGGATCTGCCAATGAAACAAATTGCAGCACCTCTGGCTTTGATGAGAGATGCATCTCACCTAAAGCTTTTACTCTTAAAAGGGAGTGCATGAAACTCTGAATAGTCCTTTGTATCAATTTATTGTTGTTTAGAATCATTGTTGGACAAAGCATGTCTAGTCAAGTTCGCTGATATGGTTGAGGAGCAGATTGAGGAAGGCTAAATGATCAATTGAAGTAAGACTTCACAAGGAGCTATAAAATAGCTCGATGACTCTTCTTGCCTGAAAAAAAGGCAAGACATGAGCACTAATTATTCTTACGATGCCTTTGATATATCCCTATTACTTGAAAATCTGCAATACCATTAACCTAAGGGTCTAAAGCAATAAAGGAACAGGTTTCAGGAGGCTTCACGACTGTGTTTTGGCAAGGTCGTTGCCTCCATATTTAGAGGGAGTTATGGAGAAACCAGGACAAACCATTAGAGTCGATTTTTTTTAAAGACCCAGTCTCAATAAGGTAAAGAAGTCGTTGATCTGCATATGTATACCTTGTGAGATCCCTGTTGTACTTGATTAATCACCCTATCAGTCCATTATGAATTGATCTATGGATGAGCCTCATATATTGTATAACTGCTCATTGAAATATCTCTGTGATGTTATTATCTCCTAGAATCTAAGACACCATGAATATTCTCATAATAACTTGGTTGACAATTTGATATCTCGTGATTTAGGTATACTAGAAGCACAGTTGAGACTGAAGGTTCTTAGTAGCAAGTTTTTCTTATGAAAACAACTCATCCATGAGCCATTTGAATATCATACATTGGAAAACCTCCAAGCTTTATCACTATTGATGAGATATGCAAGAAGCAGTGGATTGCTAAGTGCTGCCAAGAATCAATATGTTTGCTGCTGAATAGAGCTATGAGGATCCCATCAATCTAGTCTTGACTTTCAGAAAGCAGCTTGGCAATATTCCCTATATAAAGGGATCCTTGGTTAAAGATTGAACATTGAACTCTAGGAGCTCCTGAAGGCTTGGGGTACTTATTGAGATATAAGCGACCATATGGTGAGTGGTTCACCTTTACTTATTGGTGCGCTGAGTACAGGGTGCATGGTTCACCTTTGTAAATTTTGTAGATGTTCTATGCTAAGACGACTTTACTTTTCTTACGGCAATCATACAAATAGTTAAGCAAAATGCAGATAGAACATATAAGTAGATCTTACAGAAGACAAATCAGAAACAGGAAAAATGTGTGTGTTCGTTTCGGCGGTCAACAGGATGCTTCAACCAGCAAAGTCTCCTTTGGTCAGCCAGCCTAGCATGTGTCACAACAGTCCTCCAATCAGCAAATGAGTCAACCCAAGTCAACTCCACAAAAGTCAACGCTGTCCTGAAAAAGTCAACGCAGGGCAGCAAGCTAAAAGTCAACGCAGCAGCAAAACGGTCAACCCTTTGACCTCGATTTCTGTGCCAAGTAGTATGGCCTTCATAAATCGAACTTCCCACAAGTTTTCAGCTTGATTGGACCATGCGTTGACCAAAGTCAACGCTGGTCAAACTTTCTGCGAAACCCTAGCTGCAGAAAAGTCGTACTTCAACTCAGCCGTACGGTCTGTCCTCTTTCTCCTTCACACGTGTGGCTGAAACTTGTCCTCCAGGTAGCTCGTACTATTTCAGATGAGAGAGGAAGATGTGAGTTGTGTTGTGTTCAAATGCTCTCCAACTTTTCCTGTATTTATATCCATCATTGGGGCGTGTGACACATCTGCTGGGGGCGTGCAACCTTAAGGCCGACCTGCACATATAATTTATTAAGAATAATAAATTCAAAATAAATGTTCTACTCATCGGATTAAGACATATTATATATGGATTTTACACCTCTCCGAAAGAGGATTCCAACAAAAATATTAGCCTCTTAATCTGAGCATCATAACATGGAGTTTGGACCTAGTTGTCCAAATTTAACACTCCCTCTCAACTAGGGAGAACTCCATCCATCGGTGCAATCAAACATCGTGCGTCATCCCGCCGTAACTTGCTTTGCTGGCCTCTTTATTTCAGAACAGAAGTGGGTCAGTCACAAAGACATCATCCCCCGACTGACATAATCAGTCGAGAGGTTCCAAACCTCTATCAAACTCATGAAGAGTATCCAACCAACCCAAAGTTGGTTCATCTGACCCGAAGTCAGGCAGAGGTCCCAGACCTCACAAAACTTGATCCCAGATCAAGTGGCCCAGATCAAGTGGTTGGACCGTGCCATCCTAGATAGAGAGTACGACAATCTTTGATGCGTCCATCAGTCTTTGCTAATAGTCTCTAGCTTTTCCCACCTCATTGGCCAAATGAGAGGTACTTCCCATGAGCCCTGAACTCAATGGGTAGGATGCATACGGGGCAGAGATAAATGAGTGGTGAACCAGCTCAATGATCACAAAGGTGGGGCAGAAGCATTATGAGTGCTTATAGCTCCGAGAAGCTATCCCCAAAGCCCCCCAGAGCTCCCAGAGCTCATCGTCCAACAGGACCCACATCATAGGGTCTTTCCACGACTCCAAGATTCTCACGGAAGGTTAGGAACTTGACCTTCCCCGGGGGCTTAGTGAGAATATCCGCGACCTGCTCATCAGTTCCTATATGATCGAGCCTTACGGCGCCTCGCTGTACCATATCCCGAATAAAGTGGTACCTGATATCAATATGCTTGGATCGGTCGTGGAACACAGGATTCTCGATCAAACGAATCCCACTCTGGTTATCACGAGTATCACGGTGGTATCTAGCACATGTCAAAACTGCCTCACTAAAGAGCTTTCGCAACTCAGCCCCTTCTGGCAGGCCAAAAAGTAAAAGCAATGTATTAGGCTCACGGTGCTCAAAGCCACCGACTTCTGCTTCCTGCTCATCCAAGATATCGAAGCGGGGGCAAGATGGCCGACATCCGAGATCAGTGCTCTACGATCCACCACACTGCCAACCCAATCGGAATTGGTATATCCACGGAGTATCACACTCCCGGCAGTGTATCTCAGCCCATGGTTTATCGTGCCCCGAAGATATCTCAAAAGATTCTTGGCACCAACCCGGTGAAAATGATGAGGCTCAACCATCTGTTGACTCAAAGTGTTCACTGCAAAACATATATCTGGTCGGGTGTTCACTAAGAACATCAAAGCTCCTATGAGTTGACGATACTCAGTAGGGATTGGCCAAGATAGGCCCAGCAGCGCTGCCACTCAACTTCTTGAAGTTGAGTTCCATCGGTGTTGACACGGACTTGCAGTCCACCATACCAAATCTCTCTAGAAGTTTCACAATGTATTTTCCTTGAGAAAGGAAAATCTCTCCAGGTCTCTGCCAGACCTCCAGGCCTAGGAAGTAGTGCATCAGTCCTAGGTCCTTCATCTCGAACTTAGCAGCGAGCTCCCTCTTACATTGATGAATGAGAGGGTCAGCACCTGTCAGGAAGAGGTCGTCCACATACAGCACTAGAATGAGAGGCTTCTCCTGCACAACCTTGAAGTAAAGGTTCGGATCAGCATTACTTCGAGTGAAGCCCAGCTTCATCAAGTAACTATCCATCCTCTCGTACCAAGCTCTGGGTGCTTGTTTAACCCATAGAGGGTTTTCTTCAACCTGCAGACATGAGTGTCTCGATTCTGAACTTCAAATCCCAGAGGTTGTTCCACATACACCTCTTCCTTTATTGCACCATGCAGAAAAGCGGTCTTGACATCCATCTGATGAAGACTCCATCCTTGCGTAGCGGCAAGGGCTATGATTGATCGAATGGTGGTATATCGTGCCACAGGTGCAAATATGTCATCATAGTCAATTCCTTCCTTTTGAGAGAAGCCACGGGCAACAAACCTTGCCTTGAACTTTTCAGCACTCCCATAAGATCCATGTTTGATCTTGTAGAGCCATTTCGCGGTGACAACAGATTTGTCCTTCGGTCTTGGGACCACATCCCAGACATCATTCTTCATTATGGACTCATATTCTTCGTGCATAGCATCCTTCCAAACTTGATGCTTTACGGCTTCCTCAAAAGATCCAGGTTCAGATTGTACAATAGTACTCATAGCAGCTAGATACCCTTGGTATCTACACGGCTTCTTGCTTTCTCGGAATGTCCCCCTTGGGGCAGCATGACCCTCAGCATCTTCGAGGGTGTCCCTGAGCCATGATGGTCTCTTTCCAAGTGAAGGGGTTGGATCAATAGGGTCCATTGGCCCTTCAATATCAGGCATAGTCTCATCCTGGGGTTCTTCCAGATTTCCAGGTCTTTCTTCATGATTTTCTTCAGATCTAGGAAGATCTACTACTTTCTTCGGGGAAGCATCTTCGTCAAAAGTGACATCATGGCTTATCTCTACTTCCCTTTGACCAGGTACATAGACTCTATATGCCTTAGAAGTCTCACTGTAGCCCACAAACATTCCTTTCTTCCCAGTAGCATCCAACTTACTTCTCTTTTCTTTCGGCACATGAAAATAGACGGGACATCCAAAAATTCTAAAATGTGAGACATCAGGTTTCTTACCAGAGAAAACCTCTTCGGGAGTTTTGGAGTCCAGAGCGGAATGAGGGCATCGGTTTTGAATGTACACAGCAGTATTTGCAGCTTCTCCCCACAGAAACTTCGGTAGACCCTGGTCACATAGCATGGCACGGGCGGCTTCCACAATAGTCCTATTCTTGCGTTCAGCAACACCATTCTGCTCAGGAGTATATGCAGTGGTAGTCTCCCTCTTAATGCCAGCTTCTCTGCAAAAGTCTTTGAACTCATTTGACTCATATTCAGTGCCATTGTCAGTCCTCAAAGTCTTGATCTTCTTTCCGGTCATGTTTTCCACCAAGGCTTTGAAGGTACGGAACCACATGAAAGCCTCATCCTTCTTCTTCAAGAAGTATATCCAGGTTTTGCGAGAGAAGTCATCAGTAAATGTCATATAGTAGGAACATCCCCCCAGGGATGTTACGGGTAACATACCAGAAAGATCAGAATGGACCAGTTGCAATATATCAGATGTCTTTGTGACACTTGAGGGGAAAGGTCCCCTTGTATGTTTCCCTTCAGCGCAGCCCTTACATACACCTTCATGATTATTTCCAAAATCAGGCATCCCTGTCACCACCTTCCTAGCTTCGGGAAGAGCCTTGTAATGAAGGTGTCCAAATCTTCGGTGCCATAGTTCGGTTTGACGGATAGTATCACAAGTCATAGCTCCCAACGGACTCCCTCCAACCTGGTAGAGTGTACCAACTCTAAAACTAATTGAGATAGCTTCCTTGAAGCTCTTCTTCCACATGAGTACCTTTCCATCAGAGAAAGTTACATTGAATCCTTTGTCTTCCATGGCAGATACAGACACAAGGTTCTTCTTCAATTTAGGTACATAGAGTACATCTTGCAGACGAAGGACTTGTCCTTGAGACAAGTGGAGGGTCACAGTCCCGGTCCCTTTCACAGGATAAGTGGCATTATTCCCAAGGATAATTTCTAGATTAGTATCTCTTTCAACCATGTCAGAAAGTGCTTCCTTGAATCCGGTGATGTGTCTTGAGGCACCACTATCGATTAGCCAGACATCCATAGTGTCGGGCGGAGATGCAGCTGAGAGAGCAGATACTAGAATATACTCATTTCTTTTATCAACAACATTAGACTCCTCATACCTGGTATTTCTGGACCTTTTAGAAGGTTGATTGTTTCCTCCAAAGTGAGCCTTCCTCTTTCCTTTGGATTTGTCATTTCTTCGATTCCAATTCCTTCGATTGTTGTTGTTATCGTCACTATCGGGAGAATCCTTCTTGAAGGGGCATTCTCTAGCATAGTGTCCAGGCCTATGGCAGGTGAAACATTTACCCTTCTTCTCTTGAGTCTTTGTCCTTCCTTTGTCCTTAGAACCACCAGAGTTCTTCTTTCGGGAATGAGCACCATAGGTAGCATTTCTTTCATTATCGAATTCCTTCATCCTTGTTTCTTCTTGCATACATCTAGACAGAAGCTCATCAAAGTTAGGAATGGTATTATTGTTGAGAATGGTAGTTGTGAATACTTGCCATTCATATGGAAGTCCTCCAAGTGCGATGAGAACCATCTCACAATCAGCTATTGTCTCCCCAATAGCTAGCAGATTGTTCTGGTTTCGGTCAACTTCATAAAGAAAGTTTGAATAGACTCGTCTCGGCCCTTCTTCATATTCTTCAACTTGTTCTTGAGGAATAGCACTTGGTTCACATTGTTTACTTGGAACATAAGTATCAATTTGTCATACATCTCCTTGGATGTGCCTAGTTCAGATATGTAGGCAACCAGACTCTTATTTATCGATTCCCTGATCAGCAGCTTTGCTCTGATTTCTCCCTTCTTATACTTGTTTCTAACAGCAACAGAGGCATTGGATGGAGGTTCTTGAATCTTCCCTGTCACATGATCCAAGAGATCATGATCTTCCAATTTGAGATCTAATATCATCTTCCAGGCATGGAAGTCATTACTTCCGGTCAGCTTGTCATTCTCTTTGAATTCAAGACTAGTGGAACCCATTTCTTCCGGTGATGATTGCTAAAGATAGAGTTTGTCTTCACCTCAGCTTTGATACCATGTAAATTTTTGTAGATGTTAGAGGCTAAGAGTTTAGCACTATTTTCGAAAGGCACAAATAGGTCAGCAAATGAGATAAGAAGACATATATAAGTGGATCTTATAGAAGACAAACCAAAAACAGGAAAATGTGTGTGTTCGTTACGGCGGTCAACAGGATGCTTCAACCAGCAAAGTCTCCTTGGTCAGCCAGCCCAGCATGTGTCACAACAGACCTCCAATCAGCAAATGAGTCAACCCAAGTCAACTCCACAAAAGTCAACGATGTCCTGAAAAAGTCAACGCAGGGCAGCAAGCTAAAAGTCAACGCAGCAGCAAAACGGTCAACCCTTTGACCTCGATTTCTGTGCCAAGTAGTGCGGCCTTCATAAATCGAACTTCCCACAAGTTTTCAGCTTGATTGGACCATGCGTTTGGACCATGATCACCTAAAGTCAAGCACCAATAAATCTTTCATAAACCCATTGTAAAGTCGTACATCAAATTTCTCACCGTATTTGCCTGGTCCTTCTTCTCCTTCACACGTGTGGGCTAAACTCGTCCTCCAAGGAGCTCGTACTAAATCAGATGAGAGAAGATGTTGTGAGTTGTGTTGTTATGAAATGCTCTCCAACTTTGCCTGTATTTATATCCATCATTGGGGCGTGTGACACATCTGCTGGGGGCGTGCAACCTTAAGGCCGACCTGCACATATAATTTATTAAGAATAATAAATTCAAAATAAATGTTCTGCTCATCGGATTAAGACATATTATATATGGATTTTACACTTCTCCGAAAGAGGATTCCAACAAAAATATTAGCCTCTTAATCTGAGCATCATAACATGGAGTTTGGACCTAGTTGTCCACCAACAACGCTCGTGATACCCTGCGGTGGTTAACATTCTCTTGTGAGGGTGAGTGGTTCATTTTTTCCTCTGTTTACTGATGACACATGTGTGGGTGAGTCCTTCATCTTTCCTCACAATGGATGTCATATGCAATAGTCTGTATGGTTCACCTTCCCATGGCATATACAAGATGAGTTAGCCCCTTTTCTTCCGGATACCCATGAGAGAATATCGCAGTATCACATTACAAGTTTGGACGTGGTTCACCCTTTCCCCACATGTAGGATGTTTATTCCCTACGATCTGTGGTTGACATGTCAGTGGGATGTGGTTCATCCTTTCCCCACGTGTAGGATCCTTCTTACTATTGTTGGTTTGCATGTGTATAGGACGTGGTTCATCCTTTCCCTACTCTCGATGATTTGCATGTGTGTAGGACGTGGTTCATCCTTTCCCTACTCTCGGTGTTTTGCATACGTGTAGGATGTGCTTTATCCTTTCCCTATGATGATTGTGACATGTGATTGTAGGAGGTGGTTCATCCTTTCCCTACGTGTGATTATGACATGTGTTTGTAGGATGTGGTTTCTTCTTTCCCTACGAGTAGTTGTGAGCAGGATGTGATATATTCTGTCCCTGTTGATGTTCTTGCATCATCCTACCCATGTAGTCTGGGGCACATGGGAAGTACCTCTCATCTGGCCAATGAGTTGGGAAAAGTGGTTTGGGACCATAGCACTACCAATGGACGCATCGTGTACTGTTTTACTCCCTATGTCTAGAATGAATGATGTTTCTTCAACTTGATCACTTGGGATCAAGTCCACTTGGAATTCACCCTTTGGTTATGTAGACTGACTTTTGTCAGTAGAGAGTGGCAAGGTCTTGTGACTCACTCTCGATCGATTCTTCTTTATTATTCATATCCGTGTTCAGCAGAGATGAGATATAGAGATGGTTCATGACGTCAGGATGGCATGATGATTGGTGATGAATGGATTGGTAGGTGGAATTGTCCCTAGTTGAGAGGTAATGTTAAAATTGGCAACTAGGGCCAAATTCCACTTTCCATAGATCCTTTGAGGAAGATAATTATGGCATTAAAATTCTCTTTTCGAGAGGACCAAAAACAACCTAAAGATCATCGAATTTAGTTAAGGAGAATTGTGATTTTGAATTTATGTTTCTCTCATGTAAAATTAGCGAGGTCTTCCTCACCTATATGTCGGCTCAATAAGCCCAAAAGTCGCCTCTTCAACCCCATCGACTAGTATATATTGAGGTGCCTACAACCACATTTCACACATTCATTATCAAGAATATCTCTGCGTTTTAGACATCGAGTTAGAGGCAACTTGGGGCAAGAAAGACAAGGTTCTTGAGGAATAATTTTTGGGTATAGATTTGCTATGAAAAAAAGCCACAGTTCTAGGGCAGCTTGAGCAAAGGCTAGACGAATTTTTGAGGCAGCTTCACCTATGATTTAGTGTGGCTTCTCTATCAGATCAGACAACTAGATTAAAGGTGAGTTTGAGGTCTAATCTTTCATGTTTTTCTACTCTAGTTTGGGCTGCAGGAAATGTTATTACAGCAGTTGGTTGGAAGCTCGTGTGGAGAGGCCTAATGACTTAATTTGAGTCCTCTACCTCAGTCTCATTCAAGGAAATAAGGCCGCAGTATAAAAGAGGATGTTACCCTAGTGTGTGGGCAAATTTGTGTCATTATTAGTACAGAGTTGTTGTTGGGTGCCTTGACAAGGAGCCTCAAGTCCTTGTTCAGTGTTGAATGCCTAGAAGAGGTCAACTTCAAGAGCAGCCCATTGGGAGAAGGTTGCTTAGTGATTTCTTGGAACCCTAACTTGGCAATAAGTTACATTAACCAGATTTGTCGATATTGCAAAACAGTGATTTGGCAAGTCTATTTTGACTTATAATATTCTACTCTCTCTCTGTTGAAAATTTGATATGATAATAAGAAGATTTGATCAAATGGTTTTCCCCATCTTGGGGTTTTTCCTTGGCATTCGCCAAATCTAATGTCCTCTTGTCTTAGCTTGTCCTCTGCATTTATATTCGATGTTCTTTCATCAGTTACTGTCATGGTTAATGTGATAATGGGCTAATGGATAAATGAAGCATCTTATCTAAGCAAAGAACACGTTAACTCAAAAATTAACATAGACATGTTTGCAGATTGAAGAAAGCCCTGTTTGGGCTAAAGCATACTCCCGTATTGATGGCTATTTGTTGAGTCTTGGTTTCAAGAAGAGCAATGTTGATCTGAATTTGTACTTCAAAGTTATTGAAGGCGAGCCCTTGATTTTGTTGTTGTATGTAGATGATTTGTTTCTGACAGGAGTTGAGGTTCTCATTGTCCAGTGTTAGAGAAAGATGATTTCTGAATTTGAGATGAAGTATCTTGGTCTTATGCATTACTATTTTGGATTGGAAATTCGGTAAAAACCTGATGGAATCTTTGTTGGCCAAGGAAAGTACACTATCAAGATCCTTCAGAAATTTGCATGATGGACTGCAAGTCCATGGACACTCCGATGGTGACAAATTTGAAGAAGATACGTGACTATGATTCTGATTTGATTGATCCCTCTATGTATCGAATTTTAATTGGCTCGTTGAACTATCTTGTGCACCCTGGACCTGATATTTGTTATGTTGTGAACATGTTGAGCCAATTCTTGGTTGAGCACCAACATGGTCACTGGGTTGCAACAAAACATATATTGAGATATCTCTGTGGCACCATTGATTATGGTCTGAGATATGCTTCTAATAGAGAATGGCAGTTGCATGGTTTCACTGATTTTGATTGGGTTGGAGGTTCTAATGATAGAAAGAGCACTTTTAGATTTTGTTTTAGCTTGGGCTCCACTATGATTTCATGGTCTAGTAGAAAGCAAACTTTTGTTGCTTTGAGTACGGTTGAAGCTGAGTATATAGCTACATGTTTGGCCTGTTGTGAATTTGTGTGGCTTCAAAATTTGTTCGTTGGATTGTTTGATCGAGTGTTGGAATCGACAATTACATATTGTGATAATCAAAGTTGTGGGAAGCTTTCTAAGAACCCGGTTTTTCATGACGGGTCGAAGCACATTGAGATCAAGTATCATTACATCCGGAATATTGTCCAGAGGGGAAATGTGAGGCTCGAGTATGTCTCTACTGATGAGCAGGTTGTTGATGTTTTGACAAAGCCATCGTCCTAGATGAAGTTTTCTTTTTTCAGAGAACAACTTGGAGTTATTGAGAATCCCTCTCTCGGAGAGAGGGAACACTGATTGTATAGCATCATGTGATTAACAATCTTCATTGGGTTGTAGCTGAGAGGACATAGATTATGGTTGGGAAGATTGTCCCTCCCTTAGGTCAGTTGATTGAGAGGCCAGTAAGTCTGGTTGGGGAGCTTGGTTCTGAGGCATAGAGTTATCCCTTGGGTCACGAGGATTGAGAGACCAGTTTGGTCGAGGACATTGATTTTGAGATTCTCTCCCTTGGGTCAGTTGACTAAGAGACTATATAGTCGAGGATTGAGATAGGGATTCCTCCCTTGTGTCGTGGACTTAGAGACATTGTTTATGGTCGAGGAGATGGACCCTGTGTAACCATTGCATATGGTTGGAGAGTTTGGCCTCATTGATTGATCCCATTGGTCAGTTAGGCACTGACCTGGATGCCATTGGGTTTTGGCTTATAAGATGTGTTTTGATGATATGTATCTTTCCTTATGGTGAAACTTGTGATCTCTCCCATGGGCAGTTGCTGAGAGACCTATGGACTGGTTGGGGAGATTGACCTTGAAAGAGAGAGAAACTTGTACCCTCCCTTGGGCTATGGCTAAGAGACCTATGGATTGGTCAGGGTTGAATTTAAAACTAAGGAACAATCTACCCCAAAGCCATTAGAGCTAGTGCACACTGACTTATGTGGACCTATGAGAACTAAAGGGCTGAAAGGTGAGTTATACTTCATATTATTCATTGATGATGAAACTGATCTAAAGATAAATGCTTAAGATCGAACAACGGAGGTGAATTTACATCTAAAGAATTTCAACACTATTGTGAAGGACATGGCATAAAAAGGCAATTCTCAACAAAAAGGAGTCACAAAAAGAAAGAACAGAACTAGAGTTGAAATGGCCAGGACCATGTTGAGTGGCCCAAAATTAAGCAATACCTTTTGGGTCGAAGCAGTTGAAGTCGCAGTTCATATTCTGAACAGAGGAATGCGTAGAAGTAACTGCGACAAAACTCCTTGTGAATTATGGAAAGGAAGACCAGCTAATGTCAAGCACTCCAAGGTCTTTGGGAGTAAATGCTATATAAAGAGGGATGACCCGAAAAAATTGGCAAGTTAGATTCCCGAGTGGACGAAGGCATATTTGTTGGGTACTCCACCAAAAGCAAGGAGTATAAGCGTTACAATCTGAGACTCAACAAAATAGTGGAAAGCATCAATGTGACATTTGATGAAGGATGTAAGACATAGACCAAACATGATTCAGCAGAACCAAAGATAGAAGAACCAAGGAAAGAAAAGAAAGTGAAGGAAGAGCCATTAGAAGAAGAACCAAAGGAGCCAGCAGATAAGCAAGTAGAGACTGATCAGCAAACATCTCAAGCATCCTCTAAAGCACCTAAGAAGTGGTACCGAAAAATCATCCATCAGAATAGATAATTGGAGATATAGATGCAGGAATTAGGACTATAAGAAAGCAGCAAGCACATGTGGCAAAAAGAAAATAAATAAATATTATGCGTTACTATCCACCTTTGAGCCCAGCAATTTTGATGAAGGTAGTCATGATGAACATCGGGTCAAGGCCATGAATGAAGAACTTGATCAGATTGAAAAGAATGACACATGCGAACTAGTGCCAAGACCAAAGGACAAAAATGTCATAGTCACAAAATGGGTCTTCCAGAACAAGATGAATGAAGATGGACAGGTTACCGGGAATAAGGCCAGATTGGTCTGTAAAGGATGCATATGTAGAAGGAATTGATTTAGAAGAGACTTTCGCTCCTGTAGCTCAAATGGAAGCCATCCAGATGTTTTTGGCATATGCTTGTTCCAGAAAAAGCAAAGTATATCATATGAACGTCAAATCAGCCTTCCTGAATGGAGACTTGGAAGAAGAAGTTTACATAGAGCAGCCCGAAGGATTTATACTTACTGATAAGAAAGACTGTGTTTACGGGTTGAAGAAAGCATTGTACGGTCTCAAGCAAGCCCCAAGAGCATGGTATGCCCGCTTAGACAGATATTTGCAGCAGCAAGGTTTCAAAAGGGAAGTGCAGACAGTAGCCTTTATTTTCAGATTGAATAAGACAACTTGACACTCATAGAAGTATATGTGGACGATATCATCTTTGGCAATGACAACATCAAGTTGAGTAAGAAATTTGTCGATGACATGCAGGAGTTCGAGAAGTTCTTACTTGGAGAATTAAATTTCTTCCTGGGACTTCAGATTTCTTGGGAAGAAGATGGAATATTCATTTCTCAATCTAAGTACATCAGAGACATGTTGAAAAATTTCTGAATGGAGGATTGGAAACCAGTTAGCACCCCCATGGTGACAGGATGTAAGCTAAGCAAAGACGATGAATCTAAGGAAGTTGATCAGAGATTATACATATTCATGATTGGCAGCCTACTATACGTAATAGCCTCCAGACCAAATGTGATGAAGGCAATTGGACAGGTTGCACGATTCCAAGTAGCACCGATAGAATCGCATGTACTTGTTGTAAAAAGGATCTTCAGATATCTCAAAGGGACAACTAATTTTGGTCTATGGTATCCTAGGGGGAATGAATTGATTATTACAGCTTATACTGATCCAGATTGGGCAGGTTGCATTTATGATCACAAGAGCATCAGTGGAGCAACCTTTTACTTGGGTGGATGTCTTGTATCGTGGTTGAGTAAAAAGAAGTCTTTAATTTCCTTATCTACAGTGGAAGCAGAATATATCGCAGCGGCGCCGTGTTGTACTCAAGTCCTCTGGATGAGACAAATGTTGTAAGATCTACAGATGAAAGTTGATGAGCCCATTGCAATGTTTTGTGACAACACCAGCGCCATCACCATCTCCGAGAATCTTATCATGCACTCCAAAACAAAACATACTCCTATCAAGTATCAAATTGTTAGAGAGCAAGTTACAGAAAAGAATATAAAGGTGGAATATATTAGGACAAAGGAGCAAATAGTTAATATCTTCACCAAACCGATGCCCCACGAGACTTTTGAATATCTTCTGGGGAAAGCTTCGGATTTTACCAAGTCCATATTGACCTCTTTCAGCTTGGAAGACGGGTAGCAAAGGTATGTTGCAAGAACAGAGAAGTAGGCAACTTGTCAAGGGGGCTCACCCTTTGCCAATGATGTCAAAAGGGGAGATAAGACTAGACAGGAGGATCAAAAGCATGCAGTTAGGCGGAGCAATGATTGTAGGGGGAGTTTGTGTGTTGCCATCTATGTCAAACGGGGGATATTGATCAACTATGGTTGTCATTGATGTCAACCCAAGCAGCAAGCTAGTGGAGCCCCGCTTAAGGACGAAAATGACAAGGAAATCTAAGGTCCTTTTGGTTAATGTCACCTTCATTGGATTCTCCTCATCAAGACGATTCCGGTGGTATGTAGCACTCCACAAGAACCTTCACCGTTTGAGAGATATCCTTGTTTGAAGTTGAAGACCCCAGCATGTGGGAAAAAACCCCAAAGGATGATGATGTGGCACCTCTTCCTTGACCAAGACAAATGCTCATGCCATAAGGTTCCTCACTAAGGCTTAGTATAATATTTCTTGTGGCAAAAGATTACTTGTGAATATTTGTTGTTTAATTTTGAGGTCATGTGAGGGCTTTGTCTCAAAAAGTGATTGAAGGTCAAATTATTGAAAACCCTCAAATGGGTTTTTACCTCCAAAATTTTAATTTCAAATTTGAAATCTCCCTCCAATCTAGGAATTCGGATGCCTACTTGAAGCTTCTCCAAATCTATAAAAGGAGGCCTCAATCTCTCCTCCAAATCAAGCATTTTTCAACAATTATCTTTTGTGTTTGATCTCTGAATTTTTGGCCCCTGTGGAGACATTGAACATCAAAAGAGAGGGTGGGGTTTACACTAAGATATTTCAGGGATTTGTTTGACTGACTGCAGGGTTATTTTCATCTCCAAAGTTCGGCCCTCATTAGGGCTAGAAGCAGCGAAGTTCTGAGATCTACATTTCTCCAACCTTCGACCCTCCTCAAGGGCAAACCACTGAGCAATTGTTAACCCTAATCTGAAGTGTGGTTTTGTATTTTATTGGCAGCCTTAGTTCTGTGCATAAAGTACGATGACCTGCCTTAGAACAAGCAAAGAAGGGCTCTTGTTGTCTGCAGCTTTTTGAGCACATATCTCCAAGTTTTGGGCATTCGTTGGCCAGCGAAGGAGTTAAAGTCGGCTCATGATCCATGATTTGTGATCTGTCCAAGTTTCATAAAGGTAGAGATCTAACTCGCACTCCTGTAGCATTGAACAAATTTTGATCAAAACTTTGTGATACAAAGAGGATAACCTTTGTCCCTTGAAGCAGTTTGCGACCAGATCTATGAGGTTAGTAAGGCCTGAAAATGAAGGTCTCGTATCTCCACTCTAAGATTATTTCGAATAGCGAAATATGTTATAGAGTATCTCCATATTCCAAAAGGTGTAAAGGCTTATATCTTTGTTGAACCTTGAAGAATTTGCAGCCAAGTTGCATCAACAGTTAGGTTGCTATTTTGTTCATCCATGTGATCCTATATCTACATATATATACTTGTTGCAGTGCCTGTTAGAGGAAGTGTAGCCGACTTACTGTGAAGAATTTTATTCTGAAAACAAAACAGAGGTATGTGACTTATGGTTAAAGTTTGTATGTTGGAAGATTGGCAGTGAACCTATGGAATGTTTTTCTTGATAATCGAATTCTCTCAAGATAAAAGCTAGTACAACATATTGTAGCATCACTTCAGTGCTATCACAAGACAAGTGTTTTGTAGAGTTGGGCTTCACTGTCTCATAATCAGCAACAAGATAGAAATGGAATCATCATAATTATTGACTCCCTTTTCTTGAGCAGTAGGGCAGTCTCCCAATCATTGTGCAGAAGTAAGGGTCTCATCTTTGGTTGATTGATCAGTATGCAGCAATAAGGGCTTCTTTCAGATATTACTTTGTCCAGCACTTTTGCAAGGTGTCATAATTAGCAGCAAGGACAGAGCAATCTCATCATTCTTGTACAACCAGCTCATTGGCATTATTACTACAGCAGTTTGGCAGAAAGAGTCATTTGTCATCAGTTGGAACTTGTAGTAAGGGATTTGTCAAGGGTTTGTAGTTGGGATTTCATTGTTTTATCTTTTGCTGATGTAAGTGGGTTACTATCTCTGGTACAAGAGCCCACGTTAGTTTGCAATAGTCTATTCATGTAAGTGGGTCATTATCCCTGGTACAGGAACTCACACTAGTGTGTCAAATTCATTACTATTTTGAGGAAGGTTGGGTGGTGCTAGGCAGTTGATTGAAGTCACCTTCAAGTTGGAGCATGAAAACACTTCAAGGTGGTAGGGTGGTGTTAGGTAAAGTTGGAGCTTGCAGGGCGTTGGAGCGTCCTTCTAGTGGGTGCCAGTAAAACAAGGTGTAGGAGCATCCTTTCAAACGTTGGAGCTTCCTGATAAAACTAAAATGCTTTCTCTAGAGTCTTAGGGAGTTGGGGTTCCCTTTTCAGTTGGAGCTGAAATATTGATGTACTCACAAATTTATTAGAGAAGCATTTGGTGGTTTTTCTCCCGAAAGGGTTTCCACTAGAAAATTTGGGTGTTTATTGTCTATTGATTTTGTGCATTGTTGTTTTATGTTTTAATTTGATTAATACTCTGAAAAGAAATTAACCAATTGTAAGAGAAATATTTATTCACCCCCCTCTCAGTATTTCCAACACTATCATCAAAATCATTTCCTATATTGGGATTTTCGTCATCAATACAACCCTATAAGCATTAAAATAACATAGAAAAAACGTAGCATGTCGAGTCAAGATTTTGATTGAGTGATGGGTACATTTTAAGCAAGGTCATGATAGAGGAGTTCGACAACCAACGGCACTAACATCAAGGCACATAGAGGCTTTAGTGCTCTTGATTAAATACTAATTCCATACCCTCGTACATGACCAAATTTGATGGAAAAATTGCAATCACCCCAATCCTGAAATCCTAAAAAAAATGTTAAGTCTGCTGGATTTTGAGTGAGTTCTAAGATTCTACTTTCTCCATATGAAATCCAACGAGGTTGGAACCACTCTCAAACATCTTGAGTCATTTCATGGTAATGTTAAAAATTTAAGTAAAATGACGAAAATAAAAGATAAAGGAGAATGTCACTTTAAAAATTTATCATTACCATGAATTGCATAGCAATACCAAGGCCATAGGCTTGAATATCAAGTTGCCCCAATCAAAAATTCTTGTTTTTTCTTAAAAAAATTGTGTTTCAAACATCTTTGATCAACTTATATGAAACTGGCTGGTTCGATACAAAACCGGCCAATTCGGTAAAAAAAATTTGGTTTGGTGTCGGACCGGCCATTTATGGTTTTGAACCTCGAACCAGACCGGTTTGGTCCCCGGACCAATCGGACCGGATGGTTCCACCATTTCATGTCTAATTCTGATAACACTGATATATAATACGAAGTGTTATTTTCTAAATAGCACGTTATATTCAAACTTGAAAAGAAAGGATTATAAATAAATGAGAAAGAACATTGAAATGACAATCATAAATGTCAAGCAATTTTCCATCCATCACTTACATTGGGATCCTCATCATTAGTATTACCCTTTGCCTCTACCTTGATCCTCTAGGGAGATTAGTCAACACCACCCAATTTTGATGAAACTACCTAATCCAAGCTTTAAAATATGGTAGAAAAATTTTAAAATGCCTAATCAATGATTTTGGCTTGAGTGAAGTGTACTTTTTGCTAACGCTGTGATAGAGGAGTCCAACAATCAATATACCAACATCAAAGTACATAAAGGGCTCGGTGCTATTGATTAAATGCCAATTCCATACCCTCATATGCGACAAAATCAAATGAAAATGTTTAAATGCTACCAATCTTGAAATCCTGGAAATTTGTTAAAGTCTGAATTTTAAATGGGATATGAATTTCTACTTTCTCTAAAACAATTAATGATAATGTTAAAAATTTAAGTAAAAATTGACTTACTTTAAGAATTTAACATCACCATTAATTCCTAGAATTTTTGGTGCAAATTGATGGTTAAACCCTCTTTTAAAGAAATGTTTCCAGTCTTAGAGGCTTCTAGAAGTCTCATTAACTCATAATTGTTAAACACACATGGAGAAGACAGCAGATCGGATAGATAATCATGAGATACTTTATTATTCACAAGATGTACATTTATAATACATTGGTGTGACCCTTGGATTCATCTTCCAAGGTCTCTTGAACTCCCTTTGACTATTCGACTTCCACACCATAACCCTTAGCAGATTAGGTGTCCAACATTTCCCCCCTTAATCCAAAGGGGTATATACGAGTCCAATAAGAGAGCTATAATACAAAATACAATAATGCATGACAACAATAGGCTGAATGAGCTCTCTGAAAAGAATGTATAAGGTGAGAGAACTCAAGGTCTCCACCGGCAATGGTTTAAGGATTACCACCAACACTAGAACGCTTAGTGCAGTTCCCGGAACTCTTCCAAATGTGGCAAGAAGCTAAAGTCTTCTGCGAGAGGAAGTGCTCCCAATTTCTTGAAAAAGGAGACCTTCAACCTGGAAAAAAGGGAGGTCTACAACTTGCGGTGGTTTAATGAAGGCCACCAGCAAAGGAACGCTTAGTGTGATTCCCGAAACTCTTCCAAATCTAGCAAGAAGTTGAAGTTTTCTGCTAGAGGAAGTGTCCCTAATGCGTTGGAGAGGGAGACATTCAACCTGAAAAATGGAGGTCTACAACCTGCGATGGTTTAAGGAAGGAAACCAACCAAAGGCATGCTTATGGGCTTCTGTCTCTAGCTACAACTCTAAATCTGGGTATGGTTGTCTCTGGTTGTAGCCTCAGGCAGCAAGTTCAGGTTGTGGCTCAAGCTCGCTTTATGCATCTTTGAAACTTGTATATGACCATCACTTCCCCCCCCCCCCCTCCCCTGTCAGATACAAGGTGAGAAGACGAAGAGAACTCAACTGCAAGACTTTTCAATACTCTAGAAGAAATTCTGACATATGACTGAAATATCTTCTTGGTTGTTGAATCCCATTGCCAAGAAGCGATCCATCCAAGGTGAATCTTTGTTCTTGCAGGAGGTTTGTTTTTGAAGCATTTGTGTGAAGAATGAGTGTGTTGACCACAATGCTTGCACAGGTGAAAATCAAAATAGTGATCTTTCACATGACCAACTCGGTCACAATGTTGGCATTTCACAATCTGTTGTGAATGTGGAAGAGAAGAATCTGGAACAGGTTAAGGTGGACTGTCATGAAGAAATCCAGCACCGTGAAATTTGATGGTCTTTGAGTAATCTGGAATATGAAATGATGCCTCCTTATCATATCCAAGACCTGTTTTGTGCTTATTATTGACAATCTCTTCTTAAGGTCTAATGATAGGCTTGGGAAGTGCAGACCGAACATTTGTATCTTTATGCAAATCTGCTCTAGAACTGGGCATCGAATCAACCTTGACTTCATATTCTTGTTGTTGATGGGAGTCTGTCTCAATCTTGAACAAAGGATTGTTCTGAACAAAAAATAGTTTAGAATGACAACTCTTTTGTTGAAACTCATCTCGTTGTAGTTGTGACTCAAGCTGCAAAAAATCAATCTTTTCTTGTGCATTTTGCATGCAGGTTTTAACGTCAAAAAGTGTGCTTTCGTCTATGTTGCACGTGTTCCCAAACCCGGGGGTGGGGTTCTCAAACCCGTCCCAGGTTCTCAAACCCAAGTCCCAGATTCGAGTACGGGTTCTTCTGAGGAGAACGCAGAAGAACCGGGTTCTTCTATGAAGAACTGGGTTCTCCAAAAAAAAAAATGGGTTCTTTTGTGAAGAACCCTGTGAAGAACCGGGTTCTCCAAAAAAAACATTTGGGTTCTTCTACCTTAATGGGTACGGAGAACCCTGAGGATGGGTATTAGAACCCAAAATCGGGTTCTTTGGGTTCTCTGATTTTGACTAAATTTTTTTATAATTTTTTTTATTGAAATTTAAAAATTAAAATTAAATTTTAATAAATATGAAGTTTTAATAAAATTACAAATTAAAACTTTGAATTAAAAAAATTAAAATTTTTAATTATTGAAATCAAAATGTAAATCATTAGTTCGACGCAGGGACGAGAGGTCATTCATTGAGTTCATTCGTTTGACCCAAGGAAGAGTTCATTGAAGTATTCGTTCGACCGATATTCAAGCAAGGACGAGGCCGAGGTATCCATTCGACAGAGAGGCGGAGGGATTCAAGCAAGGACGACAGGCGGAGGTATTACAACGGCAGAGGCATTCATTCACGCAGGGACAGAGGACGCAATATACAAGGACAAAGGCATTAATTCACGCAATACAAGCAGAGGGAGGTATTCACGCCTTCTGTGAACTGTTATAACTTATATTCAACAGAAAACCATCTTTGCTTAAGAAATGACATCAACATATAAACTACACACTTAGATGGTAAATGTTTATAGTTTAAAAAATGCGAAAATTTGATGTTTACTGCCGTGAATGAGGAAGTGTGAGATATCTCCAAAATGGGCATGGAGAGTCTGAATTGGAAATTTAAATTAAAATAGAATTCCACTCCATTTGAAGCCTACTTATTACTACCTTGAGAAAACTTAATAGATATATGATAAATCATAAAATCCTATGAACAAAGAACCAACTAAGGCTTGCCTCAATTCTTTCAGCAAATTCAGAAATTTACCCTTTTACAGAATCCATAAATCTTGACCCAAGCCCAACTATGAGGATCATAAACAACATCAAACTTTTTTATAAGTACTGAGTAGTACTTGTATTACCGTTACAGAGAGGAATTAAAACTTTAAATCATAAATATTTTAGTTTTCTTGTTTAAAGTTGAAAAATATACAAATTCATATATATTATAAATTATAATTTATAAAATATAATATTATTATATTTATATATTATATATATAAATTATAAATTATAATATACCCCCAACGAACCCACGCACCTTGTTTCAAAAAATGACGTACTCGTCCCCGAACCCACGTTTCCTGGCAACATAGGTTTTCGTTGATTTCTACCATCTCACCAACAGTGTAATGAATTAGGGTATTCAACAAATCTAATGTTTCATCAAGTCTGGCCATTGTCTTAACAGCTCGAGGTCAGCAAATGAAGGGTGTTGGTTTCAACGAAAATGCACCCATATACAATGAACCCTTAGGCTTTTTTTTTTTACTCAATCACTTTACAGAGTTCAAGATATGCTAGGATGTTCTTTCCTCACCTTTGAATATAAAGACTAGCAACCTTCTCATTATATTTTGATACACTTTGATTAAAAAAAATCCAGAACTCAAAGAGAGGTTTATTGTACTTACCATTTTGTCGTAGAAATAAAAGGTGGATTAGCTCAACAAACTCAATCAAAAAAGCGCCCAATTAAATAAGAGCTAGTATTGATAACAACTTGCTCTTCTGCAACAACTTTTACCGTGTGTATGAAACGTGGAAACTGATTCAAAAAAATGTCTCCAGCTTCAAATTTTAGAACCACTATAGGTTGTACCGAAGCCACAAGAAACAAAATTGTTGTAGCTCATTTGAATGTTGGTTACATCAAAACTTTAGTCCATGCTGGATTCTCAGGCACTGAATTCATCAATAGCAATTTATTTATTTATTTATTTTGGTATTTCAGCACTATTATCCCCTCTCCGCAATACAAACTGATGGATAATGTGTATGTAGAATCATGGGGCATACATTGAGTGTGAAAGCCTCACGGAAGTCTATATACGACATCTAGCCACCAAGAAGTTCTGGAGGGCTGATGAATACTTCTTCTCTTTTTGCTGTTTTAGTGACCATGTCCTTCTAGATTTGGCGCTCCCATGGACGACATCTGTATACTGTCAGGATAAAATCTCGGATGTATCATGGCCTTCCCATTATATATATATATATATATATATATATATATATATATATATAATCATTCTGCCCTTCCTCTTTCCATCAACAAACAATTTTCAATCTAGGATATTCTTATTCACAGTGTTATTCATTGCAGACATGACATGTTTCCCAATGGTTTGCATCTTCACAACACAGAGAAGGAATATTTAACCATAGGTTGTTTCAACGCAGAGCTTCAGGACTGTTCAACGCTGCAACTTAATGCATTAACTTAAGGCTGCTTTAACGCACCTACTTAATGCACCAAAATTTAGTTTCATTTTTGAGCTTCAAGACTGTTCAACACTTTTTAATTCACAGACCAATATGGCATTCAACGCACCACGAGTTCAACGGCTTCAAATTCTACTGATATTCCAAAAGGGAGCCTCGGATAATACAGGCCAAAAATGCTCTCGATGCTCAAAGCACAATTCAGCAGCACAATGCTCAGGGGATCAACATTGCTCGACTTTTCTTAGCCATCTGACGTAGCCACAGGCATAAAAATGTTGGGTGTAGATTGTTTTAGTGAGTGGAAGAATGTGATATCGGTCCAGCACAAGAAGCCCATGGTGCTTCTATCACAAGATCAAAACTCCTATGCATGTACTTTAACCCCAGAAATCAACGTTTGAAGTTCTCATCATAGTGTTGCTAAAAATCACCACGTTCAGTGGCTTATAGTTTCCATATTAACCTTGGCTGAAAGCTTCAATTATTTTGTTAATGCAATGCAATACTTGTTGAATGCAGTGGCATCATCAAGTTATCTCGCTCCGGAAACAACGATATACTCACAGCCCAGAAAATCAAACGGAGACTCGATGCTCAGCAATCAAACCATACACACAGTGTTCGATCCACAGACTTCAAAAAACGGTCTTCAAAAATGCACAGAGATGCTCCCAACCAGCGTGTCAGTTACAATGCACTGTGAATAGACTATAGAGGCAGAGAATCATTGAGTAGAATGGCACACAGAGTAATGAAACGGTCTGCCAGGCGAGCGCCCAGGCATAGAAGAAAAACGTTATATCTATCGCTGACAAGCTGAGCAGAGAAATTAATGCTAGATAGGTTCTGGAAAGGATGCAGAACAGGCCGAGAGTTACAACTAAGCAACAATGCACATACCAGAATTAGTCAACGCAGAGAGTCATGATCTATTCAACCAGTCCATGGAACAGAGGAATAAACCAACTCTCTCATTAATGTATCAACTGTACAATACATTTTAGACACTCAATGCTGACCATTCCAAAGTCTTGACTCAGTACGTTGAGCGTAGACTACTGCACATTACAAGGTAATTTCGAGGGATGCGATGTTCTGAGTAAATCATAGGTCATTGATGGCCATGCCGATGGCTCGAGTGGTGGATACAAGGTATCCAGAATTGAATCTTCTGTCAAGAACAGCAAAATGCCTGCAACTCCTAAACCAATTAGACTGCAGCTACGGTTTCCTACGCACGCCAACGTGGATAACTATTGGAATGGTCCCTATTTTTCTGGATAGGAGCGCTATGGAGGAGTAACGCACTATGACAGTCAAACAACGAATGTTGCAGAGGCAATAGCGCTGACAGTAAAGAAAACGCTAGCAGTTCAACACAGAAAATTCAGGCTCTGATTGCAGATCTGAATGGCAGAACCAACAGACAACAAATTAATGGAGTGTTATGGGCAGTGAGCAAGAATGGCATAACAAACATGCACAGAAAGGCCACAAAAAACAGTAGCTCATATTTGGGCACGGCAAGAGTACGCCTGCTCTGATACCATGTTAAAAGAGAAGACAGCAGATAGGATAGATAATCATGAGATACCTTATTATTCACAAGATGTACATTTATAATACATTGGTCTGACTCTTGGATTCATATTCCAAGGTCTCTTGGAATCCCTTTAACTATTCAACTTCCACACCATAACCCCTAGCAGATTAGTTGTCCAACAATAATTAACCTCTAATTAGAAATAAAACCAAAAACTTGGTCCCAACAATCAAATAAGGCAAAATTAATCAATTTTTTTGGAAATGCATTGTACAAGCACTGAAACACATTTCCCACAAGTAAAGCACGTTTCATACAGATTGTAATGCATTTCAAGCATGTTACAGCATTTTGTATTGAAACACAACTCATGCGAGGTGGGGGGGCGGGGAGTGGTTGTCAGGTTTCTTGCAACATATCCACTCAATGGGAGATCAGTTCAAAGTGCATTATGTGGCTAGCTGGATTTCCCTTGTTTAAATTTTATCATGTCATGTGTCTAAAGGAACATCAAAAAAAAGGTTTATGTAATCAATAGTTTAGCAAAAACATTCATCACAATATTATCATAAATAGAAATGCGCACCAAATGTTGCATGTTCATGTGTTTATGTGGCACAAATCATTTACATATACAAGACTCAACGATCAGTAGTGCATGTTCATGGCAATGTAGACACAGTGACAAATACAATATCTGAAGAAAACCTTTTTGTTCTAAAAAGAAGCACTCAGAACACAGAACAGATGATTTGTCTCATCAGTGAGAAGCAATCATCTTCCTTTGACCATATAATACTGATGGATAACTTAATTGAAGGTCTTGTGAACATGTTGTTGCAGCCAGGACTGCAATTAGGATAATAGTCCCCATTCCCTCTAATGCTAGACTTAACAAAAAAATACAAACCAATCATATAAAGAGCACTTGGATCTCAGATTCTCACCTAGCTATATTAATGTCTTGGCAATTGTGAAAGGGTTCAAATGGAATCAGACAACTAACAACAAATTACTAAACAGATACTGCAAGAGCTTGATCGTGTACTGTGAAACTCCTACCTACCAAAAATAATAAAATATCTAAAGTGTTTTTAGGGTAGATGTGGGAACTGTAATAATCAAGGCACGATTTAGAAGCCTATGTCAACTTTACTCTGATGAAATAAATAACAGATGTTCCACTATATCCCCAAAAGTTGCCTTAAGATGGCAAGCCAGAAAAGTGTCGCTGCAGTTTGCCATGTCTCCTCTATAATGTCTACTCATGCAACTCATTGTCCGTGTGTTGGGTGTGTGTGTTTCACATCTGAATAATCACACATGAATAACAATTGTGAGACAAAGCAGCTCTACAAGGCATTACCCACACCAAAATCTGTTACTGGCACTAAATTAATTTCTGTTTCAAATAACCGCCCATATAGAATCATCACTTATCATACTCGTGGGGAATACCGATTGCCAAGGAAAGGCCTGGCCTCACCTGTTATCTCCCAAGTTTGGAATATCGAAGCATCAGGGCTCCAACATTCCATATATCTTCATGTTAAACAAGCCCAACATTTACCGAAGATTCACTAACCACTAGCCACCATCAAATGCCACCATTTTAAGGATCGTTATGTCAACTGGAGGAAAATCAAAGAGTTCAAAAATTAAAAATTAAAAATTAAAAAGTGATTATACAAGAAAAACAGCACTTACATAATTATATTGGGGGAACGAATAAGGCCTATATATTTCATTTTAACCTAAGAGGTTATTTAGATCAAGTTTAAAGTAGGAAGGACAAGGATTTAATGATAATTTTTTAAATTTGTGAAGTTAATATTAAATTATTTTTTCATCAAAGTACAAAGTTACTTGAAAAAAAAGCTAATATAAAAATAATACCTAAGTCACAAAGTATCAAAGTTTTAGTAAAATACCATAGTGCCAAAGAAACTAAAGAAAAGGAGTAACTAAAGCACATCATTTTCATGAGACCCTGGCACCAGTGTACCAACTAATTATCAAATAAGGGGAAAAAACCAGAAACATCAATACCCTAGATGATGACAAAATGTCCCTATTGTGGAAGGGATAACAAAAGTGCAATGACATTTAAAGTTCAAAGAGGCTTTTGTGAAAATCGTCAAAGACTATTTTCTATAAAGGAACATCAACATGACATGCAAACACAACAAATTGCATTACAAGTGAAAAAGTTAGAAGACAAATTACTAAATTAGTGAAACATCAAGAAAAATATAGTGATCTCAAGAATATATGTGGTGATGAATTATTAGAAAAAAATGAGGAATTATTAGCAATAAATGAAGAAATTTCTCACTTAGAAGATCATGTTCAAAAACTACTTGCACAGATCAAGAAGGAAAAGGATACAAATTTTGCAAAAATTATTTTACTTCATTTGGATCATTACACTATTCCTCATCCATTCACCATTAGTATAAGGCAAAATGAAGCAAATTCTGGATATTGCATATTGATATTCCTAAACATTTCAGATTGTATCGAACAGCATCAATCCTATTCAATCACAGAGATCAACAATGATGATGTTACAGGGTAAAGGTAGTCAAACCATGACCATAGAACAGATTATAATTAAGGGCCGTTGACCTTGTTGTCAACTAGATTGCTGCAATATTGAGCGGCAAGCGAAGCAATAACTGATCTCCTTTACCCTGATTAAATGATCAAGGCAATATGAGGCATTGAACAACACAATTCAAAATGGCACAAGCCTAGTCCTGAGACTGGTGAAAGCAGCAAACAAAAGGTATTTTATATAGAATGGCTGCTGGCATGCTAAATCTGTTATACAAATCATGAACAATTTACACATAATTCTTAGCTGATGCCAACTTGTTGCAACAACTTCCAAACTGCTAGCCCAAGGGGTTAGATCAACCAGTTGTCACCAACATTGCCAGACCTTTGGCTACTTCTGTGACAGCAGGTGCCCAGTTCGAGCCCCCCTATGTGGGGTGCACCAGTGTATGTCGATGTGTTTACTAAGAATACCATCGATGAATGTGGTGAAGCATTCCTTGGGGTTTCTCCGAAAGGTCTTCCTTCAGGGAAAAATTTGCCAACTACTACAGAATCAAGATCACAAACAAATTAATTTAAACTAGGCCTGGGTTCCCTTCTATGAACCTCTAATCATCACCTGTTTTGGTTTATTACAAATGTGATCCTAAGGAGCTTACAACATACAGCTAATTGAACATCAGGATCCCTGAGGACTGTACACTGTAAATGAATAATTAATCACATAAGTTCTCATCATGGAAGGTGTCATCTAGGACAAGTTGACAGCTAGGAAGCGTACATGGATTAATCATTAAAATCTTCTTGCCAGCAATTGACCATCACATGTCGCACAAAGATATGCTGACTTCTTCACTTTCAATAAATGATTAGCAATTAATGCCCCCTATATATATCGTACTGATAAAATTCTTGAATAATTTTATACAACATGTGTATGGCATGCCTGAAATATCGATTAAGTTGCCGTATCCATAAGATATTGTATGAGATATAATCTGCTTTGAATAAAATAAGATATTAATCAGAAGTCAGAACAGAAAACCTACAGCAACCTTAAAGGTATAGATGGAATAGGAGCATATAATTTCATTTCCCAGTTCCTTAGATAACATGCTTAAATTCTCACATGAAATAATAGAATAATTGGATCAATTAACTCAAATACCATTGGAGCGAAATAAACAATTCAAGATTTTATTTCCATACTAAGCAGATAAAAGTAGCTATATCTTCTTGCCTCAAGACTCACACTGCACAGTACAAAGAAAAATTGAGACTTAATAGAATGTAATTCATGGTTACCACTGAAAGTTGTTTTCATCCTGTAGATGTCCCGAAATCACACAACATTGAGCAATTTTTTAATACAACTGAAAATGCATTTGAAGCTTTTAGTGCATCTTTGAACACAATGTATTTTTCTGCTAAAGGTTTTATAGCCCCTATTACAGCCTAAAACTTTACTTGACTTAAACCAATGAATCCAACAGAAAGCTCAATATACTCCTACGGCGAGATATTAGCAGCCATGTTTCCTGAAACTCTGCAGCTGTATTGTCATTTATAGCAAAACAGTGCACCAAGAGTGAAAAAGAGAGAGGCCCAATCTCAATACACCTCTCAGAAAATAGGCAAATGGAATTTTATGAAATAAAAACAAAAAATTATGAAATCAATAACATCCAAACTTCAACGCGTCTACATCAATTGCCTGAAGCTGGTAAAACTATTTTAAGGCCTCTCTGCACAAGCAATTCAGTTAAAATAAGACCTTTGTTAGTAGAAGGGTTGATCCTGACTCCCTGAGTAAGGTCCTGAAAGGTCGGACCGTATGGATTGGGATAACCTTTCATGCTTTCACATGCTGAGCTCAGCTAAGTCCTTTCAGGACCTTATACAGAGGGCAGGGCCTTGCTGTCTTTCAGGACCATTTGCTATGCTCCCTGAGGTGAGACATATCACCAACCATTCTAAGTCAAGTACATAGAGAGAGCTTAATATCCTCCTCTCTAACTAAATGGACCAAGCACATAAGTGGAGGCACTTTTCCAACCAACCAAATTTGGCTTAGATCTGCAGTTTGTAAAATGCTGTTTGACCCACTTTAAATTTTCTTCTTGCCATCCACTCTGCTAGAAATTATTATATGTTAATCTCCATTAAAAGGAGGTAGGAGGTAATATCACCTATGGTCTAATTAAGCTGCTGAAAAAGAGAAAGACCCATGAAAGACAATGAAAATATCAAACCGCATAATAGAAAATCGTTCACTGTTCCCATTGCCTGAACAAAGGAATGATGTTTTGAAAGTTCAAATTTCTGGTTCTTTTAATTTTGTAGAATCATGAACATGTTCAGCAGAAAAGTATAATGTCGTAGGTTGATGTTTTGAAAGTTCAGTTTTCTGTTTCATTTAATTTTGTAGAATCATGAGCAAGTTCGGCAGAAAAGTATATAATGTTGTAGGTCACAATTGTAATTAGGTCTCTGCCCAAAGAATCCATAAAAGCATTAAGAATTGCATGCATAAAAAAACAAAAAAAAAATGACATGACTTGCCCATTAGGAGCCTGTAATCATTCCTTCCTGGAAAAAGCTTGGGAAGGGAAGGTCCTCGAGATTCCCCCGTAGCTCTTGAAGCGGATGGTCTCGTCAAATGAGCCCTCAACTGCTATATCCCCAACAGGAGCCCACACCAAGTACTCTTTCGTCTTGACACCACTGACATTCTTAAGCCTTTTATCCTCTACATATGCCCTCACCTCTTCATCAAAGCTCACCAATCTGCCAGCACGTTTGAAGTAGTGTTGGGTCTTCTTCTTCTGCTTGATCCACACCAGCCCCGTGGTCTTATCAAATCCACATTCCTGTATGTCCTTGAGGGGCAGCAGACCACCTGGCAATCCAAGAGATTCCAACAGGTCTGCTGATCTGGGTATGCAGACATCATCCCCTGAGAGCACTACAGGGCCCTCCTGCTCCATTAGGCTTTGAAGTGAAGGAAATGGGGTGGAAGAAGAAGCGGAGGAAGAGAATGCCATTGATTGATTGCCGAGGTGCCTTCAGAATGCCCACATGGGGTCTTCTCTGCTCAAATAGGACTCGAGTTTCAACTCAAATGAAAAGTTTGATAGAAAACTGTATTTCTGTTGTTGGGTGGCTAATACTACAACAGAAACTGATACCAAATGGTTACTGAATCCCTGGTGTCCTTCGTTCAAGTTCAGTTCTGCATAAAAATGTGTATATATAAAGGAGCTAAAAATGTGTAAATATAAGAGCTACATTTACGTGAAGGTTCAATTCACGCTAATGAGTTGGCAGTGGCACCCAGAAAGAACGGGACATATTCTTTTCCATCGATGGCTTTAATGTTAGATTCGGTGGTGGTTGATAATTAAGAGAATGACTGTTCAGTGCTTGGCATTGGTATAGCGAAAAGATTCGTCATGCATCAGCTGATATTTAGACCTTGAGATTAGGTAAACAGAAAAATTGAGGGTGATTGGGGCAGTTCCCAAGTAGTGGGGCGACCTTCAGGTCATGCTCTGGCCTCCTTATCAAACGTTCAGCCGTTGATTGCGAGGGAATGTAACATTTAATTCATGAATGTGTGGGACCGAGACTTTAAGCACATTTTGAAAATCAGGGGGTTTTCTTTTTTCCAAGTTTCGAAAATTATGAGAAATTACAGATATTTGTTTATATACGTGGAATCGTGGATTATTAATTCTTTTAAATGAAAAATAATAAAAATAAGTATATATATATATATAATAAATTTTTGAAAATGCACTTATTATGTGACTAGCCATTTTGAGTTGGTGTTTGGTGGGTGTTTGGTTATATTTTGGGACTGAATTGTTTTTTTACATCTATAATGTAATACTTAATTACTCTTTGTAATAATGTGAGTTGTGTAAGGTGCTATTAATATTTTAAGTTTAATTTTATAATGTCTTACAATGTATGACAATGTATTGGAGTTGTAAAAGTGTTATTTTCTAAAAACTTGTGGAATTAGATGTTAATGTAACCATCATGTTTAGGTTGATGAGAGCATTCTGATGATACAATTTTTTTGTCGATCTAATTCCCAGATCGAAAATGGCATTTAAGAGAAAATCTGATCTAGACCATGTCAACTTTTGTGTGCCATGTAGTACCTAAGGTTTTGGATTTTGTCCACTTGGTGATGCCACATGGACCAACAATTCAATGCACTAGCTTAAAACATATCAGTTATATATGTGTGTGTGTGTGCGTGTGTGTGCCATGCGATATATCCCTTGTCACCCAAAGGTTCGACCACCCAGCATGCACCAAATTACAACCCATGTTCCATGCCACCATACGTCGTGTCATGCATCGAGTCATGCATCGTGTTGCCTTATGGAAGTCTAATGATAGTCATGACTAGTTATCAGGTGGGCCCTCCCCCTCACCACACTCGTCGTCGACACTGTTAGTAATGACATAGTTAGCATGTAGGGTTTATGCCTTGAGGGCCACTAGCCCTGAATACAACGGCGTGGACCCAACCCATCGCCCCATGGAGGATCAGGGGTTTGAATAACATGACATCCATTTACTATGGAATTTGCCTCGATGTTGAATATGGTGTGGGGCCTACCCCATCACCCCATCAGGGGTTGGGGTTTTAACAGTGACAAGAACTCGTTTACCATGGAATCTTCCCCAATGTCATATATGGTGCAGGGCCTACCCCAATGCCCCATCAGTTGTCAGGGTTCGAACAGCGATGACAACCCATTTACCATGGAATTTGCCTCAATGTCAAACATGGTGTGAGACCTACCCCATCACCCCATTAGGGGTCGGGGGTCCAAACCAATTACATAACACACTGGCAAGCTCAAACAATTATTTAATAAAGTTAGAAGTGCCTTGGGGCCATATCATTTGCGTTAAGGCTTCCATTGTCGTGAGGCTAATTTTGTATTGCCTAATTTGGATGGGCAAAAACATAACCCAGTTTTGGATGTGAAAAATCAAATAGCACTGTGGCAAGCACTGGTGGTTTCCTAGTCGTAGTAAGCACCAGTGGTTTCTCAGTCTCAACAAGCACGCAATGATTTTAATTCGATCTTCTTTTGTACCCACTTTAAGAACACCATGTAAAAACTAAAGGTTGAGCAGCAGCAATCAAGTGCAGGTTGAATGTTCTTTGTGAGCTTCACACTAATGTTGGCTCTCCACAAAATTATCCATCAATCTTCCCCACAATTCCCTATCAAAACCTCTATCTAAATTGGCCAGCATATGTATGCCCATCGAGTTGCATCTTGGGTATGGTTGAGAGGGCACTTCTTGTCCCCACCACATGATGCCTTCACCCACACACTAACTCTTCAGGGTGGCAGAGGAACTCAACATGTGCACTGCCTAAACGACTTGCCCTCTCAAGAACCCAACAATCGACAATCTATCCACTCCATAGAGATTTTTCCAACCACATTTAATGATCTGTGTTTGGTTATTGATTTCTCAGGGTGTGGTTGAACCGACTATTCTCTCACTCAAACTCTGCCAATCATCCCTTCTCCTCGGATTTCAATTTTTTTTAATAATAAAATTTAATTAAATATTGTTTTTGTTTGTCAAGTTGTATGTGTCCTCCAAAGATGACTACATGCTTAACTTTTGGCTGGAGAAACTGCGACCGAGGAGCATCTAAGCCATCAAAACCACCCAAGAATCGCACGCGGTCTACCCACACCAGCTGTTAACATGACTGGATTTTTGTCCACGGAGTTTTGAGCCGGTGACCTTCATAAGCTTCCTTTAAAAGTAATAAACTATTTTCATAATGATATATGAAAACTAAATATAACAAAATTGATATTAATAAATTAATGCTTTGTAGTAATATATACATATAATTCTATAAAATCATTTTATACAATTAGGAATATTACCTTTTGAATGATTCTTTTTTTGTTGTTGTATGTTTTTGCTATTGCAAGTATGACATGTCTCATTAACCATTGCTTTGGAAACGCTTCGAGTAGTTTAAAAATAATTGCTTTCTTAGAATCATTGCATTGAGTTTTGTATTGTATAAATTATGTTGTAGATTTGAAACTACTCATGAAGTTTTAACCAAAATCACAAGACACAAACCTACACTACCGCCCTGTGGGCATTAATTCACAATTTAAAACAAAAATTTCAGACGTGCAATAAGAAATCACACACATGCAACAAGTATTTTTATATGGGGAAAGCACTCTTCTAAAAACCCCAATGTCTCTTGCATTAATCAAATTAAATAGAGATGTATTACAATTTCTTTGCTCAACTGAGCTCACCCTACAAGTGCACAACCTATGTCTCTGCTCATTGAAGGCCTCTGACCCAGACTTAGTCAATTTATGCCTTGGATTGAGCTCTTATTTCCTTGTGTTGTTCCTTGAGGAATTACACCCCTATTATTTTAGAAATTCCTCAAATTGATTGCGTAATTCCTTCAGGTTGATCATAAGCTACATGCAACACCTATACACTCAAAACTAATATACAACTGATATTACATTGCCTTGGAATATCCATCTAAACTAGGTAACTTGAATTCTCTGCATGCACTAGCTATTTTGGGCTCACTTATCAGTTAACTAGATGATCACTAAGTTTTACTGAAGTCCCACTACACAACTTGACCCTCCACTAGTTCTTCCAATAGTTGGAACTAGTTTAATTGAAAACAACCTTAGATAACTGACCTTGATTGCTACAAATTAGCAATCACACATGCTTAATTGAACTCCAACTCCTCCAACTCAAATTTATGGAGTAAACTGGGTGACACAAGCCATGTCACTTAGTTAACATTATCCAAGTTGTCTGTTGATGTGGAAATTGTAAATTTCTCAATTTAATCAAGGAAAAATCAAATTGAGAATTTATTGTTGCAATTTTCAACACCCCCTCTCATCAAGAAATGGATTATCAATCACCCCTATCATGCACACGTGGAACTCAAACTTCCCTCTTGATAAGGCCTTTGTCAAAATGTCAACATCTTGTTCCTCTGTCGGAATGTACTGCAACAACATTATCCGTCTCTATACACAGTCCTGTAAATGGTCATTGGTGAGCCCTAGTATTGCACCAAGAATGCTGCAACTCCCATACGCTACTCTACTTTACTTTATCAACTCGGGGTTCGTAAAAACTTGTGTTGAAAAGTATAACTAGGTTGGTCTTCATATTTACTATGTAATTATGTATTTTTATGTAAAGAAGAAGACAAAGATAATCAAATGTATTTTTTTTTAATGCTGGCCTCATGGGTTTCATGAGCAAGGATTTTTTATTATAGGTCAAAGACGTCTTCTTGATGTCTTTTAGGGATTTGTCATCTTGTCATAATCGTATAATTTAGAGTCATGTATTTGAAGGAGTGTTACACTTGTAAAGGTCAAAAGTATGCATCAAGACCTTGTCATCATGCTCTATAAATTATTGGAAGAAGTTGGCTTGAAGACACGACAGAATGTCCCTTGAAATGTCGACTCAAATAAGTTATATTAGTTCACTGACAGGTCGGCTAATAACAAGGACAAAGAACTATAAATACCCCAGTGGACTGTGCAGAAATTACAGAAGAACAGTTTGTATGTCTCTGAGATTTTCGAATCAATCTAAGGTGAAAAAGTGCGAGGTACAGCCTGCGGAGAGAGATTATTACAGCTAAGTGTTAAGGGTTAAATACAGTTTGGTGATACTCTGAGATCACTGTGTGAAGTTCATCTGAAGTATGATACGAAAAAGGTTGACATTACAGTGAAGATAAGGGCTTTCACATTCAGTCATGGGTCTGTCTCAAGGACTGTAAGATAGAGAAAAGAAGGGACTAGAACGTAGGCCTGAAGACGAGATAGAGCAAGGGCTATCTCAAGAATCTATTACATAGTATGAATAAGAACAACCATCTCAAAAGGGACCACTACAGTCGTAAGGTAAGGCTACACATAAGTCTTGATCTATATCTCAGATGTATATACTTCAGTAAGGAAGTAGTCCCTAGAGTGTTGAAGGATAGATCAATAATAAGGAGGCCAAGGATAGTTTAACTAGGAACCAAGTTTTCCTAGTATTGGTGTAGAGCATTGCAGAAGGAAGGATTAGTAAGAAGAAGACAAGGAGAGCAGTGGCAGGGTCTTGGAGGCATATCGAAGTCAAGGGTCCAGGTCATGGTAATGGTACTTGTCATTTGAAGATCTATAAGAAGAATTATTTGCGAGTTTTCCTCTCCAAGAGGGAGAGGTTTTGCCCTGGCTCTAGGAGCCTAATTTTCGTGTCTCGTGCATTTTGATAATTGACTTGATGAAAGACTAACTAAGCTATAGAAAGAAAGATATAAGTAACTCAAGCAAGCTCACAATTAATTATCAAGAAGAGAATTTGTATTAATCTCCAGCCCTCCAAATTCTCAACATGGTTTCAGAGCTAAGGTGTTGAACTCAAGGGCTGCTTGACAAAGGAGACACTCCAAGAAGCAAAGATCAAAAGTTTGGGTTGGAAAATCAAATCAGTTTGAAAAAGGAGACTCTCTAGCTACTGCAAGAAAGATCTCCTATCTCATTTAAAGGATCAACTCAATCAAGAAAGTAATCTTTGCCATCAAATATTCACATTCAAGACTTTGTTAAAAGGAGGACCTCAATTTCTGAAGATATCCTTCATCAATGATTCAAGACCTCCTACATTGAAGATTCTTGTCTTAAAGGAAACCCTTGACTTCATCTTCAAACATCATCAAGGAAGCTGCAAGCCACTCTACTCAAGTAAGTATCAATGACCCTACTTAAATCTATCAAAATGACTTATTATAGAGAGAGCAACAAGCTAGTTGGATCATCGAACTTTAGTGCATGGAAGAAGAGGACAGATTTGAGTTTGATTGAAGACGAATTTATGGAATATATTGAAGGTTCTACAATCCAACCTCAAAAAGAAGATGCTCAAGCTCATGCAAAGTACATGAAGGGAGAAATTAAAGCCCAAAGGATTCTCATAGAATCCATTAAGGACTCACTCATTCCTTATGTATCAAAACAAAAGTCTGCAAAAGAAATAAATACGAAATTGGTGGAGCTATTTTCTGTGAGTACTGCAGGAGAAGCAATCTCTCCGAGACAAGAACTATACAAAATGAAATTATCAAGGGAAGAAGGAATCACTCCATACTTTATGATGATTTCTGAATTAAGAGATCAATTGCAGGAACTGGGAGAAGTAATGTCTGACATTGAGATGACTACAGTGGTGTTGAATACTCTACCAGACGAATGGGGAAACTTCACTTCTAGTTTATACGGGAAGAAAGAAGCCACCCCATTCCATGATTTATGGTCTCTATGTAAAATAAAGGAAACAAGACTAAAATCCAAAGGTGATGCAGGACCAAGTGAAGAGAATCATGCCTTTGCAACCACATACAAGAATAAAGGAAGATTCAAAAAATTTGGTCCTCGGAATAAAAGAAGGAATATGGAAAACGTACGATGCTTTGGATGTAATGAACTTGGGAATTATAAAAGGGATTGTCCTAAATCTGGAAAGGAAAAGAGGAAAAAGGAAGAAGCCCATGTTACTAATGAAAGGGAAGAACCTGATGCTAAGAAATCTAAGAAAGAGGAAGCGAGAGATCTCTATTATGATTGAGATCATCTTTCTCTTTAAGTGATTTATGATTGGTTGTAAAATAGTATGATAGGAATCAATGTACATTAATAAGCATCACGACAGAAGCATGGAAGGAGCTCTCCATGAAACAGCTTCTAGAAAACCTCTCTGATAACTTTACAAAAGTAAAGCATTCATCAAGATCAAGGGTCATCATGGAGACAAAATTTTGGGATGTGATGAAATATTGATGGAGTAGGCCAAGGGAATGAAGCTCTTATATATATATATATATATATGCTGATATTGGATGATGCGAAGTCATGTCACATGGCTACAAGTAATAAACTTCCATATTTAGAAGTATGCTCTATGAAGAAGGATCTCTCGGTGCACTGACAGATGAGATCAACATAACATGTCCTAATGGAATATGAGGTGGTTATATATGAACAAGAAACTAAAAATTTGTAAGTTCCTGGGAATGGAGAATGTGAAGAAAGGAAGAGATCATGAAATGCAATCATGTCAAGAGGCAGTTATCATCCGGAAGCCAAGGAGATGTGACTAAGAGATCTCCTGGGAAGATATGTAGACTTTGATGGAAGTTCGATAAAGAAGAAGACCCTTGGCAAAACATATCATTAGGAGATTTTTCAATCTGAATAAAGGATGTCGATGCCTACAGGAAGATGTCATGGTGAAAGATCATCACGGAGGTAACTTTTGTTTTAGAAGTTCATATGTATATGTTTATCTGGATGAATTTGTGCAGGATTGTTAATAATGAGAAGGGATGTATGATCCTTGGAGATGATTCGAAGGAAAGTAGCATGGCATATCAGTGAACTAGATGAGAAATATAAATGAATCACTTTCTGGTAGATGACATGACTCATGAATGAAAGTGATGGATGATCTGTGCCCTATGGAGCTAAAAGTTGAAGATTCCTCAATATTGAAATCCATGACATCGAGGGGAGGAACTCTTCATGAGCAGTTGGGTGTCTCACTATTGCTGCTGCAGGTCTCTGATTAAGAGGGAGCCTGGTGATCAGTTTCTTACTTGGAAGAAACTAGGTAATTCCTAAGAATGAGCTTAGGTTCATTCCTTATACATGAATGATTACATTCCCTTGTGTAATAGGTCCTCCCTGGCTGAGAGGGAGAGATAGACACATCATTTTGGTCTTCACTTGGGAAGACAGAATGGAAAATTGGGTAATCATCTGGAATTCGATACTCTTTGAGAATGTGTTAGGGCATTCAAGATAAGAGTAGTCGCAGACCGATATTCTTTGAGGGCTAGCTACCCAAGAGAAGAATAATCCAAGAAGATCATGCTTTGGGAACACTTAGGTGGAGTATGTACCTTGGAGAGACAATGACTATGGTGTCTATAATTCATGTGTCTCACCAGCATTGTATCCCATTGTCTCGTTGAGAGATGGGGCTGTTAGTCAAGGCCTTGCACTATGACAATGTTGGTTGATATGATGATATACAGATGTGATTACCAATTCGATTCTTCTTATGAGATTGTTCAGTTTGAAAGTGACCATGTACCTATATGAATACCTCCCTAGTTAAGAGTGTTACACCATTTTTTGGTCATCTAACCTATTATCATTAGATGGACCCAAGTACACCATGTAAGACCAATTTTACCCTAAGTAAAATTGCTTTCACTATGTAAAATAACTTGATAAACCACATTTATTAGGTTGTTTATGGTAAAAATAGGAAACCCCAAAAGGAAATATTAAACAAACCCATTTTGTTTAATTTTCCTCATGGAATAATTAATTAAACCATAATTTAATTATTATTCCCAGTCATGTTTAACCCAAAAACAAATAAATTAATTAGATAAACCCTTATTTATCTTATTATTTTCTAGGAATAATTATTTAAATCTTATTTAGATAATATTCCTTGTTAAATATGACCAAATCACCACAAATAATTAAATAAATCATTATTTATTTAATTATCTTTCAACCACTTCCTTAAATAATTAAATAAATCATTATTTATTTGATTATCTTCTAACAACTTCCTTAAAAAGATAAATAAATCATTTATTTATTTATTTTTGACAAATTAAGGGATTTGACCCAAGTCAAATACCTTTTCCCTCCAACAAATATAATAAAATATTCCATAAAAAAGTGGATCTAGATCTGGTTAACCCATGCACCAAGATCTAGAATGACCCAATATTTTGTTATAAATAGGAGGGTTTTTCCTACCATTCTTCACCTTTTGTTGCCTATTAGATCACTTTGGATCTATACACTTGGTCACCATTTTCTGCCATTTGCTGTGAGAGCTCCCTTTGAGTTCCATTCTTTGTGTGGGTTTTCTACACCAACAAGAGAGAGATTTTAGATCTGAAGTGCTGAGGACTTCCAAGAACCCATCCCACTGAGGAGAATTGGATACGCCTTCTTGTTTTCCTCCCAGGTGCCCGATTAATACAAAAAATTCTTTCAAAAATTGTTCTTGTCTTGTCTATTGGTATATGGAGCAAACCATTATTTTTTCTGCTTAATGTCTTTCCATGCATAGATCTGGTTTTTGCAGCTCTTTTATGTTCAACTAACCGCAGATCTGAAGATATTGGCAGCCACTTTTTGTTGTTAGGGCTATTAGTTATGCGTAGCTAAAGTGGTCCTTTTTCGTACACTTCGACAAAGGATTCATACTAACAAATGGCGACTCCACACGGGTTTTAAATTACGACCGCTGTCGTTTTTCATATTCCTGCATATCCAGCTACTTCAGACCCTAGGGTTTCTTTTCAGTTGTTTATTTTTCCTATTTTTATGTTGTTTTTCTCACATAAAACCCTAAAACATCAAAATTTCTAACTTCCGTGTGTTTCTGGCCCTATTGCACAGGTAAGCGACACCAGCTGCAACTGAGACGGCAACTTTTCTGAAAATCTGCCGCTGAGACAACCGGAACGGGGGGTCGCACTTTTTGGCCCATAACCTGCGACCTGGACCTCCAGGTCGCACTTTTCTGCCCCTTTTCTGCGACCTGCACTGAAAACCGGTCAGAACCTGCGACCTGCCAATTTTTCAGTGATTTTTCTGCAATTTTTCTGGGTTTTGTTGCAGCTTCTGTCCGGGTCTTCCAGCCTCTGTCTCAACCCGCTTTGACCAAGTTCTGATCTGTTTTTACTCATCTAAGTGGGAACCTAGCCCCCTAGGGCTTTAGTACCCTCCACTTTTTGTGGAAGAGTTTTAGCTGTTTCAGCCGTCTGTTTTTCAGAGCTTCAGCCTCCTTTTTTCCAGATATGTTACCTCCCTTTCAGATCCATTGTAATCAGCTCTTCTACCTCTCAAATCACCTCCTGAAGATTTGTTTGGATCTACTTTTAGGGCCTCCTCCTTGCCCCCTCCGCTTTTTGCTGATTTCCTTCCTTTTTCCAGCCACCTTGCCTCTGTCTTTTGGCTGTGATCTGCACCTCTTTTCAGCAGCTTTATCCTCTAGATCCCTGTCCCTTTTGACCATAGATCTATTGGCCTCTTTTTATGTGTGTTTTGACTAGATTTTTGCCCTCTTTTGGAGTAGTTTTGAGAGACCCGCCTTTTTGGGTTAGATTGATGCACGGTTAGCTGTTAAATGTTATGTTATTTCAGCTTTATATACTGTTCTCTACAGATTTCTTTTTAGTTACGCAGCACACTTTTTCTTGATCTCAAAACGAAAAGGGTTTAAAAATTAAAATTAACGCACACCACACACTGACCCTAAGTGAAGAAGCGCCTGGTTAACACCACCCGACAAAGACTCTAAAATCAATTGTCACTGCACCTTGTCTGCCCTTGACCTCACTTGATTCCATCCCTTTCTGCCCTTGTCGGTTTCCTTCTTCCTGTCATCATTGCGCCCCCAAGGCGCCTTTCCCGGAGACTTCTTAGCCTTCACCCTCAGTTTCCGGTTGATCGACCTGCTCCGCCCCGCCGTCGTCGAGCCAGTCCTCCTTCGAGTCCGCACTCCGACTCCTCTCCTGATTCATCGGGTTCTCCTTCTCCTCCTGGTTCTCCCCCTGCCACCTTCACTATGTCTGGTCCAGGGCCCAACGCTAGCGGTTCTCCCGGCCCTAATGCCGACCCTACTACTAGCGGAACCACCACCGGAACTACCCCGGCCACCCCCGTGCTGCCGTATATTGCAGGCCTCAGCCTCCCCGATTTCAATCAGTTGATCAATGACCCTATCCGCCACAATGCTAATTGGCCTGCTATGCCAACCAAGCTCCCTTCCGACATCCCTAAGTTCGAAGGCCAAGCTGGAGAAGATCCAACCAATCATGTCCGATCTTTCCACATGTGGTGTTCCTCCAATTCCATTACCGATGACTCCATCCGTCTTCGTTTGTTCCAACGCACGCTTACTGGCGAAGCTTCTAAATGGTATGTTGAACAAGCCACCTTTTCCCATACCACCTTTGCGACCCTTGCCCAAGCCTTTTTGTCTTATTTCCAGCTCCCTCTCCGATACGACACTGGCACGGAGCTCTTGACTTCCTTCAAGCAATCCTCTTCAACCCGCCTTTCCGCCCATGTTCAGGAATGGCAAAGAAGATGGAGCTTATGTCGAGCCCCTCCCTTCGAAGATCAGGTTTATATGGACTGGTTCCTTCGCACCCTTCCAGCTCCCATCGGCAAAGATGTCGCCTCCCATTTTCCTCAAACCGAAGAAGTTGCCCTCCAAATATTCTTGAAATATGACCTGATCTACGCGCAATCTGGTTATGTTTATACCGTTCTTACTGACCTCCCCAGGCCCGGTGGCACTAACGCCCCGGGGGCATCTCATTCCGCCGATGGTATCGTTGGAGCCCTTTCCCATCCGTACGCTCAACCTCCTCTGGGCTATGGTCTCCCTCGAGGAGGGGCCAGCACCTCTAGCACTCTTCCCCCTCCCGGTAGCATGTATCCAGGATATGGCATGCCTCCTCCTTTTGCCCAACCTCCTGCTTACCTCAATGTTTCCCAACCTAACCATTACCTTTATCCACAGCCTGGTGCGCCAGCTCCTCCAGCATATGCGCTTCCATCTCCCTTGCCTCCTCCAAACCCGCAACAACACCTACAGCCCCCTCCAGGGCAAGTATTTGCACAGCAGGGCGCGACTAATCCCCCTTCTTCTCAAAGAAGGCGGAGAGGCAACCCAAGCCAATCTTGCCCACATTGCCGTGGACTGATCCTGGTGTGACCCTAACACGCAACTGACAACGGGGCACTTAGCCCAAGCCGAGACGGAGCGCTTCGCACTAATAAGCCTTGTTCGTGTTGCGGTGTTTATGGTCATTACACCCCGATTGTCCCCTCTCCTTACCCAGTCTGTGAGATGTGGGAGTCTCAAACCACATTGCGCGGACAACATGCCTCCCCTCATGCTCCTCCTAATGTGGCCACTACCCAACCGGCTGTGTAGACTGATCCTTTCCCTCAGCAAGGATTCGTGGCTACCCAACCGCCTGACAGCCAGGTCACCACTCCCTCTTCCCTCTCTGGTTCCTCTGATTACCAGATCCTTATGATGCACTCTGATCCATCCCCGATCGTCAACCTTCACCTTCAAACTCGGTCTCGCCAGTACCCCAAGCCTCCTGCTCAGTCTGCCCCCGAGCCTCCTTCTTCAGGTTCTACAGAGCCTCTTTCGACATCCAGTGGCCCCTTACATATCCCTCAACCCAAAGTTGATTTCATATAAGATTCTAAAGGGACCCCTACGATCGAAACGCGCTTTTAATTCGCTGCTCATTCGTATAGCATAGTAGATGATTTGGCGCAATCTCCTGCCACCATTTCCACACTGGAACTCCTCCAGTCGTGCCCTTCCCAAAAGAAGGCTCTACTATCTGCCGTGGGCGTTGTAGATCCTGATGATGACCAAATGATTGTTTTCGACGCCACTCAATCGGACCATCCTCCTCTCCCTCCTTCCGTCGCCTTCCAAATCCCAGTCAAAATCCGGAACGCCAACGTTTCCCGGTGCATAATTGATGAGGGGACATCCACCTGCGTGATGTCCGCTTCGGTTTGGAAGCAACTCGAATCCCCTGAGTTGGCCCCTTCCACGATCACCCTTCGAGCGTGGGACGGCCATGCCTCCTGACCCGATAGCTGTTTCATCGTGTCTACCCTCATGGGTAAGGCCCATTTGTGCCGTTGACGTCGGGAATGTTGTGCCCCTCTGAACTACAACATTCTATTGGGGCGAAGCTACACCTATGCCATGTCTGCTGTCCCATCCGCGGTCTTCCGCAAGATGTCTTTCCCGCACAATGGAAAGATAGTCACCATTGACCAGCTATCTTATCATGAGCCGCCATCTCAGACCTCACTTGAGACGACCATCTCTTCTGTAGCCAATAAGCAAACCGTCGATTCTTTGACTAGTGTCTCCCCCGGCATTTACAAAGATTCCTCCCTCCTTGGAACTTTCCCTAACCTTCCCCCTCCTCCTATCACTGATCCCAGCTTATCGAATGTTTTCATGATGCAATCGTCCCAGGCTGCCCGTAAGCGGCCTGCCTCGGCTAGTCAGCAACCTCCCCCCCGCCCTCTGCAACCCGCTCCTAGCCATTCATCTCAGCCAGCCGGACCTCCTCCTTCTGGCCCTCCCCCTACAGCTGGTATCCCTGAACCCTTTTATCCCACTGGATCGGTTCCTCCTGGCCTTAACCATCTCGAAGCCGTCCCTCCTGGTCATTACCTTGCCAGGCAGATCCCTTTCCTAGCTCCCCCTCCTGGAGTATATTCTGTCCCCGTCATGGCCACCCTCTCTCTCCCTAACCTGACCTTGGGCATACCAGTGCAGTACCTTGATCCCAGGCGCCACCCCTCTGGTCATCCCAAGCCTACATGGCTTTGACACGGTTCAGCAGGTCCCCCTCGCTTCCTCCCCGTTGCCACTGGCCCCCCCCACCTCCAGGACCCTTCTCATCGTGACGGCTCCGGGAAGAAAGCGAAGCGCAGGGGCACCCAAAGACGGGACCCTTGCAGTGACCCGACTCCTCCTCCGCCGACCCCTCCTTCCCCCGCAAAGCCTTGTGCCTTGTGTGATGTCATCGTTCATGCCACCCATGCTTGTCCCGAGTTGCCCTGTATTCAACCCATGGTTAAAGTCGCGTTCCCCGAGTCTACGGTTCCTGAAGCCTCCATTCCTTCTTCGTCCGTAACCAAGAACCCCAAGACTCTCCGCACTAATAAACCCTATGCTTTGTGCGGCGTTCATGGCCATTACTCCCACCATTGTCCTCACTTGACGCATTACCGCGCCTCTTTAGAGGTGGTCCGAGAGTATGAGGTTGAACAAAATCAATCCGCCTCTCCCATCCTCGCACAGTATGCTTCAGGTCAGCCTGAGGATCCCCCCGCTCCCATCGACATTCCCCCCCCTGATGTTCAGATGACGGAGTCTACTGTAACCATTCTTTACATATCCTCCTCTGCGAGACACTTGGAGCCTAGCCCCCCTGCATCCTCCCCTGTTGTGTCACCTGACCACCCCTTTTCTACCCATACGCGAGATTACTCCACCCGTGTCTCTGTTGACCTCCGCAGCCCGAGTCCTCTCCATACTTCCGATAGCCCTCATATACCACCCTCCAGTTTGTATATGAGTCACAGTCATCCTGCTCCTTGCACTCCCTCCCGCAGTTGCCGCCCGATGTCTTCTGTGCACTCACGCTGCCGTCATTGCCTCTCCTCCCCTCATTTGTTGTCTTGTCACACCATTCAGCAGGACCCCCCGTCCACACCCTTTATCGGTTACGCCGATGGTGCAAGTCGTTACTCCCGGAATCTAGCCTCGGCAGGTTGGGCCATCTTCACCCCCTTACATGCCCTTGTTCTTTCTAACGGGGTCTGCATTGGTTCTGCCACCAACAATCAGGCCGAATATGATGTAGTGCGTGGTCTCTTAGCCGATGCCCTCTTTCATCGCATCCTCCATCTGCACGTTCGTTTGGATTCCCTACTTCTTGTAATGCAATTAAATGGTGTTTATCGTGTGCATAACCCTGTGCTGTTTAGACGCTATTTACGAGTGAAACTCTTGATACGTGCATTTGAAACCATAACTTTCAACCATGTACCTCGAGAACAGAATCACTATGTAGATAGTATTGCAAACCATGTTCTAGATTGACATTTATCACACGCATTTCATTCAAGACAATAACATTCATAATTATTACAAACGATGCATATCCATAGTATGTGTCGCAAAAACATGTGTTTAGAGTCCATTTACTCTGATACATATGACATGCCCATAGCATGTTACAAAAAACTCAAAACTGGGGGCACCACCTGTTCCTACATACACACTAAGGGGCACCACATGCCCCACACCTAATCACTATCTAGCGGATCCCAAGCCAATGGCTCTGCCCCTGCAGCCTGTAGATCACGTATCCCCTGACCGGCCATCGCCATGCGCCGCATGACCCCTCGCCATTCCGAGGGTAGACCAATACATGGCTCTATGTACTGGTCGTCTAAGTCCTGCCACCCGCGCTCTGATACTCCGGTCAGCAACCTTTCGCATCTACGGCGGATGTCCTCTAGAAGGGCGGCTGCATCCTCATTTTGTGTTGCTCTCGACCCACTCGGACCTGCAGCTCCAGATGCTGCCGGTTGTCCCATATATCCGGCCGGTTTTACCGGCGCTATATCTGCATACCAACAGTACATGAATCAGTACCCTAGCTACTATTCAAAAAACTGTAACATGCCCATACAAGAATAGCAATCTGTCACTTACCATCGGGCCCCCAGACTGGACCAGGCGGAAGTGGCAGGTCCGAATCTCCACAATAACTCATCCCACTATAGGGATAGTCGTCTATGTATAACGACATCTGATCCCAATGGGCAAAGAACTCAGGTCGAAACACTCGCCCGACCGCCCCTCCTCCTCCTCTACACAGTATCCGCCCCCACCGGCACATCCTGGGCTCTCTCGGGCCCCCATCTGGAAGCTGTACACGAGGCCGCAAGGTCGGGATCTTATCAAAGAAGAAGGCGCACAATAAAGTACCATACGAGAAATCGTGGTTCACTTGCCGCTTGCAGAGCGAAAACTGTCATTTTAACGACACCGGCATCATTTGGGCCCACCCATAGTAGGTCCCACTCAACACACTCTCTACCAGCATCATCTGCCCCCCGGTGATGTGATGGAACGCCTGGTTGCCCAGGATACGCAGCACAACTGCGGCCACTGCACGGGTTTCTAGCCTCTCTAGATCCCCGATCGGTATCCGAGTCCCCTTGACTTGGAGACCCGGTCGACAATGTCGTTCCACAAACTCCATGATATGCCGCCCCCGCGGTAATACTGGCTGCGTGTTCCCCACCATCCCCAGTGGTGGGAGACCCGTCAGGAAATACACATCCTGGACTGTCAGTTCGATCCTGTGCCCCTGCACTACAAAGACCTCATGCTCTGGATCCCAATAACTGATAATTCGGGCCAACAAGGGCTCTCCTGCTCTCATCAACGGGTTCTCCAAAAACTTTAGAACCCTAAACCTGGCCAACACACGACGGACACCCTGATCAGCCTGGATCTCTGCCCGTAATGTACCCAGGTCTCTCTCTCTCCAGTTCACCCGTAAATCTGCCATACCTACACAAAAACATCATCTTTTTCAGCATACAGATCGGGAATACCATAACCAAACACAAAAACCCAACTCCCAGCCATAAAACAGCACCAAAACCCCCTCATCTCCCAGGTCGCAGTTTTCTGCCCAGTTCAGGACTAGGTCGCAGTTTTTGCCCTGAAACCTGCGTCCCAGGTCGCACTTTTTGGCCCAAAAAGTGCGACCCGGCCATAGAGATGAAGGAGGGTCTGTTTCTGGGAGTTTGGGCCCTAAACTGAACTTTCAATCCATCAAAATGAAAGAGTAAGGTTAGGCCTCTTACCTGCAACTGACGGATCTCAATTCCAACGGTCGGTTTGTTCGCTACGCTCGCCGCAAGATTTAGGGCCTTCTCTCCTCTCTACATTCACCACAACAACAATAGCAAATGAGTGAATTTGGAGGGAAAACTGCCTTATTAAAAGAGAACCCATGTTTCTTCTTTCGACTGCTGCGACCACACCGTAGCCCCGTTTGATAAACCGTCTGCACCGTTGGAAAGCTCTCACCGAGCCCTCAAATGGGTATCTGTTAGTTTTTTATGCTCTGATACTTCACCAGGACACATTTTGTCCAAGAAGGGTCACTTCCCCTCTCATTAAAATCGAATTTTCTCACTTACGACACTTGTACTCGGGGCACCACTTCACCTCCTTACTTGTCTTTGTTCGTGTCGATTTTCGTCATGAGTTCCCATTTTGTACTCATGTTTTTATGGTCCCCCACTGGGCCTTTACTGTGTGGCAGCACCATTGAGTCGCCCTTGTTTAGAGCATCCAAGTTGAGTCATCATTGCATTCATGGAGTCTATCCCGAGTCCCTTTGTACCCCGCTATAGCCCTCCATCCTTCATTGCTTGGTCTCTCTCTTGTGTCGCACTTTATGACCTTCAGTCCCATTGTCCCCTATCCCTTGTGATATTGTGTCAGTCGCTACCAGGTCATTCATGCCCTTTATGCTCTAACAAGGGAAGTCGTCCATTCGCTACTCAGTCCTTTCCATTTCCCTATCATCATTAGTGTCAGTCTGTCCGTCGCTCCACTATTTTCTCTCGTGCCTTAGTTGAGGATGTCTCCTTGCCTCACCTATGGCGGACCTCCTTATGTCGACATCAGCTCCTTCCTTCCAGAAGCCAGGTCTAGAGGGCGGTGTACCTTGGTTCCAGCTTCCACTTTTGTTCGGTGCCTCGGATCAGGCAAAGGGATCTCTCGCTTCCCCTTGACTTGATTGTTTCTCCAGCTCCTTTCAGCATGATCGAGATCCGTATACTTGATGGTCCAGTGATCCAGCAGCAGCTCTTGATGATTCCCGGGTGTGTGTGAGATGTATCAACCCTCATGAGGGGGTGGCCCTGCAGGTAGCCCCCCATATGCCCGGATGACCTCTTCCTTGCAGCCTTCGATGCAGCTCCAAATATTTGATGATGTTGGCCTTAGCCACTTGCAGCACCTCTTTGATTTGCATGTATCAGTCAGATTTTGTGAGCCCTTCCCCATTTTCATGGGGCATTTGGGTTGTATTTGTATCTCATGTACTCAGATATTATTGTACAAGTCCTAGCTGTTATCCCAGGCACAGCATGTATATGGGATTCCTCATTGTATTTTTCTCTAGCTCATGATTATGTTGGTTGTACTTTATGGTTCGGTCCCTTGTTTACTGGACACACTATTCTTTTGTACTTTGTCTCGGCGGGCATAGGTATGCCTCCCCCGCCGCCTTCAGCACAGGTACCCTCTCATAAAAAGAGACTTGTTGCACCTGCGAGTCTCGTCTCCTCAGGGTCTAGTTCTTCAACACACTATCTACCTTTCATTTCTCTCTCTGACTTCCCTTTTGTTGTCTAGTGATTGAGTTCTTACAACGTACTTCGGTCATACGATTTGCTCTTGACACTCGCACGTTGGGGGGCAATCTGTTACACCATTTTTTGGTCATCTAACCTATTATCATTAGATGGACCCAAGTACACCATGTAAGACCAATTTTACCCTAAGTAAAATTGCTTTCACTATGTAAAATAACTTGATAAACCACATTTATTAGGTTGTTTATGGTCAAAACAGGAAACTCCAAAAGGAAATATTAAACAAACCCATTTTGTTTAATTTGCCTCATGGAATAATTAATTAAACCATAATTTAATTATTATTCCCAGTCATGTTTAACCCAAAAACAAAGAAATTAATTAGATAAACCTTTATTTATCTTATTATTTTCTAGGAATAATTATTTAAATCTTATTTAAATAATATTCCTTGTTAAATATGACCAAATCACCCACAAATAATTAAATAAGTCATTATTTATTTAATTATCTTTCAACCACTTCCTTAAATAATTAAATAAATCATTATTTATTTGATTATCTTTCAACCATTTCCTTAAAAAGATAAATAAATAATTTATTTATTTATTTTTGACAAATAAAGGGATTTGACCCAAGTCAAATACTTTTTCCCTCCAACAAATATAATAAAATATTCCATAAAAAGTGGATCTAGATCTGGTTAACCCATGCACCAAGATCTAGAATGACCCAATATTTTGTTATAAATAGGAGGGTTTTTCCTGCCATTCTTCACCTTTTGTTGCCTATTAGATCACTCTAGATCTATACACTTGATCACTCTTTTCTACCATTTGCTGTGTGAGCTCCCTTTGAGTTCTATTCTTTGTGTGGGTTTTCTACACCAACAAGAGAGAGAAATCTTAGATCTGAAGTGCTGAGGACTTCCAAGAACCCATCCCACTGAGGAGAATTGGATACGCCTTCTTGTTTTCCTCCCAGGTGCCCGATTAATACAAAAAATTCTTTCAAAAATTGTTCTTGTCTTGTCTATTGGTATATGGAGCAAACCCTTATTTTTTCTGCTTAATGTCTTTCCATGCATAGATCTGGTTTTTGCAGCTCTTTTATGTTCAAACTAACCACAGATCTGAAGATTTTGGCAGCCACTTTTGTTGTTAGGGCTATTAGTTATGCGTAGCTAAAGTGGTCCTTTTTCGTACACTTCGACAGAGGATTCATACTAACAAAGAGGGAGTGTTGAAAAGTGTAACTAGGTCGGTCTTCAAATTGACTATGCAATTATGTATTTTTATGTAAAGAAGAAGACAAATATAATAAAATGTATTTTTTTTAATGCTTGCCTCATGGGTTTCATGAGCAAGGAATTTTTATTATAGGTCAAAGACGTCTTCTTGATGTCTTTTAGGGATTTTTCATATTGTCGTAATTGTATAATTTAGAGTCATGTATTTGAAGGAGTGTTACACTTGTAAAGGTCAAAAGTATGCCTCAAGACCTTGTCATCATGCTCTAGAAATTTTTGGAAGAAGTCGGCTTGAAGACATGACAAAATATCACTTGAAAGGTCGGCTCAAATAATTTATATTATTTCATTGACAGGTCGGCTAATAACAGGGACAAACAACTATAAATACCCCAGTGAACTATGCAAAAATTACAGAAGAACAGTTTGTATGTCTCTAAGATTTTCGGATTAGTCTAAGGTGGAAAAGTGCAAGGTACAACCTACAGAGAGAGACTATTACAACGAAGTGTTAAGGGTTAAATACAGTTCAATGATACTCTGAGATCACAGTGTGAAGTTCAAGTATGAAGTATGATACGAAAAAAGGTTGACATTACAGTGAAGACAAGGGCTTTCACATTCGGTCACAAGTCTATCTCAAGGACTATAAGATAGAGTGAAGAAGGGAATAGAACGTAGGGCTAAATATAAGATAGATCGAGGGCTATCTTAAGAATCTGTGACACGGTACAAAGAAGAATAGTCGGGATGAATACAAGATAGACCGAGGGTTATCTCAGGAATGTGTGATGCACGGGCATTAGGCACAATGAAGCACTTTGTATTTTTATGAGACATAGGGGTCTCATATTTCTAAATTCTCTTGTAAATTTTAGTATTTTGAATAAAAAGTGAGGAATTGTAAATGTTCCCTAACTGCATAGAACATGAGAGGAAATGATTAGTTAGGAAGGTGAAGAATCAATTTAGTTGATTTAGGGGATTTTGTCTAAAAATTAGAAAATCTGGAATCTTAAGAGTTTCGTTGAGCTGTTGAGGAACTGAACCGATTCATTTTTATGTATATAACTGTAAGCCTATGGGCAGATAGGGATGGAGTTGTTCAGAGGTCCAGAGGCAGAGTAGTGAGAAAAAGGGCCATCTGATTTTGAAGATCTGGCCAAAGACCAAGAGGTTCTGTAAGTGTTTTCATTTATATATAAAATAATTTACTTCTAACCCAGATGTGTATCGTTGGGCTTAACTCTGCACGGGGAATGGTTGAGTTTTAGTGAATAAAACTCAGCAATAGGAATGATATGGTATTTTGTTACTATTGAAAGGTTTGATTGTGGGATTTGAGAATGCATGCTCATTTAATTGAATTCTGTGTGGTTTGTACTTATTAGGCAATTTAATATAAATCTTGTAATTATTGGGCTATCTAATATAAATCAGAATGGATCGATTATGAGGAGGAATTCGATTCTTTTTACTGGGTTGTATATCCTCTGTGTTAATTGACGGCCATTTTAATATCAGAATTTATAACAGAACTCTATTTTCCCCAACGATGAAGATCGATTTGTTATTGGATCCATGTTGTTAATTTGCATACAGAGAAGAAGGGCTTCGATTTATATGAATCGATAGCAATTTCGTGTCAATCCCTCAATACAGAAGATTGTTGAAGATTGAATAGTGAGTGCGTCTTAATCCTACGTGAAAGGTTAGTTGAAATCGATGAGATCTGATCTTTTAATGAGGAGCGCAAGTAACGCTAGTCTCTGATTTTTAAATGCGTTCAAATCCGCATCAAACTATATTGATTGGAATCGACATCAGATGAAGCCGAATCATATTGTAGGCTGGATCGAAGGACTAGTGATTGTATAGTGAATTGGCATCGATGAGCAGTAAGAGTAATGTGGAAGTGCTGCATGCGTTGATGGGTTTCACGCCTGTAAAATAAGCATAGAGAATCTGAGCTAGATCATAAATAAATGGTAACCAATACCTTGAATGTACGCAGAGACTGAGATAAGTCGGAACTGTGACGAAGGCGGAATTATGAAGATGTGGTTTTGGCAATTAAAACCGGCAGTATCACACAACTTAAAAGTTGTAAGCAGTAATATCTTGGAGGAACGCGATATCAATTTCTGAATGATGTGTGGCAATAAGCGGTATTTGAAAACCGTTTATATCGTGTAGATCTGAAGTGTTAAGTCACAGAGTTAAAACTTGCGCGATTTCCGTTTGATGGTAGAGGCAAAAGATCAAAGGGGGTTCGCACTTCAAGTTGCAGGGTTGTTGACGTAAGGCACGGTGAGCACTCCTTTCATTGATAATTATTTATTAACCATTGGTTGTGTGGGCCCAACGAATTCTAATTATTGCTGAGATCTTAAATCTAAGGTCAAAAACTTTTTTATGATGTTTCTCACCAATTGAATGGAGGACATAATATGTATTAATATATAATGATTGAGGTAAGATGACAAAGGTTGACAATTGGGTTATGTAAAGAATGATACCGAATTGAAACACGTGTGGTTAATGATAACCTTGGGTGCATATATTTATATATGTATTGGTCGAAAGGTTTATTGGATACTAACGCCAAATTTACATGTTGGTTCAATCTCATAAGATGGGTTTGGCCCATAGATCTGATTGAAGAGATATAAAAGCTTCCGCAAAGGGAATCTGGGTTGTATTGGTAATTTTATGAACACCATGCTTGTAGAAGGAAGTTCTTCATAAATTGAAATTGCCCAGATTTAAAATTATTTGGAAAGAAAAACTGGAAGTGCATTTTTATATGTAATAGAAAGTGTAGAAAGTGGGTTGAGCAGGTAGCCCGGGCATCATTGTGGTATCAGAGCATAATAAGCTCTAAATTTTTGGAATACATGCTGGTAAGTGCAGTGAAGAAAAGTTTTAATCTGGTTGGCATAAATTGCATGCATGGAAAGAGATCAGGTTTTTGAAGACTGATAAAGATTGCAGCCTACAGGGACATAGTGTAGGTGACAGAAGAAGGAAGATCAGATTTTTCAATCTGATATGCAGCATACACATTTGCAGTGAACAGGATTTGCAGAGTGAGTGGAAGACAAGATCATGCAGGGATCTTGCAGGTAAATAATTTTAAATCTGACTTGAGATTTATGATTGCAGGATGATGGTTGCAGAAAGATAGGGACAGAGTTTGATAGTGAAGGCAGTGAGCCTGATATTCAACTAGAGGTTGAATAGGGAGGACAGTTGTAGTGTTCTCAAGAAGAGGTGAGTTGATGAGCAGTATTTAACTCTGGTTTGGAGGAATTGTTTGCAGAATTCAGGTTGCAGGAAATTTGAGGAAATCTTAGCAAAGCAGATCACAGCTTTGAGAGTAGTGATAGAAGAGTCCAACAGAGGATTCTTAGTGAGGAAGAAGTGTGGCAGAACCTGGAGAATTCCCAACAGAGGTTGGATGAAAGAAGAATTGATGCGTTCCTGAGAAAATTTGCAGAGTGAAGCCTAGAGAGAGCAGAGAAGAGTGTTCAGAAGGTTCCAGCAGACAAGGGACCAGTACTTGCCAAAAGCCGGATCCGAAGGAAGGGATTGGTGAGGTAATTTGCAGCAAGAGAGCTTGTTGTTGCAGAGGCTTAGTGCAGCTTGTGAGTGAAGAACTCTTGGAGGAGAAGATGGCTACTAATAGCCATAGCATAGGTTGCAGAGGTTCTGAGAGAGGCCACAACAAAAGAGTGAGGGAAGATGCCAAAGCAAATGGCATGAGGAAGAAACTCACTGATGAAGAGTATTGGAAAGAGATAGCTAAGATCAATACGCAACTTTATGAACTGGAGAGGATGATAGAGGAAAACTAGAGAGTTGGTTGGCTCATGAAGAAAAGGGTGAAATGGCAGCCATTACAGTTAAAGTTGGTGATTGTCTTATTGAGAGAAGAACTCAGAGCAGCTAAGTTGAAAGAAGAAATTTCTGCTTGTGAGGAAAAACATATTACAAATGAAGAGTGGAGATCTGCAAGAGATCTTGTGAGCCATGATGAAGACTTAAGGCAAGAAGAAGCTTGTCTTGCTGAAGAGAAAGTCATTGAGGATTTCCTGAATTATTGGACCAGTCCAGATCAGCTAGATGATGTAAAGACTTGTATTTGTGAATTTGACAATTGTAAGGTGATGGAAGGTTCTCCAGAGGAAGAGGAACTCAGAGTTCTTGAGTCAAGGATGGAATTTGAAGATTCCACAGGCAGATCTGTTCAAGAAGAAGTGCTTGAGAAAGCAGCCAAGACTGAAAAGTCTTGTGATTTGAAAACTAAAAAGTTGTGTATGTTTGCAGGTACACCACAGGAAGATGAACAAGCTGTAAGGTTTGTTGAGGAGGAGACATTGAATCTGAAATCTGTTCAGATCAATGCTGAGATAGTGAGATCTCAGGGAGAGATGAATACTGAAGAGTCCAATGAAGATGTTCAGCAGAATGTTGAAGCAGAGGATGAAGGACCAGCAGGTGATTGGTCAAGAACAAGCAGAGGTATAAAAGGTTGTGTGAGGTTCCCAAAGTCTAATCCAATTGAAGCTGTTGATTTGTATAGGAGATTGGATTTTCAAAGAAGAGAATTGGAGAAACAAAGGACCTATGCACAAGATAGTTTGCTGAGGAAACAAAGCAGGAAGGACTTCATGGATAGCATTCATGAAGCAGATGAGGACGAAAAGGAGAGACTAGTTGACAGTCTCATGAAGGATACAGATCAGCATACTGATGTGCTGACAAAGGATTTGGAAGGAAATATTGAACATCATAACGATGTGTTTCCAGAGAAGAAAATGGTATTGAGACCTTGGAGTTCTAATGTTGATGATTCATGTGTTAATCATACAGACAAAGAGGAAGAACAACAAATGAAATCTGTCAGAGACTTGAATGAAAGAGAAACTATGTTGGATGAAAACATAGTGAAGAGTCATCATTCTAATATGGTGATTGGAACAATGGAGATAACTCTGGCAACTAAAAATAAAGATAAGGAAGATTTTATGAGTCTTGAAAAAGACTTAGGACTGCTGAGGAAGGAATTGATGATTGAATCATCAAGTGAGACCATTGGGTCTTGTGGTTTTAACACTGACAATTTGTTTATGTTTACAGGAAAGGCAGAAGACAATCCATCTCTTGGAATTGTCTTGGGAGATGAAAATTTGTTGCAGAAGAAATAAGATGAGACAATGATGTCTCACATGAAGAAACTTGTCACTAATGACAAGGAGGAGCTGATTTGGTTGGCTGATCTAGAACAGATTGGAAGACAGATTTTTAAAACTACAGCAGGAAGGAAGAATCAACATTCTATGCTGTCAGAAGATGAGAATACAGAGCTTGAATAACTTGGTTTGATGACCAGAATCAACTAAGGAGATGAAAGGCAATTGTTGAAGATTGCCCGAGAAGAAGAAAAGGATGCTGAAACTAAATTACAACATGTGGAAGATGTAAGACAAGTACAGGGGAGATGGCTGAATTGTTTGCTGGAAGAAGTTATGCAAGAGAAAAAGATTGCAGACACTGAAGTAAAGATGCATGAAGTGGTGGAAGAAAAGGAGCAGATACTAGTTTACAGAATTTGATTATGTTTTCTAATGTACAAAGGAAATTAAATGAGTATGTTACTGCAAGCAGAAATTTGAACGATGATTTGTTTTCTAGAAGTGAATTTGCAGATGATGAGCAAGAGAATGTTGCAGAGGGACAGGAAGTTTGGGAGGACGCAACATGGCGTTTGACATCTGCAGAAGTAAAAACAATCACAGCAACAATTGAGGAGGCAGCCACAGGAGTAGCAGCAAAACTATTGAAGACAATAACAATAGCAGAGATTGAAAGCAGCAGCAGTAGACAAATAAATTTCCAGGCAGAAGATAAACTAGACGGAGAGATTGAAAACATCAGAGAACTGATGATGAGAGTGACCCAGAAGCAATAGACAACAACAAGAAAGCAGAAGAATTTCAACAAAGGCAAGACAAAGGCAGATTGTGAAAGTATAACTGGAGGCAGTTTGCAGAACAAGGTATGGGGACCTGGGGAAGAGCAGTTAAAGAATGATGCAGCTGTTGGACAGCTACAAAAAAGAGTATGGGATCCAGGAGGCAGAGATTAAAGACACATGATCGGGAGATCATGAACAAATTGAACCTTGGGAGTCTGATGCAGGGGCATTAGGCACAATGAAGCACTTTGTATTTTTATGAGACATAGGGGTCTCATATTTCTAAATTCTCTTGTAAATTTTAGTATTTTGAATAAAAAGTGAGGAATTGTAAATGTTCCCTAACTGCAAAGAACATGAGAGGAAATGATTAGTTAGGAAGGTGAAGAATCAGTTTAGTTGATTTAGGGGATTTTGTCTAAAAATTAGAAAATCTGGAATCTTAAGAGTTTCATTGAGCTGTTGAGGAACTGAACCGATTCATTTTTATGTATATAACTGTAAGCCTGCGGGCAGATAGGGATGGAGTTGTTCAGAGGTCTAGAGGCAGAGTAGTGATAAAAAGGGCCATCTGATTTTTAAGATCTGGCCAAAGACCAGGAGGTTCTGTAAGTGTTTTCATTTATATATAAAAGAATTTACTTCTAACCCAGATGTGTATCGTTGGGCTTAACTCTGCATGGGGAATGGTTGAGTTTCAGTGAATAAAACTCGACAATAGGAATGATATGGTATTTTGTTACTATTGAAAGGTTTGATTGTGGGATTTGAGAATGCCCTCTCATTTAATTGAATTCTGTGTGGTTTGTACTTATTGGGCAATTTAATATAAATCTTGTAATTATTGGGCAATCTAATATAAATCAGAATGGATCGATTCTGAGGAGGAATTCGATTCTTTTTACTGGGTTGTATATCCTCTGTGTTAATTGATGGCCATTTTAATATCAGCATTTATAACAGAACTTTATTTTCCCCAACGATGAAGATCGATTTTTTATTGGATCCATGCTGTTAATTTGCATACGGAGAAGAAGGGCTTCAACTTATATGAATCGATAGCGATTTCGTGTCAATCCCTCAATACAGAAGATTGTTGAAGATTGAATAGTGAGTGCGTCTTAATCCTACGTGAAAGGTTAGTTGAAATTGACGAGATCTGATCTTTTAATGAGGAGAGCAAGTAATGCTAGTCTCTGATTTTTAAATGCGTTCAAATCCGCATCAAACTCTGTTGATTGGAATCGACATCAGATCAAGCCGAATCATATTGTAGGCTGGATCGAAGGACTAGTGATTGTATAGTGAATTGGCACCGATGAGCAGTAAGAGTAATGCAGAAGTGCTGCATGCGTTGATGGGTTTCATGCCTGTACAATACGCATAGAGAATCTGAGTTGGATCAGAAATAAATGGTAACCAATACCTTGAATGTATGCAGAGACTGAGATAAGTCGGAACCGTGAAGGAGGTGGAATTATGAAGATGTGGTTTTGGCAATTAAAACTGGCAGTATCGCACAACTTAAAAGTTGTAAGCGGTAATCTCTTGGAGGAACGTGATATCAGTTTTTGAATGATGCGTGGCGATAAGCGGTATTTGAAAATCGTTTATATCGCGTAGATCTGAAGTGTTAAGTCACGGAGTTAAAACTTGCGCGATTTCCGTTCGATGGTAGAGGCAAAAGATCAGAGGGGGTTCACACTTCAAGTTGCCAAGTTGTTAATGTAAGGCACGGTGAGCACTCCTTTCATTGATAATTATTTATTAACCATTGGTTGTGTGGGCCCAACGAATTCTAATTATTGCTGAGATCTTAAATCTAAGGTCAAAAACTTTATTATGATGTTTCTCACCAATTGAATGGAGGACATAATATGTATTAATATATTATGATTGAGGTAAGATGACAAAGGTTGAGCATTGGGTTATGTAAAGAATGATACCAAATTGAAACACATGTGGTTAGTGAGAACCTTGGGTGCATATATTTATATATGTATTGGTCGAAAGGTTTATTGGATACTAACGCCAAATTTACATGTTGATTCAATCTCATAAGATGGGTTTGGCCCATAGATCTGATTGAAGAGATAGAAAAGCTTCCGCAATGGGAATCTGGGTTGTATTGGTAAGTTTATGAACACCATGCTTGTAGAAGGAAGTTCCTCATAAATTGAAATTGCCCATATTTAAAATTATTTGGAAATAAAAACTGGAAGTGCATTTTTATATGCAATAGAAAGTGTAGAACGTGGGTTGAGCAGGTAGCTCGGGCATCAATGTGTGACACAGTATGAAGAATATCAATCATCTCAAAATGGATCACTACAGTCGTAAGGTAAGGTTACACATAAGTCTTGATCTATATCTCAGATTTATATACTTAAGCAAGGAAGAAGTCTCTAGTGTGTTGAAGGATAGATCGATAATAAGGAGGCCAAGGATAGTTTAACTAGGAACTGGTTTTTCCTAGTACTGGTGTCGAGAAATGCAGAAGGAAGGATCAGCAAGAAGAAGAAAAGGAGAGCAGTGACAGGGCCTTGGAGGCATACTGAAGTCATGGGTCTAGGTCATGGTAATGGTACTTGTCATTTGAAAATCTATAAGAAGAATTCTTTGTGGGTTTTCCTCTCCGAGAGGGAGAGGTTTTGCCCTAGCTCTAGGAGCCTAATTTTGTGTCTCGTGCATTTTAATAATTGACTTGATGAAAGACTAACTAAGCTAAATAAAGAAAGACATAAGTAACTCAAGCAATCTCACAAGTAATTGTCAAGAAGAGAATTTGTATTAATCTCCAGCCCTCCAAATTCTCAACAACTTGGAGGTGACAATGTTATATACACAACAGATGCATTCTACTCATGTCATCCTCTTCTGAGCTCTACGAAAGGGTGTTATTTCTAGGGTTTCTGAATGAAGTCCATCACACTTCTAAATTTATACCCAGGGCTACAAGTGATTCAAATCCATTACTCTATCAACAAGCAAAGAACTATTCTACAACAAGAAAGTACATCTAGTTACTCTGCAATGAAATAAATATACAAATTAAGCTATGGCAAGAAATGGAAGCAAACTATGCATCTTTCGTGAAGTAAATTGCTGAATTGAAATTGCATAAAGAAGTCTAACCTAATCACACATTGCTGGGTCAAATGGCTAAACACACTTTGTCTACTTCATGTTCTAACTATTATTCTTCTACTCATGCATCTAATCATGACCTAATATATGCTTGTAAATGCATTGTTTTGCACCTAGGAGGAGAAAGCGCTAAGGTGGTTTAGGAAGGGATTGAACTCATGGGTGAAAGGCTGAAGGTGTCAAGGTGGTTTTTGCAAGTCTGGATGATGTGGATGGTGGTTTTTGGGCCTAAGGAGAGGCCCACTGGTGCTTCTACAAGTTTCCTGTAGTGCTACAGGAAAGTCCTGAATCGCTATAGAAAACAGTCTGAGGGAAATCTGAGGCCAAAAATGGTGGAGAAAAGGATAGGGAAGGTGGTGTGAAGGTGTGTTTGGATGAGTGGAAGGTAGCCAACCCCTTGGCCAAGCTCAAAACCTCTTTAGAAGCCTGTCTTGCTCCTCTAGGGTTTGCTCATAGTGTGAAGGTGAAAAATCTGAAAACAGGGCTAATGGCGATTTGATGAAAAGAAGGCTGATGACGGCTAAAAAATGAAGTTGAGGGTGTTGGTGAAGTCCTCCTTTGTTGTGATACTTGAACCTGCAAGCAAACTACATGTTCATGCAAAAATCATTGGCAAATTCATGATGAAGGAAATGTAAAAGATGAGTTGAATTTGGAAAGCAAACCTACTTCAACATTCAAACAAAAATCTAACTCAACATTCTAAACATGTTCATGACACTACAACAACCTAACTATTCTTTCCAAGAAATCATAAACTAAAGAGAAAATTTGGTTTATGGAGAAGGTTTACCCTCCTCAAGCTCCAATGGCAAAGATGAGAGAAAGAATCTTGACACATAACTTTTTGAGTTTTTAAACTATTCTACCAACATGTATGCAAGCTTAATCTACAACAAAGACAGATGGAAGCAAACTAAAAATAGTGAATTGAAATGTAAGCGAACTAGCTAAGAACTCATAAAGAAAACTAGTTAGAAGGACATAAAAATAAGCATGAATATATAATGGAGACTAAGGTCAATGGATTGGGCCCTAACCCACAAGCCTAACCATCTGAAACTAACTCAATGAAGCACAATCTGAATGCTCATCTTACTGTAGAAAATAGTCTCATTACATAATCCTAAAGTCTCAAGAACCTATTACAAGAGTTAAGAGTCTATTATCTTCCTTCAAAGTTCAAATCCTAATGATATCTTGCTCAACCCTATTTAACCTAGATAGTAGCTACCAACAGCTCCCTAAAAAGTAGGTGATGTGTCCACTTTGACAGCAAGAGAAGTGGAGCTTTGGTGCACCTAATCTCCCACTTGCTTGGCTGCCTTTGATTTCTAGTTGTTGGAGGGAGTCATGAGGATCCCTTGGCTGCTTTTGGGAGTCGAGGAGGTGGACAATCCCCCTAGAATCTCTCCTTTCTGTCTACTCCGAGCTTTAATTGAAAAATTTTCATCAAAAGTGCAATATATTCGTGATTTTCCTGCATTTAACTCATGTTAGCATTCGAAGTATGACAAGCCTTAATCACCATCTACACTAGCAACATAAGACCATAATATAATTTAAATGTGAGAAAGAGAGACTTAATAAGGCTAAAAGGTGACAATTAACCCCTCCAACTATACCTAATGATGGAGCTCATTATCACCCCCCTACCAATTGGTTGCTCATACTCTGAGGAACTTAGTCCTCTTTCTACATTTCTTTCAAAGCTTTAATGGACCCTTTGACTTCCCAAGGAATAAGTGTGGGAGTCCCTTCACAAGGGTAAAATCCATCATTCTTTTCTGCTTCCTCCCATCCTATGTTCTGCTCATGTTGGTCTTTTCCATCCCTCAACCCCAGCAGCAAGGGTGGACTGAGTTTCAAACCAAGCCACTAAATATTTCTGGCCTGCATGGCCCTCTTGTATAGTGGTGCTCTTTCTAGGGCACCTCTCAATCTCTCTTGTGTGTGGTACTCCATGATTCTAAGACTGTGAGGGAGGCTATTCCATCTCCTTTGACTAGCCATTATGCATTCATCTCCCAACAACCTACAAACATCATCAAAATGAGCCATGGCTTGAGCTTCTGTGTTGAGGTATTTTTCAGCAAGTGTAACATCCTTTTCTATCTTGAGATGGTTGTTGATGACTCCCCTAGGGCTGAATAGTTCCGCCCTATTGTGTAGAGGTTCCATGTTCTCTCTTCTCATGACCCTTCTTAATTTTTTTTCTTTGGTTTCCTCATTAACCATCCAAGATGCTAATTCCATTAACTACATGTCTCCCATTCTAGGATTAGGGTCCTAAATGTTCAATTTTGTCAACACAAGATTGTGCATGTAGAATTAAACTTTTTTTCCCTGTCTGCCATACTTGACTGGTTGTAAAATTCAATGAATTGTTTGCAGTTTTGAAAAGGTAGGGATCCATGAGAGGCTAGTGTTTTGATTTTAAATAGGAGCCACTGCTCCTTGAGGTAGACTACATAGGAATATGATAGGTGTCTATATTGGATGGCCTCCATGTACAAATATGCCATGGTGGCCATTTGTTTGTCTTTTTTCTAAAGTTGCTCCTGCAATGCTACATTCTCTGCTTGGGCCTTCTAAAGCTGCTCTTTCAACATGGATTCTCTGAGCCTAACATCAGACAAATCCCTTCCCAACTCAGTTACTTTTTCCTCTATGACCCCTATGTCATGCACACCTTTGGTTGTGGCAATATTCATCCAATGATGAGTGTGTGCTCTCTCCTCTTCCAACTGATAGAATAAAGCCACGGTGAACTTATGAGGAATCAATTTGCACCCTTCAATAAATGCATAGTACAAGCCAAGATTGGGCCGAGGGCTAGGGTTTGGCACTATTGATACATCTTTGAGGACCAATTTTGGTGAGGTGGGCTCTATTGGTGTCCCGTGATTTGGCAGATTGGCATACCAAAAGACAAGGCAACATGGAAGCAGTCCTTAGAGCCCTAAGACCTAGCCTTTCTGGACTCAGAGAGGGATCTCTCTATTTTTTTGCAAAGGATATGAAATTGTTTGCTTTAAAGGGTTGATTTTAGGCTACTCTCAATGTTGTCTTATATGTTTTCTTTATCTGAAAGTAGTTTTTTGATTGCTGGATTATTATCTGAAAGGTTTGCTTATTAAAATTTGTCCAAAGAAGTCTATGGTTGCCCTATCCTTTGGCTTGTTTCAAACAGCTACCTTGAAATATTTCTCTTGTTTAAAGTACATAGTAAAGTATTCTTAATTGCCATTTACCCTACTTTCCATTCTTATCCTTAATGTTCATTTCATTATCCTAAAAACTTTAAAGATCCACTGGACAAGTTAGATTTTCCCTATGATACTCCCCAATCCATTGATAAAATTATCATGACTTCCATTTGAATCCATTTCCCAGTGGCTTAGAGATTTCCTCATTCTATCTATGCTCTTCGATCATTATGTCCAACCAAAACAAACAACAAAACCTCACACTTAATAACTAGCCTAAAATCAACCCTTTAAAGGAAACAAGTTCATATCCTTTGCAAACAAATAAATATATCTCTATCTGAGTCTTGGAAGGCTAGGTCCTAGGGCTCTAAAGACTGGTTCCATGTTGCCTTGTCATTTGGTATGCCAATCTGCCAAATCACGGGACACCAACATTCTGGCGATCACGGTGGGACCTTCTGAGTCAGTGACAAACTAAGTACACCTTAGGACTCCAGAAACCATTATCAATCACATAAAACTCAGAAAACCCCAAAAACATTCTTAGATTGGTTTTGTATTACTTATTTGGTGGTGGACCATAACACATTTTACCTTGAAAAAGCTAAAAATTTCCACCTGGCGAATCCACTAGCCCTAGTAGGCCTATTACTCCACTAAGTTCTTTTAGATTCCCTTAATATTGTATCAAATAAGTCCTAAAGAAGTTTAGAAGCCTAGTCCCATATTCTAGAAAGATACTAAACACTAAGAGAGGTCAAAACTTCTTAAAACAATCCTTAAAACTTTCAGCGTCTTTGAATTTTGATTTTGAAACCTGGCTTCACATAGGATCAATACCAGATCTCATCCAGAACCTAATCCTCCTATAATAGTTGATGATCTAGAAAAGATTTTGTGGCAAACTTCTAAAGCTGGAAATTTAACTACTGTTGGAACTATCCAAAGAACAAGATCTGTCCCTGAAAACCTTAAAGTCTTGAAAGATCCTCACTTTGACTTGTACCATTCAATGAACTTATTTAGAATCAATTCACATAGTGATATTGAACAATATGACCTTGAGCTCATATATTTGCAACATAATTTTAGCAGAGAAGCATCTCCTTCCACTCCTCCTGATTTTCAGCTTCTCCACCACTTCAGTTATTTCCATAGCAAATTTGCTCATAATCAGCTTGCTGGTCCAAGCACTTCCACCACTCCCATCCACACATCCACTATTCAAAACACTCCATTTCATCCCATTTTCACTTCCACAAATCCACCTCTTGTAAATCCCCCATTTGCTCCCACCATGGCAGCATGGTATGCTCCATTAGTGTTACCACAACCTCTGGTTCCTCTACCAAATGATTATCAATCTAGAATTCATCATTTCACTGGAGTTGAATCTACTACTGCCCAACAACATGTAGATAAAATTGATGATGCCTTTGATTACATGGAAATAGAAGAAGAGACCATTAAGATGAGGATATTTTCCCAAAGTTTAGGAGGAGAAGCCAAGAAATGGTTTAAAAGCTTAACTCATAATAGCATAAATGATCTCCCTTCTTTATACCAAACATTCATGAACAAATGGGAAATTAAAAAGAACCCTCTCCAAATCCTTTCAGAATATAGCAACCTTAAAAGAAATGCTGGAGAAAGTGTCTAAGATTATTGCACTAGATTCAATAGTGTTTACAATGCACTTCCCCCTAACATGAAACCTCCACTAGGCTTAGCCTTAGCTAAATTTCCTGAAGGCTTTGACCCAAACATGGCCTACCAGCTAAGAGAAAGAGACCCCTTAACTTTAGAAGATATGCAGAGGGGAGCCATAAGTGTAGAGGCAAATCTGATTGAGAAAAGAGCTAGGTTGAAATCAGAAAAAAGAGTTACATGATATAAAGATGAAACAATGGCATCCACCTCATCATCTGATGCCAAAATTGACAACTTAGTGAGGGTAATGGAAATAATTCTTGAGAAGATAAACTTAAATGACAGAGAGCCTCCTAGAGAAAACCAAATCAATCCCCAAAACAGAAATAGAAATCCTAATTTCAGAAGAGATCCTGTTCAAAATAGACAAAGAGATAATTACCAACAAATTAGGCCTCCCTTTCAAGAAAACTATGTAGATCAAGAAGAAGAAAGGGAAACTGAAAGGTTGGAAGAAAATCATGTAAATATGATAAGATCTGATAGTGAGACAGATGTTTTCCTCACTAAAGAAGAACAAGGATTCTTCTCCTTAGAACAAATTGAAAACAATCATGAGGATTCTGAAGATTACCAATTGGGGTTTGAAAATGCTATAATGGAGGTGCACAGACAATATGATCTTAGAAGCAAAAAGAACCCAAAAAATTCTAATGATAAAAACACAGATACTGCTGTTAGGAAAACTTCAGAAAACCTTCCTAAAAAGACAGCAAACATAAATAACACTTTGACTAAGAAAACTGACTCAAATAAGGACAAAACCAATCAGCAAAGCGTTGACCCAAGCTTCCCTAGTACTTCTGCTAGTGGCCCTGAGAAATCTATTTTAAATGACAGTCTTAATAAAAATCAGCAAATCAGAATTGTTGAAAAGACTATGCTTGACAGAACAAATGTAAATGTGTCAAAAACATTAGTCTCTTTTAGCCTTGAGGGTGATATTTCTAAGATCAAAATTAGCATACCCTTAGCTGAACTAGTAACCCATGATGTATATAAAAACCAAGTTTTGAAAGCTTTGAATATAGGAAGTGATACTGATACATTAAACTTGACAGATGATAAACCATAATTGTTGTTTGGTCCCGAAGTAGAATGAAAATACCAAGAAGGAACCATCCCTCCATTCTATGTCAGCTTAAATATACATGATAAGATTTTACACAATGTCATGCTAGACTCTGGTGCCTCTCACAATCTCACGCCAAAAGTAGTGATGGAGATATTAGGCCTAGAAATTATTAAACCTTACAAGGACCTGTATTCCTTTGATTTAAGCAGAGTCAAATGTTTAGGCCTAATCAAGGATTTATGTGTCAATCTAGCACAAATTCTTGCTAAGGGTCTAGTTATGGACATAGTTGTTGCTGACATTCCCCAAAAGTATGGCATGCTTTTATCCAGATCATGGGGAGCCAAAATTCAGGGGAATAGTCAAATGGACATGTTTTATGCTACCATTCCAATCTTTAACCAAACAAGAAGATTATACAAAGAATCTCATATGAAATATATGGTAAGCAACATAGACAGACCAAACAACACTCCTGTTTATTCCTTTCATTCAGATCTTGATTCATTTATCTTGTTTAATGAGGAAGAAATCAACACACAAGAAAATGAAAAAGAAAAAAGAAAAAAAAAAGTTAAGCCCACTTGAACAGCCAAATCTACCCTCAAATGAAAAACATAACAACTCAAACTTTAGCAGCCTTGAACAACAAAATGATAGTGAGCAGGAGATAGAAACACTTTGGACAATGAGATTTGATGGCTCTTGTAGCAAAGCTAGTTCTGGAGCTGCTGTATGGATACATAATATAAACAAAAGATATTCCTACAAACTTGTTTTCCCATGCACTAATAACATTGTAGAATATGAATCCCTCCTTATTGGCCTCCACTTGCTCAAAGATATAGGAGCCAAGAGAATATCAGTCCAAGGAGATTCAGAGCTAATTATTAGGAAAATAAAAGGGGAGTATTCAGCCAAAAACCCAAGATTAAGAGAATATAGGAATGCCGCCCTAGATCTCCTGAAAACTTTTGAAAATTATGAACTCATTTTCATCCCTAGGGCTCAAAATGACCTTGCAAATGAGTTCGCCTTTGTTGGAAATACTGAGAGGAGGGGGGGGGGGGTGAATCAATATTCCTTTCAATTAGAGCATTAGTTAATCTTCAATTATTATCAGTGTTTGTACAATGATAGCAGCAAACAAAAGGAACACAAATGCACACCGTTTTTAAGGTGGAAACCCACTCCGGGACAAAAACCACCTAATGCTTTTCTAATAATTTTTTAATATTCAACTCCAATTGAAAATAAAGCTCCAACTTCCTAGAATCTAGAAAAGAATTATTCTCCAGCTCCCACTGGATGGACGCTCCAACGCCCGAGATTCTTCAGTAGTCAACTGAACGGATGTCCCAACACCCAATGAGCTATAACTCACCCCAGCACCACCCTACCACCCTATAGAAGAATAAGAGAAGAATGGACTCCCATACCAGGGAAAATGGTCCACTTTACAATGATATAGAATGATGTACTAGAAGAAGATACACTAGAACATAAACCCAACTATGACACAACCACCTAATGATGATCCTAGACCTCTCGACACTACCTCTTCAACTCTTGGCAAATAGACACTAGTACAATTTTTACAATAATGTATTTACAATGACTTAGTACAATGATACCTTTACAGTGACTGTATGCAGTGCTACCCACTTGAAGACTTTATGTGATGAAATTCTTCCTGCTGTTCTGCACCTTGGTTGCTTCTCTTGTCATGCTACCCTCTACTACACCTTGCTTTGCTTTGCTGCCCTAGAAATTCTGGTCCTTTGCAGCCTTTGACAACACATGATCTAGCTTTTTCTTGCCTTCTAGGAGCTTGATATTGAATATGGTGTATATCTATTATTTCACATCCCCAATATGTGATTTTCAGTCTTGTAGTCCTCTGATTTTTCTATCCAATGCCATAGGTCTGACCCAATTTGGATTCTTCAATAGAGAGTTATGCCCAATCTCTCACAATGCCCTAATTATGGACTGTCTTAGTAGAGAAAACTTGGACAACATGCCACATGTCACTGTTTCTTCATTCGGCTCTGAAATTAACAGAGCGAAAACTACAGTCTGTGCACTATCTGCCACTTTAATCTGATACTCAGAGAGAGAGTTATGACGATTTTACCAAGGTCACTTCTTTGAGATGAATTTCAAGAGCCTGCAAAAACACTGAATTCCACAGATCATATCTCTGAAAATGTTGTGCACCTTGATCTAAAATTTTTATAGGATCTTCCTCAGGATTTATTCTTCTCCTCATAAAATTTTTAGCTTCTGAACCTTCGTAGAAAAAAATTTAGAGCGAAAATGCCATGATGACCTGCTTAAGATGGCGAAATCCCTTGCATAAGGAGGATACGAGGATCACAATTTATATAAATGCTTAGGTTGAGAGGGGCTTCAACAAGTGAACGTGGGAGAGATTTTAGGAGTTTAAAAAATATTAATTATGACTTTTCAATGACCCATGCCACAACCTCATGGGGTTTTAGCCCACTAACTGGGGTTACAAAATTCAAACATGAATATCTCTCAAACCGTGAAGAATTACGTGGCCTGCCATATATCAACGGAAACATATCGACAAGAAGAAACCATAAAAATCATTATTGACCCAGAATATATTAATTAGGTAGGTCAAAATTCCCATGCAATATTGGGGTAGCCCCTGGTGCTGCTTGGGTTGACATCAATGACAACCGCTGATAAAAAATCTCCCCCTTTGGCATTGATGGCAACACAAATACTCCCCCTATGATCACGATACCTCTTCCTACAACATTCTCTCCCCCTTTTACATCAATGGAAAAGGGTAACTCCCCCTAAAACACAACCATCCTGTGGACCTGTACACACTTCCACTCCTCCTTTATATTATGAATAAGGAAAATCTAATGAGAACTTGGGAGAATCCCAAGCTTCTGGCGAAGATATTCCAATGCTTCACGAGTAATCTCACGATCATCAACGCTTCTTGCCCAATCTACATCTGTAAAGGCATGAATAATTAGAATGTTACCCTTGGGATACCACAAGCCATATTATGTTGTTCCCTTTAGATATCGAAGAATTATTTTGATGGCAATAATATGTGATTCTTTTGGTGTTGCTTGGAATCTTGCTACTTGTAAAACTTCTTGTATAACATCTGGCCGAGAGGCTATTACATATAGAAGACTACTAATCATAGATCTGTACAACCTTTGATCCACATCCTTAAATGATCCGTCTATGCTCAATTTGCAACTTGTTACCATTGGAGTAAGGATGGGTTTGCAATATTCCGTTTTGAATTTCTTGAGCATTTCCTTGATGTACTTGGCTTGACATATGAATATTCCTTTCTCTTTCTGAGATATTTGAATCCCTAAGAAGCATGTCAGCTCACAAAGTAAAGACATCTTGAAATCAATTTGCATCTTTGTAGCAAAATTCTTACTTAGTCAATCATCATTGCTACTAAATATTATATCATCCTCTTTAGCTATTAGACATCCTTTAGTTGCTTCATCCAGAACATATATGTTGTTTAGAGCTCGACTTGCTGTAGCCACAATTTCACCATACCTCCCTTTCCTGATTTCACATTTTGTGGAGTTGAGTAGTATTGTGTGTCCTTGATCACACATTTGTCCAACATTGAGCAGATTGTGATTCATGTTTTCAACCAATAGAACATTGTTGGCTATAACATCTTTGCTTCCGAGAGTGACGGTACCTGATCCTATAACATTTGAAGATCCATCATTTCCAAAGGATATGGTTCCATCCTTCTTCTCTTTCAGAGATACAAATTTCCTTCTATCTCTAGTCATACGCGTTGAGCAACCACTGTCAACATACCACACATCTTTGTTGTTTTGAGCCTTGAGAGCGAGAGCATAGCCTTGTTCGTTCTGTGGCTTCGAAGATTCTTCTGGAGGATTTTCAAGTCTGCAGTCTCTGGCTATGTGTCCAAAGTTTCGACATTTGTAACATTCAATATTATTTCTTAAATGTTCAAATCTATTGATATTATAAAAATAAAATAAATTTCCTAGATATTTTTGTTGATCGACTCTTTAAAAATAATCTTCACTATATAAATTTGACCTAATTCCCTCTTTTATTTCTTCATTCATTCGTCCTAAAGATGGATCTCTATGGAGATTCGAAACGTCGACATTTATTATCTGACATTGTGGAAAATTCGGGTTCTTCCTCATCAAATCTATTGATGTTTTGCTGAGCCCTGGGAGGTTCATATTTGACAGATCTCCTGGAATTGTATTCATTCATGGGGTACGTGCGACATTCTATAGCTTTATGACCAAATTTTCCACATGAATAACAGTAGCCATAAAAAATATGTTGGTACCTAGATGAAAATATTCGTCTAGGAATTGGCTTCCAAGGCTGTTCTTGCGAATCTTGTCCAATGAAGTCTACATGCATGTCAGATCTCATAGGTTCATTGTATTTTGTTGTAGAAGGTCCTGCTTCTTCTTCTTTGTATCTGATGCCAGTTCTGTCGTTGTAAGATCGTTGATTGTTGATGAGTTCTTCCAATGCCCTTGAGTTGTTGGCATAGTTTTGGATAGTTTTTCCTTTCTTCACTTCCTTATGCAGCGAGACTACTTCGGCTTCTAATTCTTCCCTTTCTTGTTTGCTTTCTTCCAACTTCTTTTGAAGTGACTCATCAATGCATTTGTGTTCTTCAACTTAAATTTTGAGACCTTGAACTTGTTCTTCAAGAGTATTGGAACATATCTTTTCTTCCTTGAGCTCTTTTATAAGCTTGATTGCTTCCTTAGAAAATTCTTCTATGGTCAATCCTTCTTCTTCGTTGTTTGATACCTCTTGTTTATTGTGCTTGGCCATAAATAATACTCTCTCATTGGCTTCTTCTTCACTGTCATTGTCTTCATTGAATGATGAGCTATCTTCTTTAGAGAGAAAGTTCCTTTTGGATCCTTGCTTGTTGAATTTCTTAAAGTCTTTCTTTCCTTTTGAGTTGCCATCACTTCTGTTCGGACATTTTGCTGCGAAATGCCCAACCTCACCACAGCTGAAAAATATCAATGGAAGTTTACCTTTGAATTTTCCCTTACCAATTTTTAGTTTTCTTGTAAAGTAAGCATATTCTTCATCTGAAAGACCTTCTCCATCATCTTCCTTTTCTTCACATTTGCAGGTGCATGTCTTTTCAATTGAAGGTTGTTTGCCCTTATTGGTTTTCTTAGATGCAACGAATGTAGTTTCTAGATGTGAAGTACCCTCTTCTTCATCAAGTCTCATTTCATATGCTATGAGAACTCCATGTAATTCCTCTTTGCCGATTTTGTCCAGATTTGCACTGTATTCTAATACTAATACCTTTGGGTTGAAACTCCCTGGTAACGTTCTAAGAATCTTTCGTACAATAGTCTTCTCATCAACTGGCTCTCCCAATCCTTCAAGAGTATTGGTTATTTCATCAACATATTGGAAGTATGCAGCAATGTTGCAATCTTCTTTCATTCTGAGTTGCTCAAATTTTTCTCTATAGATTTGAAGCTTTGCCTCTTTGACATTTGAGTCACCTGCATATATATTCTCAAGCTTGTCCCATACATTTTTGGCGGTTTTACAACCCAACACCTTATGATAAGCAGATTCAATAAGTCCACTGATAATAATATTTTTTGCTTTTGCATCATTTACCAAATTCTTCTTACCTTGTTCATCCGCGGTTGATGTAAATCCATTTTGAACAGTGTCCCATACTTCGTAACCTTGCGCCAAGAGATAGACCTCCATTCTTCCTTTCCAAAGTGCATAATTATTTTCATTGAATAGAGGTACACCATTCTTGGTATACTCCATGACCTCCTTCCAGCTGTTAAACTGCTATTGAAGGAACCAAGCTCTGACACCAATTGTTGGAAATACTGAGAGGGGGGGTGAATCAGTATTTCTTTCAATTAGAGCATTAGTTAATCTTCAATTATTATCAGTGTTTGTACAATGATAGCAGCAAACAAGAGGAACACAAATGCACATAGTTTTTAAGGTGGAAACCCACTCTGGGATAAAAACCACCTAATGCTTTTCTAATAATTCTTTAATATTCAACTCCAATTGAAAATAAAGCTCCAACTTCCTAGAATCTAGAAAAGCATTCTTCTCCAGCTCCCACTGGATGGACGCTCCAATGCCCGAGATTCTTCAGTATTCAACTGAACGGATGCCCCAATACCCAATGAGCTACAACTCACCCTAGCACCACCCTACCACCCTATAGAAGAATAAGAGAAGAATGGACTCCCATACCAGGGAAAATGGTCCACTTTACAATGATATAGAATGATGTAGAAGAAGAAGATACATTAGACCATAACCCCAACTATGACACAACCACCTAATTATGATCCTAGACCTCCCGACACTGCCTCTTCAACTCTTGGCAGAGAGACACTAGTAAAATCTTTACAATAATGTATTTACAATGACTTAGTACAATGATACCGTTATAGTGATTGTATGCAGTGCTACCCACTTGAAGACTTTATGTGATGAACTTCTTGCTGATGTTTTGCACCGTAGTTGTTGCTCTTGTCATGCTACCCTCTGCTGCACCTTGCTTTGCTTTGCTGCCCTAGAAATTATGGTCCTTCGCAACCCTTGACAACACATGATCTAGCTTTTTCTTGCCTTCTAGGAGCTCAATATTGAATCTAGTGTATCTCTATTATTTCATATCCCCAATATGTTATTTTAGATCCTGTAGTAGTCCTCTGAGTCTTCTATCTAATGCCACAGGTCTGACCCAATTTGGGCTCTTCAATAGAGAGTTATGCCCAATCTCTCATAATGCCCTAATTATGGACTATCTCAGTAGAGCGAACTTGTATGGCGTGAAACGTGTCACTGTTTCTTCATTCGGCTCTAAAATTGATAGAGTGAAAACTACAGTCCGTGCACTATCTACCACTTTTTACATAATTCCAATCCAATAGTCAGAGAGAGAGTTATGACGATTTTACCAAGGTCCCCTCTTTGAGATGAATTTCAGGAGCCTGCAAAAACACTGACTTCCACAGATCATATCTCCGAAAATATTGTGAACCTTGATCTGAAATTTTTAGAGGAGATTCCTTAGGATTTAGGCTTCGCCTCATAAAAATTTCAGCTTCTGAACCTTCATAGAAAAAAGGTTAGTGCGAAAATTCCACGATGACCTGCTTAAGATGGCGAAATCCCTTGCATAAGGAGGATATGAGGATCACAATTTATATAAATGCTTAGGTTGAGAGGGGCTTCAACAAGTGAATGTGGGAGAGATTTTAGGAGCTTAAAAAATATTAATTATGACTTTTCAATGACCCATGCCACAACTCCATGGGGTTTTAGCCCACTAACTGGGGTTACAAACTTCTTACATGAATATCTCTCAAACCGTGAAGAATTACGTGGCGTGCCATATATCAACGGAAACATATCAACAAGAAGAAACCATAAAAAACATTCTTGACCCAGAATATAGTAATTTGGTAGTTCAAAATTCCCATGCAATATTGCGGTAGCCCTTGGTGCTGCTTGGGTTGACATCAATGACAACCGCTGATCAACAACCTTTGCTGCCAGCAATTGCCAAATACCTAAGGTAAATGAACAATTCAATGTCAAAGTGAAAAATAGGCCTACAGTCCATGACAATGAAGACTATTGGCAAGTATTTGAGGGAGATAAATAGATTTATGATTTTCTACAATCTGAAAATGATTTTGCGATACCAGCACTTAGCCCAAGCCATGAACAAGAATGTTTTGATGAAGAACAAACTCCTAAAACAGAGTTTTCCTACACTGGTGATATAAACCAATTTTAACATCTTTAAAGGTAGAATTATTTAACAAATCAGATCAAAAGGGCCTTGAAGTTTTACAATGCAAAAATGATTCAATACCAAGGGGTCTTACACCATTGGAAGAGTTTTTTGACTTCAATGATGTAGCTAAAAAACAAAATATGGAGCCTACAGAAACCAATGTCGAAGAACATAACATAGGCAACATAAATGAACCCAAAATGATCAAACTATCTAGCACTCTTCCTACTCATATAAAACAGGAATACATTGAACTTTTTAAAGAATTTGCATATGTGTTTGCATGGGGATACAAAGATCTGAAATCATATGATACTAGCATTATTCAACACAAAATTCCTCTTAAGGAAAATCATAAACTTTTCAAACAAAAACTAAGAAGGATAAACCCTGTTTTTCTCCCTTTAGTTGAGAAAGAGATCAAAAAGATGTATGATGCTGGGATTATAGTCCCTCTTAGATATTTCCAATGGGTTTCTAACCTTGTATCTGTTAGGAAGAAGACTGGGGAAATTAGGCTTTGCATTGAATTTCGAAATCTGAACAAAGCCTCCCTAAAAGATAACTACCCCTTGCCTAAAATGGATCACATACTCCAAAAGGTGGTTGGATCTAAAAGAATATCATTGTTGGATGGTTTTTCAGGCTACAACCAAGTACTAGTACTCCCAAGTGATCAACACAAAACTGCTTTCACCACACCTTGGGGTACTTTCATGTATGTTAAAATTCCATTTGGTTTGATGAATGCGGGGGCCACATTCCAAAGGGCCATGGACGTATCTTTTTCAGAAGACATAGGCTATTTTATAATCATTTACCTTGATGAAATTACTGTTTTCTCCAAAAATGATAAAGAACATTTGATTCATTTGAGAAAAGTTTTTAAGAAATGTAGAAAATATGGCTTATCTTTGAATCCCAAAAAGACTCTCTTTGGTCTCCAAGAAGGAAAACTTCTTGGCCACATAATCTCTGAAGAAGGAATCAAAGTAGATCCCAAAAGGATTGAAGGCATATTGAAAATCAGCCATCCTATAAACCTCAAAGAATTTCAATCTTTCATAGGAAAGATCAACTTTTTGAGAAGGTTCGTCCCTAACCTTGCTGAACTTTTGAGAAATATCACCAACATGCTTAAAAAGGAAACAAGAGTTAAATGGACCTTAGAATCCAAACAGTCATTTTAACTGGTAAAGCAGGCTCTCACTCAAACACCAGTTCTAATTAGTCCTGATTTCACTAAGGATTTCTACATTTTCTCATTTGCCTCTGAACACACCATTGCTGCAGTGTTGTTGCAAAAGAATAATACAGGGCAAGAACAACCAATATCCTTTTTCAGTAGAGCCTTAAGAGATGCTCCACTCAAATATATCATCATGGAGAAATAAGCCTTAGCCTTGATAAAAGCATTGAAAGATTTCCAAGTCTACATTTTACACTCACATATCATTGCTTTTGTCCCACATACAGTTGTCAAGGAAATTCTAAATCAAGACCCTGATGGTAAAAGGGGAAAATGGATTGCTACTATCTTAGAATATGATTTAGAAATCAGGCCAACCAAGCTGATCAAAGGACAAGGATTAACAAAACTCATGGCAGAATCAAATTTCCAAGCATTAGATATGAATATGGTTGACGTTTTAGAAGTACAATAAGAATTCGCTACTCCATACATTGAAGACATATTTTTGAATTCATCTTGGTATGCTGATATCATTTATGTGCTTCTCTATCTTAATAATCTTCCTGCTCTAACAAAGACTACAGCTATATTCTTAAAACAAAAAGCTTTAAATTACTACATTTTAGATGGAGTGTTATATTGGAAAAATGCTGTTGGCATATTTCTTAAATGTTTGCTTGAGGATGATGCAGGAAAAATCATGCATGAGCTGCATGAGGGAGAATGTGGAGGCCACCTTTACTGGAAGACCACAACAAACAAGATTCTTAGCGCTGGCTATTACTGGCCCACGCTTTTCCCTGACACTCAGAAACTAATCATGACTTTCCATAAGTGCCAAATTTTTGATGGCAAAAGAAAAATCCTACCTTTACCATTGCATCCCATCATTATTGAGGCTCCCTTTCAACAATGGGGTTTAGAATTCATTGGAGAAATTCACCCAACCTCATCTGCCCAACACAAATGGATCTTTACTGCCACAAATTATTTTACCAAATGGATAGAGGCTATCCCTTCTAGGAATGCTACTGACTCTGTCATTATCAAATTCCTTGAGACCAACATATTGTCTCGATTTGGTTGTAATAGAAAGATCATTACAGACAACGCTGCTGCCTTCAAATAAAAAAGAATGGTTGATTTCTACTACAAATACCATATTACCTTAGGGCATTACACAATTTACTACCCTCAGGGAAATGGACTTGCTGAATCCTCAAATAAAAGCTTAATCAACATTATCAAAATAATGTTGGACCAAAATCAGAAATCATGGCATAGTAAGCTAGTTCATGCTTTATGGGCTGATAGATTAACTACAAAGAGATCCATCAATATGTCTCCCTGTCAGTTGGTATATGGCATGGAGGCAGTCTTCCCGACATCCTTGGGAGTTCTAGTCATGAAGCTTCTCTAAGAAGTGCAATTCGAAAAAAATGACATGCAGAGAAGGTTGAATCAGACCATCCATTTGCAGCAGATCAGAGAGGAAATGTACAAAAGGACACAAACAATTCAAGAAAGCATCAAGAAGATCTTTGAAAAAAGAACTAAAGCAAACAATTTCCAAGTTCGAGATGCAGTCTTAAAATGGGATTCTAGAAGGGACGATAAAGGTAAACATGGCAAGTTTTAAAATTTGTGGAAAGGGCCCTATATCATTCATTCTATTAGGGGTCATAATGCTTTATTTTTGCAAGGGATGAATGGAGAAGATTTATTTGGAGGTCCTGTCAATGGCAGGATGCTCAAACATTATTTTTGTCAGGAGTCACAGTTTCAGAGTTTTCATTTCATTGTGTAAAAACATTGCATGAGAAAATCTTGAAAACAGAAAACACAAAAACAATGAAAGAAAAGAAAAAGAGGGCAGATTCAAAAGAGGTACAACCTCATAGCCAAAAAATAGTATTGCTGAAAGTGTGAAAATATAAATGCCACTGTTGATTCAAAAGTATATCTTGTTTAGTCATCTAGCCTAATCATGGTTGAACATACTTTAAATTTATGTTGATAAGTTAGTAGAAACAATGATTGTCAAGATTGTCTCAAACTTGACTTATCAAGGAAGATAGATTAGGGAATATAGGATACTGGTTCCACATGCTCAAAACAAAACCAAAGAGATAGATAACAATGCATTACTAATGAAAAATCACAACCTTATCTTTCTAAATTTACTTTTACGCAAATAATGTTGGTGTGCAGCTTGTTTTTATGCCACAAACCCATGGTAAGTCAGATTGTTTAATCCCGATTTAGCCATGTTTTCAATTTCATGTTTGTAGCTTAGTGAATAAATCCTGTCAAACAGTTTAACCTTGACAGTTGAAAATTCTAGCTAGATAATCAAGGCTGCCAAACAACGTAATCTTGGCAGTCAAATAGTTTAGGAAGAAAATAAAAAGAGTTCACCAATTTAATCTAAATTCTTGAAAGAAATAAGGATAGGATTAGATAGTTTATTTTTCTGTTTTCAAAAATAAAATGTCAAAGAGTTTGCCAGTTCAAGTGCACTAAAAGAAGAAGAAATGTTAGGACAAGTAGGATTGGGTAGGTAGAAATGTTGTTGACAGAAATCATATATTGCAGATTGATAAGATTGTCACTTCAAAAGAAATATCAACAAGTGAAAAAGAAGGAAAATTTGCCCAATGGAAAAGACACTGGTCTGTTGAATCTCAAAGATTTGTTAAATTGTAAGTTCTGGACACCTTAAAAGGAAATCTTCCCTCCCCAAGTGGATCCACTGTTAGTCATCAGTAATTGCTGCTGATATCAAAATATGACTAAGTTATAATCCTAGATTTCTAGAAACAATATTTGAGAAACATTCTGAGTTCTAGAAATCTCACTGCTTTCATCATCCTAAATCTAACTGTTTTACTAAATTTGCCTATCTTTGCCTTCTCAAAACTACCTAGCTGCTCCAAGAAAACTCCATTTTCTAGGCCTATTTTCCTCATTTCGTCACCTCACCTACACACTCATTCACCCCCTTCTTCCCCTCTAAAAACCTTCAAAAGGCCTCCCCTATTTCATCAATTTTCTCTAAAAACCTTAAACAATGTAAAAATCCCTTTCACATTGTTTAAACTCTTACTTTTAGTCTATTGGACCCTCTAAACCTTATAACAACTTTTTTTTTGTATTAAACCCACCCTTTGCATAAATTAGGCCTTTAACCCCTTCTCGTCTCAGCCCCCGGTCCCCTCTACTCCCACAGGACCATCTCCTCCGCTCATTTTCTAGCACCTCCCCCTTATAACTATGCTTCTGCCCGTTCATTATAAAAACCCCTCCGTAACCTTAAAAAATCAAAAAGTGGGTCCCCGCCTCTTTATTTTCTTCTGGGCTGCATCCGCCGTTGATTTGGATCCCTGGGCCCGATCCAATAGTCATCACATCACCGCCCTTATCCCACATTGGTATAACTCCGAACAACGTGACAAAGGTCCCACCACATCATCATACCCGGGCCCCGCTCTACACTTAACCCTTCATCTAATAAAAATCCTCCATCTATTCGCGAGCTCCACTTCCCAAAACTCACACCTCACTCCTGGAATTTTTCTGCACCGTCGATTTCACTCCTCGAGATACGACGACTCAAACTCTATATCGTGTAGAATCTTGCGATGGGATTAACAACCCTCGACCTGCGCGAAATAGGCAGTATTCGCCTTGCCATGCGGCAATCACCTAGTGGAATCACGTCTAATTAACCCGAAACCATTTTCCGCCCTCAACGTGTGCGATAAACCACCGTGGTGTTGTGTAGATTAATCCGTCTTGCGGACAAGACCGATCTCTCTAGTACTAAAAGTAACTAGCAAAAAACAACCAATTATACTAATCTCTCTCTAAGCATACAAGATTCATAAAAATGCTATATAGGTGTAAGACCTACCTTATGTCCAACGCTTGCTTGATCTCGTTGAAGTCCTTCCCGTGCACTTGAAAGAACGTTCCTCGTGAATCTGCAGTCACAAACAAGCAAAAAGATTACATAGCACCTGTATAGACATTATTATAAACCATACTCATCATAATGATCAAGGAATTTATGAAATAAACCATGAATAGACAGTTTAATGAGAGAAATGAGTATATTTGTATTAACTTCAAATAAAGAAAACCTTTACAACCTGTGCCTTGATGTCGTGCAGGTCCTCTTGGGGTCCGAAGCAGGAATCTCTTCTACTTTGACAAGCATTGCACTCTTTGAACCAAGACGGATAGAGGTGAGTGATTAACCTCACAGAAAGTCTTAGTTAACTAAGTCTAAATCTCAACAACATTTAACTTCAAATATCTTAAAGCTTGAACTCTCTTTGAGGCTACCCAAGGCCTCTTTTTATAGTGGAAAAGAGAAGGTTTTCTGTTCCAAATATGAAGGGATAGAATCCTCCTTCAAAGGGATTAGCTCCTTACATCAAGGGGTTAGCTCCATCAAGTGAGGGATGCATGAGCCTTCTCAAAGCGCATCCATTCCCGAAAATTCCCATCTAGAATCTTCTAGAATTCATCTGAAATCAACTTTTTATCTTTACTTTCTCGCCTTTTTGAGTTTTACAAAGGTCCGCACCCATAACACAAAGAACGTGCGGTATGGTTCCGCAGGCAAGCTGACCTTTAGGTGCGGGACCGCAAGCAATGAATAGAGAAAGTGCGATACCAATGTTTAGGGGATTTTTAGGAACTTTTCTCTGATTTTGAAAGCTTGACATGAGGAACTGATATATTAGACTTGCAAAAGGAGGAAGTATGAGTAATAATGAGCTCATACTCATAGCAAAATGTCAGGATGACAGTTTTTAGTGTAACAAATTGCCCCCTAAAGTGCAAAGTCTGGAATAGATGAAGCTGAAGTCTGTCATATATGAAGAGTGCAGTACTTTATCATTTCAAAGGTCATCCTGTGGACACCCCAGTCGGAACCTGTAAAAACATTCAATGCAAAATATATACATATATATGTCATCACTGAGGTAGGCATTCCCATACTCAGATTGAAACTAACTAGAAACTAACTCAAATCGTTCTGATACATGAATGATTTTAATATTACATCAATAGTGTAGACACAGCATGGGCGCAACCATCTGTAATGAATAGTCTACTGTATAATAATAAAATTCCTCGCAGCCTGGATGGTGGAAACTAGATCCAAGGTCTTGATTTCCGCATCTCGAACTAGTACGATTCTATCCATGTGAATAAATGTGTTTGAAGTCGAACATGGTAGAAACCACTTGATTACCAGTCAATGATGTGAACTGTTAACAAGTGTGAGAGAAACCACCAATAATGTCAATGGCTCTCAAAGTACTCAGTACAATCCATGAAATGTGAATGAATGAGCTGAAGTCGAACATGTCACAGAATCATTCGATCGAAGGTCAATGATGCAACCTGTCATCGAAGGTGAGAAATCTGCCATTGAGGCATGCAGATTTCAAGGTACTGACAATTTCTGGATCAACTTCCTAGATAATGTACTGATGTCGATAGAAAGTGATCTGTCGTAGGCAAGCCCACAACACGAAATTATAGATCAAGTTTTGAAAATATATTGGCAAGGACTGACTCAGGGATGGTCAAAAATGGATGACAGATATTTTGCAGATGAATGGTTTATTTGAACTGTTCTCTTGAACACATAACGACACTGCAGATGGTTTGGTGACAATTGACCCAAAGCTAATACCCAGAAACCGGCTGAAGACAAGTGGTTTGATTAACTGTTAGGTAAATGATTTCCCAACCCAGGTGAATGAAAGTGTCGTGTTCAAGAGTGGTTGACTGAATTTTCGAAAAATTTAAAATATAACAAACACGCCCATTTTTCTCTCTTTTTCCCCCACCATTTCTGGCAAGTACCTCTTTATTTTTTACAAGCTTGAGGAGGATAACATTTGCTTGATTATAAGCTCATCCTTCGGATGAGTCCAACTTAGTTTGATATTCGAACCCTAAGAAGGAGTGGTTCGTTCCTGTTGAAAATTAAACAGGTCCTTTACTGTTAAGTTTTAACGAGTCCAGTATAGGAGAAACTCGATGTTTTTCAATTTTAGGGAGTCAGAAGAAAAAATTAAGAAAACTCCGTGGGTGTACTTTTTCGTAAATTTAGTCTCTCGAGCCCGAAAAAGGATAAAATAATGCGGGAGAGAACTCTATTGACCGTAATTAGTCAACGTATACCTTTTTCGTAAATAGTCCATTTCAGTCCGGAAAAGGGGTAAACTTATACTGAAGGGACGATTGTTCATTTACTTTAACGAGTTCGAATAGTCAAGTACTCGGCAATCTTTTCATGTTTAGAGAGTCTGAAAAGGGCTTAAAAGAGAACTCCATGGTTTCGCTTTTTCTGTAAGTTTGAACGAGTTCGAAAAAGGGATAAAAATGTACTCATATGGCCGACTTTCAATTTAATTTACGAGCAGGAAAAGACGGAAAGAACTCGGCATTTTTATATGTTTTACGAGAATGAAAAATAGCAAAATGATCTCGGGATTTTCATGAGTTTAACGAGTCTTGAAAATAACCAAAATTGACTCCAATGTTTCGCTTTTTCGTAAAATTTTTGAAAGAGTCCGAAAAAGTGATAAAAGTATGCTCTTTGTTGAAAAACGATCAATTCTCCTGAAAAATCCAGTTTATGCACAAAAACTTGAAACATTACACATGCATGTTTAAGATAAGTAAAAATGCTTTCAAAAATACCCTTTTTAAAGTGAAAAATAAATAAATTAAAAATTCATCCATTCGAAAAAACTTATAAAAAGGACTTTTTCAATTTCATTTTTACCGTTCAGTTCCAGAGTGAAAAGTAAAAAGCTTTTGGGTAAGAAAGTTCCTGTGAAGATTATGGAAAATCCGTTTGTTGGAATCGAGAACCGTCAGTCCCAGGTAATCCACAACCTCTCAATCTTGTTTTTCATCTGTTTCAAATTTGTTTTTAGGCTTTAGTTTGCATTTTTGGGGCAAAAAATGGTTTAAAAGTTCGCCTGCGGGGTCCGCAGGTGGGACACACGTTACCTGCGGACCCCGACTTTTTTCAATAAGAAAAAAGTCGTGGGTTCCGCACCCGGCACACAGTACGCGTGCGTATCTACGCACTGTGTACAAAGTTTAGGTGCGGTACCCGCGCGGTTGATTTTAAAACATTAATTTCTCATTTGTTTGCCAAAAAATTTCAAATAAGACTATTCTAACTTGCCTTTTTATGTATTGTAGGATTGACAAGATGCTGATCTGGCGAGAACGTGAGCACGAGGAAGTGGATGAAGCCGTAATACTCCATTTTCCCACACAACAGGCATTAAAAGCATGTGGCTTGTACAAATTTTGGGCCATCTCAGGCATGAGGGCACAAGTATAACTCTTGACATGGTTGGTGAACAGATGGAATGTGTAGGACCAGTGCTTCTTCATTGGTGGCCACCGGCTCGAAATTGAGCTAGAGGATATATATTTCTTGACTGGTTTGTCCAATAGGGGCGAACAAGTTTCTTTGTTTGGGACTAGGCCAGGTGGCCAGTCTGTCGCTAGTCTCCAACTAGAATTCGGCAATGACCAGGCAAATCCTCGGGACAAACGGATTGACATAAAACACATCATCCGTCCTGAATTGAAAGTTATTGCTTTTACTGTTACCAAACTGTGTGGGAGTGCTGCGCTTCATGTAGCTACTGGTTCCCAAATGTGTATTGCCGTGGACTGTTTTCGCGGCACCATCTTTAATTGGTGTGAAGCTGTGTTGGCTAATGTAAAAGGCCAACTAACCAGAGCAAAAAATGGGAAACTGAATAACTTTGGATACGGATCCATTGTTGTTTCTTTTGCTCTAGAGAGGATCCCCATGTTAGCTCCACAGAGTATTGCTGTTGATGCCGGTCGACTTCGAGAACTGAGGATGGTTCGTTGGTCCGCATTGATGGCTTGTCATGCTATCGAGGGTACTAAGATTGTCCGATTTCCTCCTTCATATTTTCGTTGGCTGGATCGCCAACTTTCTGTGATAGAGGATTTTCCATACGCCGGGATAGATTTCCGCGGCGACCGAGAGATGGTTCTCCCAGCAGGGGAACAGTGGGATGAGTCAGGTACAATCATTTTTCAACGTTTGCTAAATTCTAATTTTTTAATTTTTTATTATCTTTGAAAACTAATAACCAAAATTTTTTTGAATACAGATGTGGGTCCACAAATACCAGCCCATCTCCAACCTTACGAGAGAAGACAACCAGTTGCGGCCGCACCAGCCCCAACAGGCCAATCAGCGGAGATTTTGACTGATCTAGAGCATCATCTAGAGCGTTTGACTCTAGATATTCCAGAGACGAGCATAGATGACATTCCTCTCAGGTTGCAGAGATATGTGATTGGAGTTCCAGGACCTTTTAGGAGGTTCCTATGCAGGGTAGCCCGAGCAGTGGTTTCTTATCGTGATCATCATCAGTGATGGAATGATCGTGTAGACTCATATTTTGACTTTTGAGTTATCTTTTTTGCCGATCATAAGGTGTTTCCAACCTATGATCGAAGACGATGTATATTTTTTGAAAACACTCCTATACTATGATATATCACTATTTGCCGGCTATCTGTGTACATATATGAATGCGTTTGATTTACTGTTTTGATTATTGAAAATGTCTATTTATCATACTAGAAGCAATTGAATCTGCTAATGTATTCAAATGTCTTGGAATATGCTGATATTCAATGTAATCAAATTCACGTTCCAAGAGACGAACTCTAAAAAATAACCGTAATAACACTGGATTTCTAATGGTATAAACCCTGTTAAGCTGTAATACAACAAGTTTAGAATCCAACCTTACAATCAAACTCCGAATTCCAAATGATATGGATTCAGACAATAACTCAATCACTGCACTATACTCGGCAATGTTATTTGTTGTTTGACCAAGGCTTACCCCATGCATGGATACTAACTCGTCAGAGGGTGAATAGATAACCCAAACTGCGGAAGAAATGTTCCGTGTACTACGACAAGCACCATCAGCAAAACCAATGTAGGTTTGAAGAGACGTCGACATCTGCAATATCAAGAGTAAAACTCAGATAAGCAGGGATAGTGATAAAAACACACTCTCTAAACTAGGCACACTTTTTTAATCTAAAACACACCAGCAGTAAAGAAATCTAAACTAACAAAATCTCCACACCACATTTAAGCATAATATCGCTTTAGATAGAGCCCATTTCTGGGTTTATCCAAAGGGACACCGTCAAAATCTATCAACTCATAGGCCCCTTTTGCTAACTTTCGTTTAACAATATAAGGACCATGCCACATAGGCATGAATTTCCCAGCTCCTAGCTTGTCATTAGCTTGATCATAAAGTAAAACTAGGTCTCCTTTTGAAAAATTTCGAGGGGTCACACTTCTATCATACTGAGCTTTTATCCTTTTAACATGAGCCTCGTTTGCTATTGCAGCATTTCGTTGATTCTCATCTAATTGGGCTAAGTACAAGAAACGTTTCTCCTCTTCAGACGTAGCTGGAAGTAATTCTACGGCTAATTTTAGTGACGGTATTTCGCATTCAATCGGCAACACAACTTCCAAACCGTAAACTAGTTGAAAATGAGTGAAACCCGTTGATGTTTTGACTGAGGTTCGATATGCCCAAAGCGCTGAAAATAACATGGAATGCCAATTCGTCTTGTGAATACCAATGATTCGTTTAATCATGGTGACTAAAACTTTGTTAATGGCTTCAACTAGACCATTGGCTTGCGGATAATACGGAGTGGAACTATCGTGGCGCAAGCCAAGCTGGTCTGTCAGTTCAGTCATCATGACATTCCGAAAATGACTTCCATGATCCGTAATAATAGCTTGAGGAACACCGAACCTAGCAATTATGTGATTAAATACGAAAGTTGTAGCAGTCTTGCCGTCAGCTGAAAATGTAGGCATCGCCTCGGCCCATTTTGTAAAATAATCTACTGCTAAGATAATATAGGCATGCCCCCCGGCCGAGTGAGGGTTACATGTAATAAAATCGATACCCCATTTTGCGAAAGGACCAACAACAATTATAGGGTGAAGAGGAGTGGGTGGCGCGCGCATTTTTCAATAAAAAATTTGACAGTTGTGGCATTTCCGAACCGCATAAATACAATCTTTAAACAACGTTGGCCAGAAATATCCTGCACGCAATATCTTTTGGGCTGTGGCATACCCAGACATATGACCGCGACATGCTCCAGAATGGCAGTCATTTAACACCTTTTCAGCTTCTTCATGAGTTAGACAACGTCGGAAAACAGAATCCGCTCCACGACGATAAAGTGTATCACCAATGATATTATACTGTTGGGATTGGAAGCGTATTTTCCGTCGCTGAGTTCGTGAGATGTCAGGCCGAAAAGATTGGGTTTGGAGATAAACGATAATATCTCCATACCAAGGATCAAGTGTACTGATGAGAAACAAAGATTCGTCCGCAATGGACTCTTCTGCCACTGTTTCAGTATCAGTAGAGGGGAAATCACACATCAGTTCCGCAAATACCAAAGATTTCTTTGCCTTGGATTTCTCAAATTCCAAGTCAAATTCTTGCAGGATAACTATCCATTTGGAATATTTGCCCCCTAGCAATTGTTTGGTCAAAATATACATCATAGGGTTGCAATTAGAAATTACCGTGGTTTTACGTAACAAGATGTAATGTCTAAAACGTTGGACATCTTGAACAGCTGCCAAGGCCAATTTCTCCACATGTGTGTATTTGATTTCAGTCAGATGTAGATTCCGACTAAGATAATAAATCACATGTTCATTGTGAGATTCATCTTCCTGAACTAGTACCATCCCAATGGTGGAATGTGAAGCAGCGAGGTACAAAATGTAATCTTGGTTGTAGTTGGGAGGATGCAGTAACGGTGCATGGGTCAACGCATGTTTAAGTGCATCAAAAGATCGATCAGCGATCTCGTCCCAAAAGAATGGAATGTTCTGTTTCAACAACCGGGTAAAACCCTTTGTAAGCTCGGCATAGTTAGGAATAAACCTACGTAAAAAGTTTTCTTTCCCCTGCAAACTTTGGAGTTGGCGCAAAGTCGAAGGAGGAGGCAATTTAACAATGGCTTCGACCTTCGATGGATCGACGTGAATACCTGCTTTCGAGACAACAAATCCCAGTAATCGACCCGATTCTACGCAGAAAACACATTTATGCGGATTCAGCCTTATCCGATAATGCCTACATCTCATAAAAATTGCTCGTAAATGAGTGAGATGGTTGGCCCTACGTAATGAATGAGCAGGTAAATCATCAAGATATGGCTGGACAATGTGCTTAATGTCATGAAATGCATAAGACATAGCCCGTTGAAAAGTTGCTCCAGCGTTTTTTAATCCAAAAGGTAGTTTACAATAAGAAAACGTTCCCCATGGACAAATAAAAGTTGTTTTCGGTTGATCAGCAGGGAGTATGTTTATTTGATTGTAGCCGGAAAAGCCATCCATGAAGGAAAACAATTCACTGCCAGCACAATCATCAATTATTTGATCGATATAGGGAGTTGGATAATTATCTTTTGGACACGCTCGATTAATATCCCTATAATCGATACATACTCTTATCGTTCCTTGTTTTTTAGTTACAGGAACAATATTTGATACCCAATCCGTTAAGGGAATTGGATAAATGAATCCTGCGCGAAGTAATTTTTCAACTTCTGCTTTTATAGCAGCAGCTTTTCTAGGATGAATTTGACGTAATCGTTGACGAACAGGTTTAGCATCCGGGTAAGTCTTAATCTCATGAACGACGATCGATGGATCAATTCCTGGGATTTCTTCATAAGACCAGGCAAACACGTCATGAAATTCTTGAAATAGGGCTTTATAAGCTTTAATTTCATCTTCAGTACAACAAGCACCTATATGAATGTTTTCAATTATTCCTGGTTTTACTGAAATGTCAATGGGAACCGTTCGAGATATATTTTCCAAATTTAACTCAGAATCAGGATTTTGCAAAGGATTCTGAGGTTCTCTAACATATTCAGCAGTAAAAATTGAAGCGAAATCATCTTCAAAATGATCTAGCTTAGGTAAAAATGAAGATCGATGATGTAGATCTTCCCATGGTAAATCATCAACAGACAAAAACTCACGAATTTGCTCATCTGTATGAACAAGTTCAGGAAATGTCGTTGTAACTGAACTAGATATAGAAAGTGATTCCTCATGGATCCCATTCATTGGATCAGTTTCGGTTGAAGAGGGGTTGGAAAGTGACTGCACAGCCTGATACGCAATTTCAAATGGACTCAAAGGCATCATGCCATCAAATGAATCAATCTCGGATTCGGAAGGTACGATCCAAGGATCATCAAACATAATAGTGTCTGACGAAATCATGTGAATATTATCAGTAGAAGGCAATGCGTTTGGAGGAGGAAAGGAAAAATTTCATAGTAAACCAGAATCTTTAATCAAACCCACTCCAACATCCTTATAAGGGATAGCCGTTTTACCAACATGCTGGATTGTTTCTGTAGAGGCTGGGTCGGACGAGAAATAAGTTAACTGATCTATTGTCACGATCTTTCCTTGATATGGAAATTTTATGAGTCGAAAGACCGAAGAAACAACAACAGTCATAGCATAGGACCAACTACGACCCAGAAGAAGGTTGTAATCTAGAGGGGCATCAACCACTTCCACATCTAGATTAACGATTTTACCTTCGACCCCTATGGGTAAATCCTACAAAATACCAAAAGGTTGAAAACCTCGACCATCAAAAGCCTTTAGAATTGTCAGAGATTGGTTAAGTGTAGGAGAACCAAGCGATTTCCAACACTGAATCGACATAATACACGTTGAAGCTCCTTCATCAATCACAGTCCGAAAAATAGGTCTGTTTTTTACTAACACTGGAATCTGGAAAGCCATTTGGTGAGGAAGACGTGGTGTACTATTTTCTAAATCGAAGATTATAAGGTTAGAATCCTGAACATCGACAGCTCCTATGGCAGACAATAATAATTTACGTTGTGCTGGACACGATTGCAACACTTCCAAAGCCGACATTGCTGAAGGAGAAACAGCTAAGTCTTCAACAATGTTGTAATTCTGAGCAGCTCTCGCATGTGGATTGAAAGCTGATTTACGAAGAACACCTTTAGCAGGCGATTTGATTATTAAGTATGGATTTTGTTTTTCGATCTGTAGCGGACCAGAAACAGGAGGAGGTGTAGTTGATGTGTTTGTATTAGAAGATTATGCTTCTTTACCATCAACAGGATTCTTAGAACCGTAATCTTGCGATCGCGTCGCAACCCTTACATGAGACATCATCATAATAGGCTCTTCTAAAGTAGTCGAGGAAGAACCAATCATCTTACTATCTTGAATTGGAAAATGATCCTTCAAGACAGCAGGTTGTTGCGATCCTTTAACGAATTTCGTAACTTCGGCTCGATATGGACATTATTTCGTGAAATGATCTTGTTCACAAATGAAACAAGGATAGCGAGGTTTACGTTTTTCGTCATTGGATTCATCTTTATCAGTTTTCTCTTTCGAATTCTTTTTGTTTTTATTCTTCCCTTTCTTTTTACCACCGAATTTCGATTTGGTCGTAGATGTCTCTACGACGTGAATATCGGCAGAAACTTCGGGGGAAGATTCTCCTTTCGGGGAATCTGGTAAAGTTATAATAGGAGAAGAATTCTTTGAAGATTTCTTCTTGCTTTTAGAATTGACTGTACCAATCATACCGTTAGCGGCATGAGACCCTGAAGGAGCTACAGCTATTTGACCTTGCTTTGGAAGATCGAGAATTTTCTCATGTAAAGTACCTGACTGTGTATATACGAGGTCAAGGTACTGAGCTTGGGCAATTACTTGCTCTTCAGTAACAACACCAGCCTTAGCTACATCTTCAGTGATCTTGGGTAACAATGATTTAACAAACCATTCTTCCAAAATTTGATCCGGAATATAAACTTTCACCAAACGCCTCCTACATCGCCATTCATGAATATGATCAGAAATATACGTGGACGTAGATTGTTTTAGCGAAGTTAATAATTCCGTGCCATTTTCGTATCTGACAGGCAACTGAAAATGAGTCAAGAAAGCAGTTGCTAACTGACTAAAGTTATGAAACGAGCCTCGTGGCAACTCAATGTACCATTTGGCTGCAAAACCTATGAGAGTTCTTTGAAAAAGACGTAAACGAATCGAATCATCAATAATTGAATTAGATGCACACCAAAGGTGATAAGTCATAACATGATTCGATGGATCCTCTCCTGACTTACCTTCGAATTTTGGTTTATCACTGGGCAACTTATGAGGCATTGGCGGCCAATTTTGGTAATAAAAAATGGGATCATTCGTAAGGCGCGTCAAATCAGGTAAGTCCAAAGTTGCAATAAACGGTAATTGACGCTTAGGGTCACGAAAACCTTGAGAAGCCAAAGCAGATCCAGGAGGCGGATACCCAGGATAACTAGGAATCGGATTAGCATTAGGTATTGTGTAACCTCCCGGAAAACCAGGATGAACCGGACCATACTGAGGTTGTTGATAAGTATAACCAGGGTATGGTTGATACTGATAGTTCGTATTCTGTACATAGGGACCGAATTGCAGTTGTCCCTGGTATGGTTGATACGTAAATTGAGGTTGACTTGTAACAACTATACTTGTACCAGCTTGTCCTGCAGGCATCTGAACTGTAGTCTGAATGGAAGGTCCTGACTGAGGTACAGAGACTTGCGGGATTTGCACGGATACAGGGATAGAAGAAGTCGGTGCTACAAATACTCCAGAAACAGGTGTGACAGGTTGAACAGACGTCGCAGCAGTTACAACAGTTTGAGGCGGAGTCTGGGGTGCACTAGGCCCAGACTGCTGAACTGAACTAGGTGCAGGAGTTTGAATAGCTGGCTGAACAGGTTGCTGGGTTGGACCAGAAACTAAAGGCTGTCCAAGTTGATAAGGCAACTGCACATTAGGCTGCAAAGGCTGTTGATATTGGGATGGATCCCACACCATAGTTCCGGGGTATTGTCCCATAGAAGGTTGAACGTAAGGACCAAAACCTGTTTGAACGTAGGGTTGATAAGCAAGTGGTAAATTTCCAGCTCCTTGAATAGATGGTTGACTAGAAGGCTGTTGGAAATCTTGAATTGGGTACTGACCTTGAGGTTGATAATCCTGAGGCGCGTACTGAGGCTGGGGTTGATAAGGACCCTGAGGGGCATATTGTGCTTGGGGTTGACCTTGAGGAATGTACTGTCCTTGAGGTTGATAACCCTGAGGTATGTACTGTCCTTGGGGTTGTCCCCCAAAAATAATATGATTCCACAGTTTGTCTTGGGAAAAAGCTACCTTGAGGTTGCCCCCCAGGCGGTAACGGATTTCCTTGAGGCTGTCCCCTAGAAGGAAACTGACTGCCTTGAATTTGAGGATTTGGAATATTACCAGACATCATAAAGATTTGATCTGCGTTCGACGTTTCAATTTTAAGTCCATCAAGACCAGATGATAACACGTTTTCGATGGGTTGAGGAGTTGCTCCCGAGAAAGTACCAGACAAAGACTGATATCCCGAAGGAACGGAAGGACCACCATGTAAAAATGATTCCGACGTTTGAGAAAACATGGATGACTCTCCTGCCATAAAAAATGACGGATAATAACCTCTGGGTGTAGGATGAAATGGAATTCGAGGTGGATAAAAAGCAAGACCCAGATTCTCTAAAAAGTTTGTTAAAGAGAGATACCAAGGATTAGTTCGAATGGGGCTGTAGAAAATAGATTCACGCTCCCTAAGATTTAACGATTGAGGGGAGTCGGGAAGAGATATGTCTTCGTCTGGATTAGTAAGTTCTTCAATAGAAATAAGTTCAGAGGGAAGATTGTCTGTAATGATATTTCTTACCCTAGGTGAACCTGGATCGCTAGAAGTTGGTGTAATAAATCCTGAGGATGTTTCCAAAACAGAAGATTCAGTTTTAGGTTCAGAGATTTCAGGTTCGTCAGATAATTCACCAGAAGGAGAAATACTTCCAGTAACTTCAGAAACTGAAATCGGTTCTTGAATGTATTCTGTTGTAGGTATTTGATGATCAGGATGTATAACTATAGATGAACTTCCAATTTCCGTTGATCTAATTCTACTACTACTGGATGCTACCAGAGCACGAAGCCCTTCAAGTTGACTTGGTGAATATTCAGGGGGTTTCCCTTGTATTTTCCGGGATTGTCTTGGCAATTCCGCCACGATTAAAAATTATCTAATCACACGCAAACAAAGAAAAATTTCAAGGAAAACACCTAAATTCTCTAAGAAACAAACAATTGAATCATTTGCTTAACAATATAAGAGTTCAAATCACACACAAACAGTAACTTTCCGTACTAAAAACACTAGTTGGTGATGAAATCCAACTTAGTATAATTTTAACACGAAAAGGGCGGTTGGAACAGTTACCCCGACAACCTGCTTAATGAAACAGACCGGTGCAAGTTTCTCCACTATACCATCTCGAGTGAAGATAACCCTCCGGAGAGTCCAAGTGAGTCTAGCCGACGTCTGTTCCAGGTACAGTGGGATCTTCCCTCCATCGTCACCTTAGGAAAGAATCCTATAGATTATAGCCACTAAGGTTACCAACTGAAACAAATATACCTGGGGGAACAGTCTACGATCCGACACACACGCAAGGGCAGAGTAACAAAGCTCAATCCCCTTGAAGGCTCCTTGAAATAATCCAAGGTTTACCGACAATTGACCCCTGGCTCCTCGACAATGGTCTATCCGAAGTTTACCGTTGTTAATATGTGTATATCTTCTATTGTTCCCAATGAGGAAGGATTGATTACCCCACCGGTTCAGATATGATCTCATGCTTGACTCCTTTAGGAGGAGCTTCCCAGAGCATAGATGCAACAATTGGAATTTCTTCCTACCGCAAGATTTGTCTACTTGTTTGTTTTAGCTATCTTGGAGAGTTAATTACTCCCTACTCCAAGATACTAGCCTAAGCTATGTTGGTGATAAGAGCCTTAGAAATAAAAGATTACTAGATGAATTTTAATTAAGCGTTACTTTTATGAGCTGTTTCTTAAGTCAATGGGTGCGGAAGTGAAACTTTGGATGATGTGAAGACTCGATTTCCAAAAAACACTAAAATGCACCTAGAATGATAATCAATTCTTTTTCTTTCAATGAACTTCTATCTAAGAAAGAGTTGGAGAATGCAATTCTTTTAATAAACAATTCCTTCTTTAAACATGAAGAATGATTGAAAGAAAATATTTTGTCTTTTCAACGATGATATATATCAAGCTCATAACAAAATCCTTTTTCTTTCGAAACTTGAAGCTACAAAACAATTTTCCTCCGAAAGAAAGCTATAAAAATTAAAAAACTACTAAAAACTACAAAATCTAATCTTGAGAACTATGATTTTAAACAATCTAAATTGAGTAAAAGCTTTAAGATTTTTGAAGAATGTTTTCCTTAGTTGTTCAGCAAGCTAAGAGTCTATTTGTTTAGAATAACAAACAGATCAAAAACACTCAAAATATGTTTTTTTTTTTTATAAAAATGAAATTCAAAACTTTCAACCAAGTTTTTTCGAAGATTCGCAAAGAAACAAAAGGCTCAATTTCTCAATAAAGGATGTTTTCACAATCAGGTCGGATTCAAAAAGACAAAAAGAGATCAATGTAATCTTAGATACTTCAAACTGTCAAAGCGTTGAATCGCTACAAAGACCAAGTGAAAAAACAATCCAAAATGCAAAATCTTCTAGAAAATCATCAAAACATCAATACTGTTGGAGTTCATTTACAAAAAATTCTTGACAGAAACAATAATCAATCTGGGCAGAAACCAAAGAGCTAAAAATAAACTAGAGAAAGAAATCTAGAGGTTTTCTAAAAATTTTACAGGGTCCGCAGGCAACCAGTATTGACAGGTGCGGTCCCGCACTGTATTCTTCACAGAAAGTGCGAACATGCCCGCACTGTCAAAATAAGCCAGAGTGCGGTCCTAGGAAAAATTATAGAAAAACTTAAAATATTTCTAAATTTTCAAAAACAGGGAAAATCTAAATTACCCAGACAGATATGTATCAATCAAAAACCAGGAAAAAATGTTTCCTCAAGTCAAAAATAAAAGAGAACAAAAAACAACAAGTTCTTTCCCCAGCGGAGTCGCCGTTTTGTTGTGTAGATTAATCCGTCTTGCTGACAAGACCGATCTCTCTAGTACTAAAAGTAACTAGCAACAAACAGCTAATTATACTAATCTCTCTCTAAGCATACAAGATTCATAAAAATGCTATATAGGTGTAAGACCTACCTTATGTCCAGCGCTTGCTTGATCTCGTTGAAGTCCTTCCCGTGCACTTGAAAGAACGTTCTTCGTGAATCTGCAGTCACAAACAAGCAAAAAGATTACATAGCACATGTATAGACATTATTATAAATCTTACTCATCATAATGATCAAGGAATTTATGAAATAAACCATGAATAGACAGTTTAATGAGAGAAATGAGTATATTTGTATTAACTTCAAATAAAAGAAAACCTTTACAACCTGTGCCTTGATGTCGTGCAGGTCCTCTTAGGGTCCGAAGCAGGAATCTCTTCTACTTTGACAAGCATTGCACTCTTTGAACCAAGACGGATAGAGGTGAGTGATTTAACCTCACAGAAAGTCTTAGTTAACTAAGTCTGAATCTCAACAGCATTTAACTTCAAATATCTTAAAGCTTGAACTCCCTTTGAGGCTACCCAAGGCCTCTTTTTATAGTGGAAAAGAAGAGGTTTTCTGTTCCAAATATGAAGGGATAGAATCCTCCTTCAAAGGGATTAGCTCCTTACATCAAGGGGTTAGCTCCATCAAGTGAGGGATGCATGAACCTTCTCAAAGTGTATCCATTCCCGAAAATTCCCATCTAGAATCTTCTAGAATTCATCTGAAATCAAATTTTTATCTTTACTTTCTCGCCTTTTTGAGTTTTACAGAGGTCTGCACCCATAACACAAAGAACGTGCGGTATGGTTCCGCAGGCAAGCTGAACTTTAGGTGCGGGACCGCAAGCAATGAATAGAGAAAGTGCGATACCAATGTTTAGGGGATTTTTAGGAACTTTTCTCTGATTTTGAAAGCTTGACATGAGGAACTGATATATTAGACTTGCAAAAGGAGGAAGTATGAGTAATAATGAGCTCATACTCATAGCAAAATGTCAGGATGACGGTTTTTAGTGTAACACGTGGTTTTCTGAAACCACTTTTCCCTCTCCACGCCAAAATCAAATTTCTTCGCCTCTGTTTGAATTTTCCCATGGTTCCGCCTCTGGAACCATGCCCCTGCGCCTCCTCCTCCTCTGCAACATGCCTCCCGACAACTCCAAACCCCAAAAAATGCAGTTTTACCCCTCCTGCGGGTTTTTAAACTAACATTTGTTTGTGTTTTTTTGCAGGTTTTTAATGTTGGTGATGCCCAAAGGGTCATTCCAATGATCAAAATAACCTCTGGATGACGATCCAGGAGGTAAATTCACATAAGAAGGGCCAGGAGGGTTTGCATAAAGGTTTACCCTCAATGAATCATGATCATCGATGGGTTATAAAACTCTCCAGCACACGAAGACCGCCTCCCTGCATACAAAGAACAACTACATTTAGAAGAGGCAATGAAGAAATGAAGAACATAAGGATTAATGGCCTAATCCTAAATCAAACAATAAACACAAAGGATTAGCCAAACAACCAGTGATTAAAGGATGAAAGTCAAAGGTTTAAAAACAAAGAATAAATAAGAAAACAATCATAAAGCAGAAATAAAGGATAAAGACAGTGGGAAAAACTTCAAAGGCCTAAGACAAAGTTTCATGATTAAGCAAAGACAGATTTACCCAAAGACAGCCTCGAATAACTAAATCAAGAATCAGTTACTCCTCCAAAGGCCAAATTTCCACCTACAGCATGTTTTCTTTTCATAAAGGCATTGGCAGTTATTACACAGTCAGAGATATTTTTATCTGTCAAGGTAGTTATTGTAAAAGTTAATAATAGGCCTTAAAGTCAAACATTTCACCTATTTTTCCTTAGGAGTTAAAGATAGAGTTATTGAAACAAAGAAGTAGCTGCAGATATTCCTGCCTTAAGCCTTGCATGGTTTTCAAGGGTAGGAATGCACTTTGCAATAAATGATACTCAAACCCTATCTTGATCCTTCACCTCCTCATTTGCAGCATAAATACTACATCTGAACTCATTGTATTGTTGGCATTTGATGACTCTCTGAAGTAATACATAGTCTCTTGGAAGTTGAAGAAAATTGAAGTCTTGGAACTTGTGGATGTCTTGGTTTATTTGTTAATGGAGGAGGCTAGATCACTGGATCCCTGAGCTTGGCTGTTGGTGAAGTGCCTCTATTTGTTATTGTTATTTCCTGTCCTCATGATATTTTCATCTTTCTTTGTTACAGTAAAGCAAAAGTTTTAGGCTAAGAAATGTCTTTTGAAAGCACCTTAGTTCTCTTTTCTCTTCACTGTCTTAATGTTTTCTTCTGCAAGGTCTGATTGGAGGACTCTTAATTGCCCTCCAGTTCCATCTAGCTTGTTATTTTAGAAATAATTCAATAAATTATAACCAAGGAGTTTCTCTTTTGGTAAGTCCATGTTCCTTTGAGTACGACTTGAGAGATTGTTTTAAGGAATGATTTCAATAGAGTGAAACCAGGAAAATTAGTGGTGAGTCCATGCTCCTTTGAGTATAACTTGAGATATTGTTCTGAAACTTCCTTGAAGTATGCTTACTAGAGTCTAAACCAGGGAAGTCTATGGTGTGCCTTGTCCTCTGGACTACCTCAAAAGGTTGCTTTAAAGATCCCTAGAGAGTTAGTTAAAAGCATATTAGATTATTTCTATTTGATCTTAGGCTACTCTCACTGTTATCTTATATGTTTTCTTTATCTGAAAATAGTATTTTGATTACTAGATTGTTATCTGAAAGGTTTGCTTATTAAAATTTGTCCAAAGAAGTCTATGGTTTGCCCTGCCCTTTGGCTTGTTTCAAACAATTAACTTGAAATATTTCTCTTGTTTAAAGTACATAGTAAAGGATTCTTAATTGCCCTTTACCCTACTTTCCATTCTTATCCTTAATGTTCATTTCATTATCCTAAAAACTTTAAAGATCCACTGGCCAAGTTAGATTTTCCCTATGATACTCCCCGATTTATTGATAAACTTATCATGACTTCCATTTGACTCCATTGCCCAATGACTTAGATATTTCCTCATTCTATCCATGCTCTTCGATCATTATGTCCAACCAAAACAAACAACAAAACCTCACACTTAATAACTAGCCTAAAATCAACCCTTTAAAGAAAACAAGTTCATATCCTTTACAAACAAATAGAGAGATCCCTCTCTAAGTCTAGGAAGGCTAGGTCCTAGGGCTCTAAAGATTGGTTCCATGTTGCCTTGTCATTTGGTATGCCAATCTGCCAAATCACGGGACACCAACAAGTCCCATGCATTATTCAAGAGATGCCTGAGGAGGAGGAGACATATACCAGCGTTGGTGCAGTAGTAGAGGAGCAACCATCACCATCACCAGTAGTTGGAGGAGTCATTACACTGGTAGGAGGAACCCTTGTAGTTGTACAAGAAGTTCCCAAGGATCAACTTAACCAAGGTATGCAAACGTTTCCGCCCCATATTATTTCAGCACATCAGACGAAGAGTTGTGGGGACATGTTATCATGGAAATTACATGACCTACGGTCAAATCACACTGCTGATTTGGAGCAACAGACTATCACTACGCTGACTGGTTCAAGGAGGAGATATATAGTCATCCTGGTATCTCATTGATGAGATGCACACAACACTTTGGGTTGGAGTGTAGAGTTTTGGAGGATAGGATGAGCATAATCCTAATCAATCCAATGCAGAACTGTGTGTTCAACATTGTGCATAATCATGAGACAACAACTGCACCATCAAGGAGATCAGCAGCGATGTCATTGAGCAGCAGTGATGAGTTAGGGGCCCCACTATTATTGGAGCATTCCAATGACCATTCTACTTGTGTAGCATTGGATAGGCAGATGGTTGATGAGAAACATCTTTGATGAATAACATCTCCCATTATTATGATAGATCCTTCTTGATGAGAACCCCACAGCTCAATGAGAAGCTTTTTCCTACAACATATTTGGAACCTTATGGGTTCGACTTGGTCATTAATGAGTGGTCTTTATATAGAGATCTCCAGGAAGTTTCACTTCAAAATATCATGAAGTGCAAAGGTAGTGATTAGATTTGGGAGGATGGTATTCTCCATGGGATGGATACCAATTTGGAGCATGATAGGAGACACCCACAGTTGGATGGATGGGTGAGGATGATGAGCAAGGGGTTGGTGAGCCACTTGTAGATCTATGACACATGGCAGCAGGAGGCATGGTTGCGTTGTCTACTCTTGAGAGAGTTTGGTCATCATGTGGCATATCCTATGTCAAAGGGTGTGTTATGGTTTGGGGCATGGCATGGAACCCACATGTTATGGCAACAAAGGATTTTTTTTGTATGGGGAATTCTACGAGTCAATAATCATAATGTTACTCCATGACTTGTATGATGATGAGATGAGGAGGTAGCAAGAGTCATTGTTGGTTTGGTTACTCTTGGGAGAGTATGGGCTGATTTTCTCCCATACCTTGCATGATGTTTCAAGAGTAGAGAGTGGCACAATAATGGTGCAAATGGGCTACTCCTTAGCCTTGGAGGATCATGAGTAACTTCCACATAGGAAGGAGTCTCCCACATGTAGCAACATTCTAGTATGTACTTTGGCATTGGGCATGTCAAAGAGGGGAGTTATGAGATGACAGGAGCCTTATCCCAAAAGCCAACAACACTATCACTTGGGAACTTGGATCTGTTGATGGAGTGTTCCAAGGATCACTTCATATATGAGGTACTTGATGGGCAAGTAGAATATGAGAGGTATGGAGTGGTGGATGGAGTCATCTAATACCAGGATATGATCTTCTTGACTTGGATCTCCAAGCACAAGAAGAATGCTCTACATGCAACACATGATTTATTCCTTTCCATTCACCAAGGTCTCATGGAGACATTTCAGACCATTATGGAGAGATTCTCATGGGAGGGCTCATCCATGGACCTCATTATCAGCTTACTCACAGTACATGGTAAGAGTTGTGTTTTTGTACTTATTGATAATCTAACATAGTATTTGCATTCTCTCGCCATTTATATACAGTGCATTGCTCCATAAGAGGGTAAGCCTCTATTTGGTCTTCATGGTCTTTCTAAGGCCAACATCAGTGATGGAGATAGGCATTTCTTGTATGGATTTGGGCATGTATTGTGCTATTCTTGGTATGCTCAGCTGATATACAATGCCATTTACTACCTCCAAGTAGATGAAAAAACATGCACAACTAGCAAGTGGTTGGGAGAGAACTTTCCACATTATGTTCAGAGACATTAGGTAGCAAAATTGTGCTGTAACCACTTGGGAAACTATTGGTACCATCCAAAATTTTACATAACACTCAGTATATTTCTCATCTTGATGCCATGTTTTGATGATATACTATTCAATATATGTGGGATGGTTTTTGCAAGCAAGGTTCATAGAACCAAAGAGTGGGTCTTTGAGGATCCAGTTGCCTTTTTGCCTCTTGAGGGCAACATTATTGCAACCCAAAATCAACAACAGCTCTACACATATCATAAGTGGAGAGAGAGACATCATGGGATAGATAATTTGGTCTATCATGTTCAGCCATACAACCCATCTACATTGCAGGAGCAAGAGATGGATAATTTTTTCTATGAGTTACCAATTTGGAGGGTGACCCATTTTGCCTGGATGATAGCTTGGGGATTGGAGCTTCTCATGGGGATTGAGGTTCTCAATTTTTTTCAGATCCCATGCCTCAAGAAGGCCTCTATACAACATATAGTTTCATCCATGGATATCCCACTTCTTCATGATGAGAGCCATTTGGGTTTATCACCAAAGTCTAACTTGTACACTTGGGAGGAGCAACTAGGGAGAAAATTGATGAGAGAGAATCTTGTTCAGTGGAGGAGCTTATCAGATGAGAATGCTACCAGTGATTTTCAAGTTCTTGGGAAAAAGGGCAAAGTTAGGTTTCCTTGTAGGTTATGCAAAGGGAGTCATAAAACTCACATTTTCCCTCACATGGATGAAGCCTCAAAATTGTTGGAAAACCTTACTCTTCCACAACTTCCAACTTCCAACTGGTTACCGTAAACTTTCTCCCAACCTACCGTCAACTGACGAAGTGATTGATCTAATTCCAAGTACAGTCAATCCCACTCTTCCATTGAAGAGTGAAAATCATATCACTTAGGTTGGCGATCTTTTAGTTGATCAAGTGGTCGACTTTATTTCACATTCGGTCGATCCCACTCTCCCTATAGAGAGTGAAATTCATACCGCTTAGGTTCTTCTTGTTACATAAGATTCTTCTACGCCAGGGGGCATTTCTCCTGTTTGTTCATAACCCCCTCCAAGTACCGAGGTCTTTTCCTTTGATTGGAATAGACTGACAGAACCTCATCTTCCTTCCTACATCCCTTTCCAAATCATTGTGAAGGCTTGTGGTAATAATGTGCGTCACACAAATATAGATGAAGGTGCTTCTGTTAGTATTTTATCCTCAATTGCTTGGCAAACTTTAGGTTCCCCTCAGCTTGTGCCTGTTACACAGAATTTGTCAGCTTTTAACAGAACCATTAGTGAAACTTTAGGGATCCTTCCTAAGTTTCCTATTACCTTGGAAGGTAAAACAGTCTGTATTGATCTTATGGTAGTCCGAGGCCCCTTGGATTTCAATTTTCTCCTTGGGCGAGACTATATCTATGAAATGAAAGTTGTCGTATCGACACTCTTTCGTGTGATGTCTTTCCCTCACAATGGAAACATTGTGACTGTTGACCAGCTTTCATTTGTTAGTCTCGATTCGACTACCGATAATATGAAACCCCTATATTTTCCTTATATGGAAGTGGTATCTACCCTGCTACTGGTTAATTATGTGGCAACTAGTCCCATGTTTTTAGTTACCGATGCAAGCGAGCCTCTCACTATTTTCTCGACTTCCTTTGACTTAGATTCAATAATTGACATGGTGAATTCTAAGGGGGTATTTGAACATGATGTTATTATCCCTATTGAGCCCCTTGACATATGTTCCTTCCAGATAGCTATTCTTCCATCTAATGAAGACCTCTTGGAAGCCATGATCGAGGAGTGTCCATTGACATGTGTTTATTTTGGTTGGAAGCCATGACAAGGTTCCATAGAGGAGAGTTCCTGTTGCCGTGTCAACCTCGTTAAAGAATGAATCAGTGGGTACTGAGGATAGTTCTTTTACTGTGTCAACCTCATTAAAAAATGAAACAGGTCACCATGAGGAGAGTTCATTTTACTGTGTCGACCTTGTTAAAAAATGAATCAGGCGATGAGCATAGTTCTTTTCCTGTGTCAAGCTCATTAAAAAACGAAACAAATCCTCTCCTAATTGAGTCAAGCCTTTGATTAGATCTCGTAAGTGTCAAGATGAGTCTTTCATCTGATCTCGTAAATGAACCTTCATTCCATCCAGCTATTAGTAAACAGTAGTCTACTTAGTTGAATGAAATGAAGCTTGGGGGCATGTGCTCTAGCAAGTTACGCTTGGGGGGCATTGAAATCATTCTCAAGCATAGTTTCCTACGTTTCAAGCTTGTGTAAAAATGAAACCATTCTCAAGCACAGTTTCCTTTGTTTCAAGCTTGTGTTAAAATGAAACCAGTTTCAAGCATAGTTTTCCTTTGTTTCAAGCTTATGTAAAATTGAAACAAACTTATCTCAAGCATGATTTTTCTTTTGTTTCAAGCTTGTGTAAAAATGAAACAAACCCACTTTTAAGCATAGTTTTCCTCTGTTTCAAGCTTGTGTAAAAATGAAACCACTCTCAAGCATAGTTTTCCTCTGTTTCAAGCTTGTGTAAAAATGAAACGACTCTCAAGCATAGTTTTCCTCTATTTCAAGCTTGTATAAAAATGAAACCTATCTAGAGTCCATTTCGGTTATTATTTTAAAGACTCATTAAACTCATGAAAATCCCAAGATTATGTTTCTATCTTTCATTCTCGTAAAACACATGAAAATGCTGAGTTCTTTCTGTCTTTTCCTGCTCGTAAATTAAATTGAAAGTTGGCCAACTGAGTATACTTTTATCACTTTTTCGGGCTCTTTAAAATTACAAAAAAGAGAAACCCTGTAGTTCTATTTTAAGCCCTTTTTAGACTCTCTAAACATGAAAATATTTCCGAGTACTTGACTATTCGAACTCGTTAAAGGAAATGAACAGTCGTCCCTTCAATATAAGTGTACCCCTTTTTCGGACTGAAATGGACTATTTACGAAAAAGGTATACGTTGATTAATCATGGTCAATAGAGTTATCTCCTGCATTATTTTATCCTTTTTCGGGCCTGAGAGACTAAATTTATGAAAAATTACAACCACGAAGTTTACTTATGTTTTTCTTTTGACGCCCTAAAACTGAAAAACACTGAGTTTCTCCTATACTGGACTTGTTAAAATTTAATAGTAAAGGACCTGTCGATTACAAACAAGACTGAACCATTCCTTCTTAGGGTTCGATTTTAATAATAAGATGGAATCATCTAAAGGATGAGCTTACACAATAAGAAAATTTTATCCTCCTCAAGCTTGTAAAAAATAAAGAGGTACTTGCCAATAATGGTGGGGGAAAAAAGAAAAAAGGAATAGAGTTGTCACCCTTGTTTTAAAAGTAGTATACCACTCTTGAACACAACACTTTTTGTCACACGTGTAACTAGGTTGGGAATGTTGGAAATACTGAGAGGGGGGGGGGGGTTGAATCAATATTTCTTTCAATTAGAGCATTAGTTAATCTTCAATTATTATCAATGTTTGTACAATGATAACAGCAAACAAGAGGAACACAAATGCACATAGTTTTTAAGGTGGAAACCCACTTTGGGACAAAAACCACCTAATGATGATCCTAGACCTCCCAACACTGCCTCTTGAACCCTTGGCATATAGACACTAGTACAATTTTTTACAATAATGTATTTACAATGACTTAGTACAAAGATACCTTTACAATGATTGTATGCAGTGCTGCCCACTTGAAGACTTCATATGATGAAATTATTGCTGTTGTTATGCACCTTGGTTGCTGCTCTTGTCATGCTACCCTCTGCTACACCTTTCTTTGCTTTTCTCCCGTAGAAATTTTGGTCATTTGCAACCCTTGACAACACATGATCTAGCTTTTTCTTGCCTTCTAGGAGCTCGATATTGAATATGGTGTATCTCTGTTATTTCAGATCCTCAATATCTGATTTTCGGTCTTGTAGTAGTCCTCTAAGTCATATTTCCAATGCCATAGGTCTGACCCAATTTGGATTCTTCAAGAGAGATTTATACCCAATCTCTCACAATGCCCAAATTATGGACTGTTTCAGCAGAGCGCACTTGTACGACGTGCCACGTGTCAATGTTTCTTCATTTGGCTCTAAAATTGACAGAGAGAAAACTAAAGACTGTGCACTATTTGCCACTTTTTACAGAATTCCAATACGATACTCAGAGAGAGATTTATGACGATTTTAGAATGGTCACTTATTTGAGATGAATTTCAGGAGCTTGCAAAAACCCTGACTTCCACAGATCATATCTCCAAAAATATTGTGCAAATTGATCTGAAATTTTTAGAGCAACTTCCTTAGGATTTTGGCTTCGCCTCATAACAATTTCAGCTTCTGAACCTTCGTAGAAAAAAATTTAGAGCGAAAATTCCATGATGACCCGTTGCAGATGGCTGAATCCCTTGCCTAAGGAGGAAAAGAAGATCACAATTTATATAAATTCTCAAGTTGAGAGGGGCTTCAGCAAGTGAACGTGGGATGGATTTTAGAAGCTTAAAAAATATTAATTATGACTTTTTAATGACCCATGCCCCAACCCCATGGGGTTTTAGCCCACTAACTGGGGGTACAAACTTCAAACATGAATATCTCTCAAACCGTGAAGAATTACATGGCGTGCCATATATCAACGGAAACATCTTGACAAGTAGAAACCATCAAGAGCATTATTGACCCATAATATATTAAATTTTTAGGTCAAAATTCCCATGCAATATCGGGTTAGCCCCTGGTGCTGCTTGGGTTGACATCAATGACAGCCGCTGATCAACAGGGAAAATCCTTTGTTTAACAGTTAATCAAACCACATTGAAAGTCTTCAGCCGGTTTCTGGGTATTAGCTTTAGGGAAATTGTTACCAAGCCATCTGCAGTGTCATTATGTGTTCAAGAGAGAGTTCAAATAAACCATTCATTGCAAACATTTGTCTCCATTCACATTGACCATCCCTGAATCAGTCCTTGCAAATATTTCTTCGAAACTTGATCTAATGGTTTCGTGTCGTGGGATTTCCTACAACGGATCACTTTCTATCGATGATAGCTCATCATCTAGAAAGTTGATCTAGAATCCTATGAGTACCTTGGGATCTGCATGCCCTAATGGTAGGTTTCTCGCCTTCGACAACAGGTTGCATCATTGACCTTCGATCGAATGATTCCATGAAGTGTTCGACTGCAAATCATTCACTCACACTTCGTGGATTGTACTGAGTAGTTTGGGAGCCATTGTTATTATTAGTGGTTTCTATCACGCTTGTTAACAATTTTCATAATTGACTAGTAATTAAGTGGTTTCTACCATGTTCGACTTCGACATAATCAATTGCATGGATAGAATCGTACTAGTTCAGGAAGCTTAAATCAAGACCCTGGATCTAGTTTCCAGCATCCAGGCTGCGAGGAATTTTATTATTCATGATACAGTAGACTACTTATGACAGATGGCTGTGCATATACTATGTCTACTATTGATGTAATTTTAAAATCATTTATGTACCAGAACATTTAATTAGTTTTGATCTGAGTATGGGAATGCCTACCTCAACGATGATATATATATACATTCTTGCATTGAATGTTTTTACAGGTTTTCGATCGGTGTGTCTGCAAACCAATCCTCGGAATGATAAAGCACTTCACTCTTCAGAACTACCTTAGACTTCGAACTTTAGGGGGCAATCTATTACACGTTATTTTGTCACAATGACATTTGACTATCTATATAGGTTCATCATCACCTATATTGTGCTCCCTTAGAGGTCAAAAACCCTAATGTTCCTAAACCAAGTCCTGGAACTGGAGAAAAGCTCATTAAAACCCTTAAAAGTCTAACTACCCACTTTTTCTAGCTCTTTCCTACAGATCCGCAGATATTTGTTCTATAGCCTATGGCACAGCCCGCATGTGCTACTTATAAAACCCGCGGAACCCCGTAAAAAGTCAAATAAAGGAAAAAGTAAGTTCTAGAAGCCCAGCTGGATGAATATTCTCCCAACTCGAAGCTTCTAGAGGCACAATCAGTTTGAGCTTTATCCCTCCACTCATGGAGCTCTATCCCTCTACTCATGGAGCTTATCCCTTGGTCTATGGAGCTCAAATCCCTTCATAAGAGGAATCCATCCCCCTCTTTATGGAACTGAAACTACCTCCATTTCCATATAAATTGAGCTCATGTTTCAGTCTCAAGGGTAGATTGTACCTTGTATATGGTAATTGCTAAAGAAATTCTCAAGAGGGCATTCTCTCTACACTAGTTATTACTGGGATGAGAATGATCACACACTCATGTCCATAACTTCATGCTAGTTCAAAGAGAGGAAGGCTTGTCAATCTGAAGGAGGAACGATTGTTCAGGACCCCGGGAGGAACTTGTATGACATCAAGGCATTAGGTTGTAAAGTTACTCTTTTCATTCAAGATAATACATATGGATCTCCTTTTCTCATTAAGTTTTTCTTGTGCTTATTTGAATAATTCAATACTTAGATTCCTTGATCACTAAGTTAGATTAACTGTTCTCAATTATTATATGTTGCAGGTGCTTTTAATTCTTTTGTCTGTCTTTGATTGTAGGTTCTACTTACTGAAGAAACTGCACCGAACATTGGATTTCAAGGTAGGGGCATGTCCTATTTCTTTATTTATAATAATTCTGAATTGAAAATAATCTAGAGAAAATGATTTTCAAATGGATGTTTGTTTCTAGATATTCGTAGAATACTAGGGAGATCGCTCTTGTTCGCAAGAGGGATTAATGCGCATAACACCCCCCCTCCTCTGGATCTTGGTGGTGGCAACAATGGAACATGGATCCACATCAATGATCTGCTTCCCTTTGTCATTTCCTTTGTCTGGTTCTGACTCAGGATCAGAACATGCATATGATTCAGGTGCCTTTAGTTCAGCCACCAACGACTGTTTGGCCCGACACTCATTTTTGCTGTGAGTGGGGCTCTTATGAAATTCACACCACTTCCCCATGTCCTTCTCTGGATTTGTGGTGTTGTTCTAAGTCACCCCGCTTTGGCCTTGCCACTTTTTCTGTAGTTTGGGGGTGCCTTTCCCTTAGTTCAGATTCACGGATCGAAAGTCTCGCTTCTTCTACTTAAATTTCTGCTCAATCTTGGCGGCATAGCGATATGACGTGCCAAGCGATGTAATGTCGAGGAACTCTATTTCCTTCTGAAAATGTCTATGGAGACAGCTGCGGTACTTGAGCACGAAATGTCTCTCTGAATCTTTAATACCCAACTTTTTGCACATGGTATGTAACAAATTCGTTAGTTCGTGCACATCTTGATCCCTTTGCTGCCGCAGCATGGTCCATTGGATGTACTTGTCCTCATAGCTCCCCATAGGGTAATATTGTTCCTTGATTTCGTCTCGGAACAAATTCCAAGTGGGTGCGGCCGAGAACATAGAGGGTTCCATCCCGTCCTTTTGCTCATAGTAGGTTTCCCACCAGTCTTTGACATGGGGGGTGACCTTGAGGAGTGAAAAAATAATATTTTCTTTGTCGGAGAAATCTCGGTCTTTTTTCGCGTTCAAACCCTTCCATTTTTGGGCTGAAGAAATAGGATCTCCTCAGGTATGCTTAGGAAATAGGATAGAATTAGAACTATAGGACATGGACCGAGAAATAGCCTTCCAACATATTTAACCATCTATCTACGGTGTCTGAATATATATGGCCTTCAAATATAGGAATTTCAAATTTTACCTGTACCTTGAAGGGGGTGGCGCCTCCAGAGTGGACGTTAGATGCAGATGCACTATAGGTGGGCAGCCGTTGAAGGATAAGAGCAAAGTTATCCATCATCGCGTTCCTTTGTTTCTCGAGGGCCTCCTCGAGCAATATTTTGATAGGATATCCTGCTCCCTCGTATTTCTTTTCTTCCGCCATGGGAGGTCGTCAAGGTTTATGAGGCTGATCTTGCAAGGGTTCATCCAGATCGAGACCTAACTCCTTATACCCTGACCGCGTTGGGGACATGCAAAGACAAATAGAGAGAGAGTAGACTGCTCTGATACCATTGATATGGATTTATGCAGGAACAAAATAAAATACAGAAATTGACATAAACATAAAGATGCAGCGGAAATAATACTTCATTTCATTAATATCAAATAGATGATATATGTTTACAGACAAAATGTAAATAAAATAGCTAGATATATGGTAGCTTATCTCTTAGAAGATATGTGGCGGCTACATGCCTCTGAACTGTGTTACAATGAGGCTCAAGGGCCTATTTATTATTGAGAAACAATGGAAAACTATAAACTTCCAAAAACCTAACCCTAGGAGACAAATCGCCAAAACTATGGGTCTCGTTTGGGTAAAGTGGTGTTTCAACTTCCTGGGGAGGTAACTTTGGCATACGATCTCTGTTTGATGTGCACCATACCTCATTAGAGTGATCTATCGAAGGAGTACAACTTTTTGTGTGAGCAACATCGGTGCATCGACCCATTTTTCTCTTGGTTTTCCCAAAAAATGTCGTTAAAGGCCTCAAACGACTTCGGAAGTTAAAGACCCGAAAAACTGCTAAAAATAGTAAGTTGTGCTGAAATTGAAAAAATTAAAGAAATGATGGTGGCATTTCAAATGAAATAGGTGGGCAGTCACCAATATCCACTTGGATGATTGGGGCCCCAAAACGGCTCTAGGAGTGTAGGACCCGAAAACCTCCTAAAAATAGTAAGTTGTGCTATAAGTGAAAAGTTGCAAGAATTGATGGTGCGGGTCCAAATGGAATAGGTGGGTGGCCGCCGATATCCACCTCGATCATTCCTCCCTCCTTAGGAAGGAATGGTCCCAATTTCGTTGAGACCCTCCATGAGATGAGGCAAATTCTTTTGAACTGGGAATTAGATTTGTCAAAGATGTCATGGACCTGCGGGCGAACATGCTGGATGCGTTTAGTAAATTTGGTTTCTGTATCAGCCTCAGACTGTAGATGTATGGATTCTTTCTGTGTAGTCACATGAGGTATGACCACATAAGGCAACGAAGCGTCGCGGGTCAGATCAATGGAGTGGTTGTCCTGACGGTGTAGAGGAACCTCTGTGAGTGAGGAAAAAATGTCCTCGTATTCCTCCATGACTTTGTCCATCTGCTACAACCATCATAGGGTGCCCTATTTCGAGGTTGTGGCCACAATATTCTTCTTTCCCTGTGAGTGAGTTGTAAGGAAACTAAATTTCTTGGTTTGGGAAACAATCTTACTGCATTGTTTTGCAGTAGTCAAAGAGAAGAAAAAAGGTGGTACTACCTTCGGTATCCTGTACAAGTTATTTCCCAAAGTAATAATAATAGCACAAGGCCTAGAATCATACACAACATGTCTCCTCCACAAGTATGGTTGGCCCAATAGTACATCAGCTACATCAAGAGGAGAAACATCACAAAATATCTCATCCGTGAATGGCTTGATACTGTACGGAAGGCGGTATTGCTGGCAGATGCAGATATCTCTCCATGGGTGAAGCCACCCGATTGTATACGGTTGCGGGTGTGTTATGGTTGGTAGGTTAAGCCTCTTCATGACCTATACTGAAATGAAAACCTTTTGGCTTTCGCTATTGACAAGGAATTTAAGTGGAAAACCCTTCACCCACATCTGCGAATGGAAGAGGCGCCCCCCTCCTCTGGATCCTCGAGATCCTCCCTCTAGATCTTGTTGGTGGCAACAATGGCACCTGGATCCGCATCAATGATCTTCTTCCCTCTGTCATTTCCTTTGTCTAGTTCTGACTTAGGATCAAAACATGCATCTGATTCGGGTGCCTTTAGTTCAGCCACCAATGATTGTTTGGACCGACACTCATTTGTGCTATGAGTGGGGCTCTTATGAAATTCACACCACTTCCCCATTTCCTTCTTTGGATTTGTGGTGTTGTTATGAGTCACCCCGCTTTGGACTTCCCACTTGTTCTGCGGTTTGGGGGTACCTTTCCCTCGCTTTGGATTCACAGATCCAAATTTTCACTTCTTCTGCTTAAATTTATTTTCGTTCTTGGTGGCATAGCTATATGTCGTGCCAAGTGATGTAATGTCAAGGATATCCATTTCCTCCTTAATGTGTCTGTGTAGAAAACCATGGTACTTGAGCACCGAATGTCTCTCTGAATCTTTAATACCCAACTTTTTTCGCAGGGTATGGAACAAATTCGTCAATTCATGCACATCTTGATCCCTTTATTGCTGCAACGTGGTCCATTGAATGTACTTGTCCTCATAGCTCCCCACGGGGTAATATTGTTCCTTGATGCCGTCTTGGAATGAATTCCAAGTGGGTGCGGCCATGAACAAAGAGGGTTCCGTCTCGTCCTTTTTCTCACAGTAGGTTTTCCACCAGTCTTTGACATGTGGTGCGACTTTGAGGAGTGCAAAAATAACCTTTTCTCGGTCTGAGATACCATGGACCGAGAAATACACTTCCAACAAATTTAACCATATATCTATTGCGTCTGCATCTATCTAGCCTTAAAATACAGGAATGTCAAATTTTACTTGTACCTTGAAGGGAGTGGCGCCTCCAGAGTGGCTGTTGGATGCAGATGCGCCGTAGGTGGGCAACCGTTGAAGGATTTGAGCAGAGTTATCCATCATCGCGTTCCTTTGTTTCTCGAGGGCCTTCTTGAGAAATATTTTGATAGGATCCCTTGCTCCATCATATTTCTTTTCTTCCGCCATGGGAGGTCGTCAGGGTTTGCGAGGTTGATCTTGCAAGGGTTCAACCAGATCGAGCCCTAACTCGTTATAACTTGACCACGTTGGGGACATGCAAAGAAAAACAGAGAAAAAGTAGACCGCTCTGATACCACTAATCCAGATTTATGCAGGAATACAATAAAAATACATAAATTTACATAAACATAGAGATGCCGTGGAAATAATACTTCTTTTCATTAATATCAAATAATTTAAATATGTTTAGAGACAGAATGGAAATAAACTAGCGAGGGCGATGGTAGCTTATCTCTCAGAAGAGCTGTGGCGGCTATATGCCTATGAACTGTGTTAAAATGAGGCATGAGGGCCTATTTATTATTGATAAATAATGGAAAACTCTAAACTTCCAAAAACCTAACTCCAGGAGACGAAGCGCCAAAACTATGGGCCCCGTTTGGGTAAATTGGTGTTTCAACTTCCTGGGGAGGTAACTTTGGCATACGATATTCGTTTGACGCGCACCATACCTCATTAGAGTGATCTATCCGAGTAGTACAACTTTTAGTGTGAGCAACATCGATGCATGGACCCATGTTGCTCCTAGTTTTCCCAAAAAATGTCGTTAAAGGCCTCAAACGACTCCGGATGTTCAAGACCCAAAAAACTGCTAAAAATAGTAAGTTGTGCTGAAACTGAAAAAATGAAAGTACTGATGGTGGTGTTTCAAATGGAATAGGTGGGAAGCCACCAATATCCACCTAGATCATTAGGGCCCCAAAACGGCTCCAAGAATGCAGGAACCGTAAACCTGCTAAAAAAATTAAGTTGTGGTGAAAGTGAAAAGCTGTAAGAATTAATGGTGCGGGTCCAAATGGAATAGGTGGGTGGCCACCGATATCCACATGGATCATTTCTCCCACCTTAGGAAGCAATGGTCCCCATTGAGTTGACATCCTCCATGAGATGAGGCAAATTCTGTTGAACTAGGTATTAAATTTGTCGAATATGTCATGGACCTACGGGAGGACATGCTGGATGCGTTTAGTAGATTTGGTTTCTTTATCAGCCTAAGATAGTACATGTTTGGATTCTGTATGTGTAGTCGCATGAGGTATGGCAACATTAGGTGGAAGTGCATTGTGGGTCAAATCAATGGAGTGCTTGTCCTGACAGTGTAGAGGAACCTCTATGAGTGAGGAGAAAATGTGCTTTTATTCCTCCATGACTTTGTCCATCCACTACAGCCGTGCAGGGGAGCCCTGTTTCGAGGCTGTAGCCACAATATGTTTCTTTCCCTGTGAGCGAGTTGTAAGGAAAATAATTTTCTTGGTTTATGAAACAATCTTACTGCGTTGTATTGCAGTAGTCAAAGAGACGACATAAGGTGGTACTACCTCCGGTATCTTGTACAAGTTATTTCCCAAAGTAATAATAACAGAACGAGTCCTATACTCATACATAGCGTGTCGCCTCCACTAGTAGGTTGGCCCAATAATACATCAACTACATCAAGAGGAGAAACATCACACAATACCTCATCCGTGAATGGCTTGATACTGTACGAAAGGCGACACTCTTGGCAGACGCAGAGATCTCTAGCTGGGTGAAGCCACCCAATGGTATATGATTGTAGGTGTGATATGGTTGGTAGGCTGGGCCACTTCATGACCTTTGCTGAAATGCGGTACTTTTGGCTTCCGCTATCGACAAGGAATTTCAGTGGAGAACCCTTCAACCACATCTAGGAATGGAAAAGGCGCTCCCCCTCCTCGGGATCCTCCCTCTAGATCTTGGTGGTGGAAAAAATGGCGCTGGGATCCGCATCAATGATCTGCTTCCCTTTTTCATTGCCTTTTTCTGGTTCTGACTCAGGATCAGAACATGCATATGATTTAGGTGCCTTTAGATCGACCACCAACGACTGTTTGGCTTGACACTCGTTTGTGCTGTGAGTGGGGCTGTTATGAAATTCACACCACTTCCCTGTGTCCTTCTTTAGATTTGTGGTGTTATTCTTAGTCGCCCCGCTTTGGCCTTGCGCCTTGTTATGCAGTTCGAGGGTGCCTTTCCCTGGCTTCGGATTTGCGGATCCAAATTCTTGCTTCTTCTACTCAAATTTCTGCTCGATCTTGGTGACATAGCGATATGTCGTGCCAAGCGATGTAATTTCGAGGAACTCCATTTCCTCCTAAATGTGTCTGTGAAGACAACTGTAGTACTTGAGCAACAAATTTCTCTTTGAATCTTTAATACCCAAATTTGTGTGCAAGGTATGGAACAAATTCGTCAATTCGTGCACATCTTGCTCACTTTGCTACCGCAGCATGGTCCATTAGATGTACCTGTCCTCATAGCTCCCCATGGGGTAATATTGTTCCTTTATGTCATCTAGGAACAAATTCCAAGTGGGTGCGGTCAAGAACAGAGAGGGTTCCATCCCGTCCTTTTTCTCATAGTAGGTTTCCCACCAGTCTTTAACATGGGGGGCAACTTTGAGGAGTGAAAAAATAATATTTTCTCAGTCGGAGAAATGATGGACCGAGAAATACCCTTCCATCAAATTTAACCATCTATATACACTGTCTGCATCTATCTGGCCTTCAAATAAAAGAATTTCAAAGTTTACCTGTACCTTGAAGGGAGTGGCACCTCCAAATACGCTGTTGGATGCAGATGCGGTGTATGTGGGCAGCCGTTGAAGGATCTGAGCAAAGTTATCCATCTTCACGTTCCTTTGTTTCTCAAGGGCCTTCTTGAGAAATATTTTGATAGGATCTCCTACTCCCTCATCTTTCTTTTATTTCACCATGGGAGGTTGTCGGGGCTTGTGAGGCTGATCTTGCAAGGGTTCAACCAGATCGAGCCCTAACTCCTTATACCCTACCACGTTGGGAACATGCAAAGAAAAACAGAGAAAGAGTAGACCACTCTGATGCCACAGCTCTAGATTTATGTAGGAATGCAATAAAATTCAAAAATTGACATAAACACAGAGATGTAGTGGAAATAATACTTCATTTCATTAATATCAAATAACTGAAATATGTTTACAGACATAATGGAAATAAAATAGCTAGGTCGATGGTAGCTTACCTTTGAGAAGAGATGTGGTGGCTACATGCCTCTAAAATGTGTTACAATGAGGCTCGAGGGCCTATTTATGATTGAGAAATAATGGAAAACTCTAAACGTCCAAAAAACTAACCCTAGGAGAAGAAGTGCCAAAACTATGGGCCCCATTTGGGTAAATTGGTGTTTCAACTTCCCGGGGACGTAACTTTGGCATACGTTCTTCGTTTGACGTGCACCATAGCTCGTTAGAAAGATCTATCTGAGGAGTAAAAATTTCGGTGTGAGAAACATTGGTCCATGGAAAAATATTCCACCCAAGTTTCCCAAAAAATGTCGTTTAGGGCCTCAAACAGCCCCGGAAGTTCAGCACCTGAAAAAATTCTAAAAATAATAAGTTGTGCTGAAATTGAAAAACCGAAAGAAATGATGGTGGTGTTTCAAATGGAATAGGTGGGTAGCCACCAATACCCAACTAGATCATTAGGGCCCCAAAACCGCTCCAGAAGTGCAAGACCCGAAAACCTGCTAAAAATAGTAAGTTGTGCTGAAAGTGAAAAGTAGCAAGAATTGATGGTGCGGGTCCAAATGGAATAGATGGGTGGCCGCCGATATCCACCTGGATCATTCCTCCCTCCTTAGGAAGCAATGGTCCCCATTGTGTTAAGATCCTCCATGAGATGAGGCATATTCTCTTGAATTGGGTATTAGATTTGTCGAAGATGTCACGGTCACGCAGGCAGACATGCTGGATGTGTTTAGTAAATTTGGTTTATTTATCACCCTCACATAGTACATGTGTGGATTCTTTCCGTTTAGTCGCATGAGTTAAGGAAACATAAGGTGGCAGTGCATCACGGGTCAGATCAATGGATTGATTTTCTTGACAGTGTAGAGGAACCTCTCTGAGTGAGGAGAAAATGTCCTCATATTCCTCCATGAATTTGTCCATCTGCTGCAGCCGTGCAAGGGAGCCCTATTTCGAGGCAGTGGCCACAATATTCTACTTTTCTTGTAAGCGAGTTGTAATGAAAATAAATTTAATGGTTTGAGAAAAAATCTTACTTCGTTGTTTTGCAGTAGTCAAAGAGATGACAGAAGGCGATACTACCTCCGGTATCCTGTACAAGTTATTTCCCCAAGTAATAATAATAGCACGAGGCATAGACTCATTCACAACATGTCGCCTCCACAAGTATGGTTGGCCCAATAATACATCAGCTACATGAAGAGGAGCAACATCACACAATACCTCATCCATGAATGGCTTGATACTGTACAAAATGTGGCAATGCTAGCGGATGCGAAGATCTCTCCCTGGGTGAAACCACTCGATAGTATACAGTTGCAGGTGTGCTATGGTTGGTAGGCCAAGCTTCTTCACAACCTCTGCTGAAATAAGGATCTTTTGGCTTCCGCTATCGACAAAATTCAGTGGATAACCCTTCACCCACATCTGCGAATGGAAGAGGTGCTCCCCCTCCTCTAGATCCTCGGGATCCTCCCTTTAGATCTTGGTGGTGGAAAAAATTGAACTAGGACCCACATCAATGATAGTCTTCCCTCTGTCATTACTTTTGTATTGTTCTGACTCAAAATCATAACATGCATCTGATTCGGGTGCCTTTAGTTCAGCCACCAACGACTGTTTGGCCTGACACTCGTTTGAGCTGTGAGTGGGGCTGTTATGAAATTCACACCACTTCCACATGTCTTTATTTGGATTTGTGGTGTTTTTCTAAGTCACCCCGCTTTGGTCTTGCCCCCTGTTTTGCAGTTCGGGGGCACCTCTCCTTGGCTTTAGATTCGCGAATCCAAAGTCTAGCTTGTTCTGCTTAAATTTCTGCTCGATCTTGGTGGCACGATGATATGCTGTGCCAAGCGATGTGATGTCGAGGAACTCCATTTCTTCCTGAATGTGTCTGTGTAGAGAGCTACGACACTTGAGCACCAAATGTCTCTCTTAATCTTTAATACCCAACTTTGTGCGTAGGGTATGGAACAAATTCGTCAGTTCGTGCACATCTTGATCCCTTTGCTACCGCAACGTGGTCCATTGGATGTACTTGTCCTCATAGCTCCCCACGGGGTAATATTATTCCTTGATGCCATCTCGGAAATAATTCAAAGTGGGTGTGGCCGGGAACAGAGAGTGTTCTGCCCCATCCTTTTGCTCACAGTAGGTTTCCCACCAGTCTTTGACATGATGGGGGTCTTTGAGGAGTGCAAAAATAATACTTTCTCAGTCGGAGAAATCATGGACCGAGAAATACCCTTCCAACAAATTTAACCATCTATCTATGACATCTGCATCTATCTGGCCTTAAAATACAAGAATGTTAAAGTTTACCTGTACCTTGAATGGAGTGGCGCCTCTAGAGTGGCAGTTGGATATAGATGCGCCGTAGTTGGGCAACCGTTGAAGGATCTGAGCAAATTTTTCCATCATTGCGTTCCTTTGTTTCTCGAGGGCCTCCTTGAGAAATATTTTGATAGGATCTCCTGCTCCCTCGTCTTTCTTTTGTTCTGCCATGGGAGGTCGTTGGGGTTTGTGAGGCTGATCTTGTAAGGGTTCAACCAGTTCGAGCCCTAACTTCTTATACCCTGACTGCGTTGGAGACTTGCAAAGAAAAATAGAGAAAGAGCCGTCCAATATGATACCACTGATCTAGATTTATGCAGGAACGTAATAGAATACAAAAATTGACATAAACACAGAGATTCAATGGAAATAATACTTCATTTCATTAATATCAAATAACTAAAATATGTTTACAAACTAAATGGAAATAAACTAGCTAGGGCAATAGTAGCTTATATTTGAGAAGAGATGTGGTGGCTACATGCCTCTGAACTGGGTTACAATGAGGTTTGAGGGCCTATTTATTATTGAGAAACAACGGAAAACTCTAAACTTCCAAAAACCTAACCCTAGGAGACGAAGCGCCAAAACTATGGGCCCCATTTGGGTAAATTGGTGTTTCAACTTCCCGGGGACGTAAATTTGGCATACGATCTCCGTTTGACACGCACCATACCTCGTTAGAAATATCTATCTGAGGAGTAAAGCCTTTTGTGTGAGAAAAATTGGTCCATGGTCCCATGTTGCTCTCGATTTTCCCAAGAAATGTATTTTAGGGCCTCAAACGAATTCGAAATTTCACGACTCGAAAAACTGCTAAAAATAGTAAGTTGTGATGAAACTAAAAAACAGAAAGAACTGATGGTGGAATTTCAAATGGAATTGGTGGGTGACCACCAATATCGACCTGGATCTTTAGGGCCCCAAAATGGCTCTAGGAATGTAGGACCCGAAAAATTGATAAAAATAGTAAGTTGTACTGAAAGTGAAAAGCTGCAAGAATTGATGTTGTGGGTCCAAATGGAATAGGTGGGTGGGCACTGATATCCACATAGATCATTCCTCCCTCCTTAGGAATCAATGGTCCCCACTGTGTTGACACCCTCCATGAGATGAGGCAAATTCGGTTGAACTGGGAATTAGATTTGTCGAAGATGTCATGGACCTGCGGGCAAACATGCTGGATGCGTTTAGTAAATTTGGTTTCTTTATCAACCTCAGACTGTAAATGTGTGGATTTTGTCTCTGTATTCACATGAGGTATGGAAACATCAGGTGACGACGCGTCGCGTGTCAAATCAATGGAGTGATTATCGTGATAGTTTAGAGGAACCTCTGTGAGTGAGGAAAAAATGTCTTCGTATTCCTCCATGACTTTGTCCATCTTCTGCAGCCCTGTAGGGGAGCCCTGTTTCGAGGCTGTGGCCACAATATTCTTCTTTCCCTGTGAGAAAGTTGTAAGGAAACTAAATTTCTTGGTTTGGGAAACAATCTTACTGCATTGTTTTGCAGTAGTCAAAGAGATGACATAAGGCGGTACTACCTTCGGTATACTGTACAAGTTATTTCCCAAAGTAATAATAACATCATGAGGCCTAGACTCATACACAACATGTCTCCTCCACAAGTATGGTTGTCAAAATAATACATCAGCTACATCAAGAGGAGAAACATCACAAAATACCTCATCTGTGAATGACTTGATACTGTACAAAAGGTGGCATTGCTGGCAGACGTAGAGATATTTCCCTAGGTGAAGCCACCTGGTTGTATACGATTGCAGGTGTTCTATGGTCGGTAGGCCAAGCCGCTTCATGAAATCTTCTGAAATGAGGATCTTTTGGCTTCCGTTATCGACAAGGAATTTCAGTGGATAACCGTTCACCCACATCTGCGAATGGAAGAGGTGCCCCACCTCCTCTAGATCCTCGGGATCCTCCCTCTGGATCTTGGTAGTGGAAAAAATGGCACTTGGATCCGCATCAATGATCTTCTTCCATTTTTCATTGCCTTTGTCTGGTTCTGACTTAGGATCAGAACATGCATCTGATTTAGGTGCCTTTAGTTCGGCCACCAACGACTGTTTGGCCCGACACTCATTTGTGCTGTGAGTGGGGCTCTTATGAAATTCACACCACTTCCCCATGTCCTTCTCTGGATTTGTGGTGTTGTTCTGAGTCACCCCGCTTTGGCCTTGCCACTTTTTCTATGGTTCAGGAGCACCTTTCCCTAGCTTCAGATTCACTGATCAAAAGTTTCTCTTCTTCTGCTTAAATTTTTGCTTGATCTTGGCAGCATAGCGATATGCCATGCCAAGCAATGCAATGTCAAGGAACTCCATTTCCTTCTGAATGTGTCTGTGGAGACAACTGTGGTACTTGAGCACCAAATGTATCTTTGAATCTTTAATACCCAACTTTTTGCGTAAGGTATGGAACAAATTCGTCATTTCGTGCACATCTTGATCCCTTTGCTGCTGCAGCATGGTCCATTGGATGTACTTGTCCTCATAGCTCCCCACAGAGTAATATTTTTTCTTAATTCCATATTGGAACAAATTCCAAGCGGGTGCGGCAGAGAACAGAGAGGGTTCCATCCCGTCCTTTTGCTCATAGTAGGTTTCCCACCAGTATTTGACATGGGGGGTGACCTTGAGGAGTGAAAAAATAATCTTTTCTCGGTCAGAGAAACCATGGACCGAGAAATACCCTTCCAACAAATTTAACCATTTATCTACGGTATCTGAATATATCTGGCCTTCAAATACGGGAGTGTAAAATTTTACCTGTACCTTGAAGGGAGTGGCACCTCGAGAGTGGATGTTGGATGCAGATGCGCCGTAGATGGGCAACCTTTGAAGGATCAGAGCAAAGTTATCCATCATCGCGTTCCTTTTTTTCTTGAGGGCCTCCTCGAGCAATATTTTGATAGGATCTCCTGCTCCCTCATATTTCTTTTCTTTCTCCATGGGAGGTCGTCGAGGTTTGAGAGGCTGATATTGCAAGGGTTTATCCAGATCGAGCCCTAACTCCTTATACCCTGACTGCGTTGGGGACATGCAAAGAAAAATAGAGAAAGAGAAGACTGCTTTGATACCACTGATCCGGATTTATGCAGGAACAAAATAAAATACAGAAATTGACTTAAACACAGAGATGTAGCAGAAATAATACTTCATTTCATTAATATCAAATAACTGAAATATGTTTACAGACAGAATGTAAATAAACATGTAGGGCGATGGTAGCTTATCTCTCATAAGAGATGTGGCGGCTAAATTCCTCTAAACTATGTTACAATGAGGCTCAAGGGCCTATTTATTATTGAGAAACAATGGAAAACTCTAAACTTCCAAAAACCTAACCCTAGGAGACGAAGCACCAAAACTATGGGCCCTGTTTGGGTAAATTGGTGTTTCAACTTCTCGGGGAGGTAACTTTGGCATACAATCTCCGTTTGACGTGCACCATACCTCGTTAGAACTATCTATCCGAGGATTAAAACTTTTGGTGTGAGCAACATCGGTGCATGGACCCATTTTTCTCCTGGTTTTCCCAAAAAATGTTGTTAAAGGCCTCAAAAGACTCCGGAAGTTCAAGACCCGAAAAACTACTAAAAATAGTAAGTTGTGATGAAATTGAAGAACTGAAAGAACTGAAGGTGGCATTTCAAATGAAATAGGTGGGCAAAATCCAATATCCACCTAGATGATTAGGGCCCTAAAATGGATCCAGGAGTGCAGGACCCGAAAACCTCCTAAAAATAGTAAGTTGTGCTGAAAGTGAAAAGCTGCAAGAATTGATGGTGCAGATCCAAATGGAATAGGTGCGTGGCCACCAATATCCACCTGGATCATTCCTCCCTCCTTAGGAAGGAATGGTCCCCATTGCATTGAGACCTTCCATGAGATGAGGCAAATTTTGTTGAACTGGGAATTATATTTTTCGAAGATGTCATGGACCTGCGGGCGGACATGCTGGATGCGTTTAGTAAATTTGGTTTCTTTATCAGCCTCAGATTGTACATGTATGGATTTTGTCTATGTAGTCGCATGAGGTATGGAAAAACAAGGTGATGATGCGTCGGACGTCAGATCAATGGAGTGATTGTCTTGACAGTGTAGAGGAACCTCTGTGAGTGAGGAAAAAATGTCCTCGTATTCTTCCATGACTTTGTGCATCTGCTGCAGCCGTCCAAGGGAGCCCTATTTCCAGGTTGTGGCAAAAATATTCTTATTTCCCTGTGAGTGAGTTGTAAGGAAACTGAATTTCTTGGTTTGGGAAACAATCTTACTGCATTGTTTTGCAGTAGTCAAAGAGACGAAAAAAGGTGGTACTACGTTACGCATCCTTTACAAGTTATTTCCCAAAGTAATAATAACAACACGAGGTCTAGAATCATTCACAACATATCTCCTCCACAAGTATGGTTGGCCCAATAATACATCAACTACATCAAGAGGAGAAACATCACAAAATACCTCATCTGTGAATGGCTTGATATTGTACGGAAGGCAGCATTGCTGGCAGACACAGAGATCTCTCCATGGGTGAAGCCACCCGATTGTATACGGTTGTGGGTGTGCTATGGTTGATAGGCCGAGCTGCTTCATGACCTCTGCTAAAATGAGGATCTTTTGGCTTCCGCTATCGACAAGGAATTTAAGTGGAAATACCTTCACCCACATTTGCGAATGGAAGAGGTGCCCCCCTCCTTTGGATCTTGGTGGTGGCAACAATGGCACCTGGATCCGCATCAATTATCTGCTTCCCTTTATCATTTCCTTTGTCTCGTTCTGACTCAAGATCAGAACATGCATCTGATTCGGGTGCCTTTAGTTCGGCCACCAATGACTGTTTGGCCCGACACTGATTTGTGCTATGAGTGGGGCTCTTATGAAATTAACACCACTTCCTCGTGTCCGTCTTTGGATTTGTGGTGTTGTTCTGAGTTGCCACACTTTGTCCTTCCTACTTGTTCTTCGATTCGGGGGCACCTTTCCCTCGCTTCAGATTCACGGATCCAAAGTTTCACTTCTTCTGCTTAAATTTATGCTCAATCTTGGCGGCATAGTGATATGTCCTGCCAAGCGATATAATGTCGAGGAACTCCATTTCCTCCTTAATGTGTCTATGTAGACAACTGTGGTACTTGAGCACCAAATGTCTCTCTGAATCTTTAATACCCAACTTTTTGCACAGGGTATGGAACAAATTTGTCAGTTTGTGCACATCTTGATCCCTTTGCTTCCGCATCACGGTCCTTTGAATGTACTTGTCCTCATAGCTCCCCACAGGGTAATATTGTTCCTTGATGCCATCTCAGACTGAATTCCAAGTGGGTGTGGCCGAGAATAGAGAGGGTTCCATCCCATCCTTTTGGTCACAGTAGGTTTCCCACCAGTCTTTGACATGGGGGGCGATTTTGAGGAGTGAAAAAATAATATTTTCTCGGTCAGAGAAACCATGGACCGAGAAATATCCTTCCAACAAGTTTAACCATATATCTATGGTGTCTGCATCTATCTGGCCTTCAAATAAAGGAATGTCAAAGTTTACTTGTACCTTGAAGGGAGTGGCGTCTCCAGAGTGGCTGTTGGATGCAAATGCGCCGTAGGTGGGCAACTGTTGAAGGATTTGAGCAAAGTTATCCATCATCACGTTCCTTTGTTTCTCGAGGGCCTTCTCGAGCAATATTTTGATAGGATCTCCTGCTCCCTCGTATTTCTTTTCTTCCGCCATGGGAGGTCATCAGGGTTTGCGAGGCTGATCTTGCAAGGGTTCAACCAGATCGAGCCCTAACTCCTTATACCTTGATTGCGTTGGGGACATGCAAAGAAAAATAGAGAAAAAGCATACCGCTCTGATACCACCGATCCGGATTTATGCAGGAACACAATAAAATACATAAATTGACATAAACACAAAGATGCAACAGAGATAATACTTCATTTCATTAATATCAAATAACTGATATATGTTTACAGAAAGAATGGAAATAAACATGTAGGGTGATGGCAGCTTATCTCTTAGAAGATATGTGGTGGCTATATGCCTCTGAACTATGTTACAATGAGGCATGAGGGCCTAATTTTTATTGAGAAACAATGGAAAACTCTAAACTTACAAAAACCTAATCCCAGGAGACGAAGCGCCAAAACTATGGGCCCCGTTTGGGTAAATTGGTGTTTCAACTTCTTGGGGAGGTAAATTTGCATACGATCTCCGTTTGACGCACAACATACCTCATTAGAACGATCTGTCCAAGGAGTACAACTTTTGGTATGAGAACATCGATGCATGGACCCATGTTGCTCTTTCTTTTCCCAAAAAATGTCGTCAAAGGCCTCAAATGACTCCCGATACTCAAGACCTGAAAAAATGCTAAAAATAGTAAGTTGTGTTGAAACTGAAATAATGAAAGAACTGATGATGGCATTTCAAATGGAATAGGTGGGAAGCCACCAATATCCACCTGGATCATTAGGGCCCCAAAACGACTCCAGGAGTGCAGGACCCGAAAACCTGCTAAAAATAGTAAGTTGTGGTGAAAGTGAAAAGCTGCAAGAATAGATGGTGCGGGTCCAAATGGAATAGGTGGGTGGCCACAGATATCCACCTGGATCATTCCTTCCTCCTTAGGAAGCAATGGTCCCCATTGCATTGAGATCCTCCATGAGATGAGGCAAATTCTGTTGAACTGGGTATTAAATTTGTTGAAGATGTCATGGACTTATGGGCGGACATGTTGGATGCGTTTAGTAAATTTGGTTTCTTTATCAGCCTAAGATAGTACATGTGTGGATTCTATTTGTGTAGTCACATGAGGTATGGCAACATCAGGTGGTAGTACGTCAGGGGCCAGATCAATGGAGTGCTTGTCCTGACAGTGTAGAGGAACCTCTGTGAGTGGGGAGAAAATGTCCTCGTATTCCTCCATGACTTTGTCCATCTGCTGCAGCCATGTAGGGGAGCCCTGTTTCGAGGCTATGGCCACAATATGTATCTTTCCCTTTGAGCGAGTTGTAAGGAAAATAAATTTCCTGGTTTATGAAACAATCTTACTACGTTGTTTTGCAGTAGTTAAAGAGGCGACAGAAGGGGGTACTACCTCCGGTATCCTATACAAGTTATTACCCAAAGTAATAATGATAGCACGAGTCCTAGAATCATACATAGCATGTCACCTCCACTAGTATGGTTGGCCCAATAATACATCATCTACATCAAGGGGAGAAACATCACACAATACCTCATCTGTGAATGGCCTGATACTGTACAAAAGGTGACACTCCTGGCGGGCGCAGAGATCTATCCGTGGGTGAAGCCACCCGATGGTATACGATTGCGGGTATGCTATGGTTGGTAGGTTGGGCCACTTCACGACCTTTGCTGAAATGAGGTACTTTTGGCTTTTGCTATCGACAAGGAATTGCAGTGGAGAACCCTTCAACCACATCTACAAATAGAAGAGGCGCTCCCCCTCCTCTGGATCCTCGGGATCCTCCCTCTGGATCTTGGTGGTGGCAACAATGGAATTGGGATCCACATCAATTATTTTCTTCCCTTTTTCATTTCCTTTGTCTAGTTTTGACTCAGGATCAGAACATGCATCTGATTCAAGTGCCTTTAGTTCTGCCACCAACGACTGTTTGGCCTGACACTTGTTTGTGCTGTGAGTGGGGCTGTCATGAAATTCACACCACTTCCCCATGTCCTTCTTTAAATTTGTGGTGTTTTTTTTAGTTGTCCCGCTTTGGCCTTGTCGCTTGTTCTGCAGTTCGGGTGTGCCTTTCCCTGGCTTCAGATTCGTGGATCCAAATTCTTTCTTCTTCTGCTTAAATTTCTGCTTGATCTAGGTGACATAACGATATGCCACGCCAAGCGATGTAATCTTGAGGAACTCCATTTCCTCCTAAATTTGTCTGTGTAGACAGATGCAGTACTTGAGCACCAAATGTCCCTCTGAATCTTTAATACCCAAATTTTTGTGCAGGGTATGGAACAAATTCGTCAGTTTGTGCACATCTTGATCACTTTGCTGCCGCAACACGGTCCATTAGATGTACCTATCCTCATAGCTCCCCATGGGGTAATATTGTTCCTTGATGTCATCTAGGAACAAATTCCAAGTGGGTGTGGCCAAGAATATAGAGGGTTTCGTCCCGTTCTTTTTCTCACAGTAGAGGTTTCCCACCAGTCTTTAACATGGGGGGCAACTTTGAGGAGTGAAAAAATAATCTTTTCTCAGTCGGAGAAATCATGGAACGAGAAATACCCTTCCAACAAATTTAACCATATATCTACACCGTCTGCATCTATCTGGCCTTCAAATACAAGAATGTCAATTTTTACTTGTACCTTGAAGGGAGTGGCGCCTCCAAAGTGGCTGTTGGATGCAGATGCGGTGTAGGTGGGCAGCCGTTGAAGGATCTGAGCAAAGTTATCCATCATCACGTTCCTTTGTTTCTCAAGGGCCTCCTTGAGCAATATTTTGATAGGATCTCCTACTCCCTTGTATTTCTTTTCTTTCGCCATGGGAGGTTGTTGGGGTTTGCGAGGCTGATCTTGCAAGGGTTCAACCAGATCGAGCCCTAACTCCTTATACACTGACCACGTTGGGGAAATGCAAAGAAAAAAAGAGAAAGAGCATACCGATTTGATACCATAGATACAAATTTATGCAGGAATGCAATAAAATACAAAAATTTACATAAACATAGAGATGCAACAGAAATAATACTTCATTTCATTAATATCCAATAACTGAAATATGTTTACAGGCATAATGGAAATAAACTAGCTAGGTCGATGGTAGCTTATCTCTGAGAAGAGATGTGGCGGATACATGCCTCTAAAATATGTTACAATGAGGCTCTAAGGCCTATTTATTATTGAGAAACAATGGAAAACTCTAAACTTCAAAAAACCTAACCCTAGGAGATGAACTGCAAAAACTATGGGCCCCGTTTGGGTAAATTTGTGTTTCAAATTCCTGGGGACGTAACTTTGGCATACATTATTTGTTTGACGCGCACGATACCTCATTAGAAATATCTATCCGAGGAGTACAACTTTTGGTGTGACAAAAATCAATCCATGGACAAATATGGCTCCCGATTTTCCCAAAAAATGTCGTTTAGGGCCTCAAACAACTCAGGAAGTTGAGCACCCGAAAAAATGCTAAAAATAATAAGTTGTGCTGAAACTAAAAAACTGAAAGAAATGATGGTGGCGTTTTAAATGGAATAGGTGGGTGGCCACCAATATCCACCTAGATCATTAGGGTCCCAAAACGGTTCCGAGAGTGCAGGACTCGAAAACCTGCTAAAAATAGTAAGTCTTGATGAAAGTGAAACGCTGCAAGAATTGATGGTGCGGGTCCAAATGGAATGGCTGGGTGGCCACCGATATCCAACTGGATCATTCCTCCCTCCTTAGGAAGAAATGGTCCCCATTGCGTTGAGATCCTCCATGAGATGAGGCAAATTCTCTTGAATTGGGTATTAGATTTGTCGAAGATGTCATGGTCTTGCAGGCAGACATGCTGGATGCATTTAGTAAATTTGGTTTCTTTATCAGCCTCAGATAGTACATGTGTGGATTCTTTCTAAGTAGTCGCATGAGGCATGGCAACATCAGGCCGCGGTGCATCGGGGGTTAGATCAATGTAGTGTTCGTTCTGACAGTGTAGTGGAACCTCTCTGAGTGAGGAGAAAATGTCCTCGTATTCCCCCATGACTTTGTCCATTTGTTGTAGCTGTGCAGGGGAGCCCTGTTTCGAGGTAGTGGCCACAATATTCTACTTTTCCTGTGAGCGAGTTGTAAGGAAAATAAATTTCTTGGTTTGAGAAACAATCTTACTGCGTTGTTTTGCAGTAGTCAAAGAGACGACAGAAGGCGGTAGTACCTCCGGTACCATGTACAAGTTATTTCCCAAAGTAATAATAATAGCACGAGGCATAGACTCATTCACAACATGTCACCTCCATAAGTATGGTTGGCCCAATAATACATCAGCTACATGAAGAGGAGCAACATCACACAATACCTCACCAATGAATGGCTTGATACTGTATGAAAGGCGACACTGATAGCGGACGCGAAGATCTCTCCCTGGGTGAAACTACCCGATGGTATATAGTTGCGGGTGTGCTACGGTCAGTAGGCCGAGTTGCTTCATCACCTTTGTTGAAATGAGGTTCTTTTTGCTTCTGCTATCGACAAAATTCCAGTGGACAATCCTTCACTCACATCTGCGAATGGAAGAGGCGCTCCCCCTCCTTTGGATCCTCGGGATCCTCCCTCTGGATCTTGGTGGTGGAAACAATGGCACTGGGATCCACATCAATGATCTTCTTCCCTCTGTAATTTCATTTTTCCAGTTCTGACTCAGGATCATAACATGCATATGATTCAGGTGCCTTTAGTTCGGCCACCAACGACTGTTTGGCCTGACATTCATTTGTGCTGTGAGTGGGGCTGTTATGAAATTCACACCACTTCCCTGTGTCCTTATTTGGATTTGTGGTGTTGTTCTGAGTTGCCCTGCTTTTTCCTTTCCCCTTGTTCTGCGGTTCGGGGGCGCCTTTCCCTAGTTTCGGATTCGCAAATCCAAAGTCTCACTTCTTCTACTTAAATTTCTGCTCGATCTTGGCGGCATAGTGATATGCCGTGCCAAGAAAAGTAATGTCGAGGAACTCCATTTCCTTTTGAATGTGTCTGTGTAGAGAGCTACGAAAATTGAGCACCAAATGTCTCTCTTAATCTTTAATACCCAACTTTGTGCACAGGGTATGGAACAAATTCGTTAGTTCGTGCACATCTTGATCCCTTTGCTGCCGCAATGTGGTCCATTGGATGTACTTGTCCTCATAGCTCCCCATGGGGTAATATTGTTCCTTGATGCCATCTCATAATGAATTCCAAGTGGGTGAAGCCAAGAACAAAGAGGGTTCCATCCCGTCCTTTTGCTCACAATAGGTTTCCCACTCGTCTTTGACATGGGGGGGCGACTTTGAGGAGTGAAAAATAATGTTTTCTCGGTCAAAGAAATTATGGACCGAGAAATACCCTTTGATCAAATTTAACCATATATCTACGACATCTGCATCTATCTGGCCTTTAAATATAGGAATGAAAATTTTTACCTATACCTTGAAGGGAGTGGCACCTCTAGAGTGGCTGTTGGATGCAGATGTGCCGTAGGTGGGCAGCCGTTGAAGGATCTGAGCAAAGTTATCCATCATCACGTTCCTTTATTTCTCGTGGGCCTACTCAAGTAAACATTTTTATAGGATCTCCTGTTCCCTCCTATTTCTTTTCTTCTGCCATGGGAGGTTGTCAGGGTTTGCGAGACTGATCTTGCAAGGGTTCAACCAAATTGAGCCCTAACTTCTTATACCTTGACCGCGTTGGGGACATGCAAAGAAAAACAGAGAAATAGTAGTGTGCTTTGATACCACTAATTTGGATTTATGCAGGACCACAATAAAATACATAAATTGAATTAAACACATAGATGTTGCGGAAATAATACTTCATTTCATTAACATCAAATAACTGAAATATGTTGAAAGACAGAATGGAAATAAACTAGCTAGGGTGATGGTAGCTTATCTCTGAGAAGAGAGGTGATGGATACATGCCTCTGAACTGTGTTACAATGAGGCTCGAGGGCCTATTTATTATTGAGAAACAATGTAAAACTCTAAACATCCAAAAACCTAACCCTAGGAGACGAAGCGCCAAAACTATGGGCCCCGTTTGGGTAAATTGGTTTTTCAACTTCCCGGGGACATAACTTTGGCATATGATCTTCGTTTGATGTGCACCTTACCTCGTTATAAAGATCTATCCGAGGAATAAAAATTTTTGGGTGAGAAACATCGGTGCATGGACCCATGTTTCTCCAGGTTTTCCCAAAAAATGTTGTTTAGGGCCTGAAATGGCTCCGGAAGTTCTGGACCCGAAAAACTGCTAATAATAGTAAGTTGTGATGAAAACTGAAAGAACTGATGGTGGCGTTTCAAATGGAATAGGTGGGCGGCCATCAATATCCACCTATTTCATTAGGGCCCCAAAACAGCTCCGGGAGTGCAGGACCCAAAAACCTGCTAAAAATAGTAAGTTGTGCTGAAAGTGAAAAGCTGCAAGAATTGATGGTGCGGGTCCAAATGGAATAGGTGGGTGGCCACCGATATCCACCTCCTTAGGAAGCAATTTTCCCCATTGCGTTGAGACCCTCCATGGGATGAGGTAAATTATGTTGAACTGGGTATTAGATTTGTCGAAGATGTCATGGACTTGCAGGCGGACATGCTGGATGTGTTTAGTAAAGTTGGTATCTTTAGCAGCCTCAGACAGTACATGTGTGGATTCTATTTGTGTATTTGCATGAGGTATGGCATCATAAGGCGACGGTGCGTCAGGGGTCAGATTAATGGAGTGCTTTTCCTGACAGTGTAGAGAAACCTTTGTGAGTGAGGAGAAAATGTCCTCGTATTCCTCCATGACTTTGTCCCAGCTGCAGCCATCCAGGGGAGCCCTGTTTAGAGGCTGTAGCCACAATATTCTTCTTTCCCTGTGAGCGAGTTGTAGGGAAAATAAATTTCTTGGTTTGGAAAACAATCTTACTGCATTGTTTTGCAGTAGTCAAAGAGACGCCAGAAGGCGGTACTACCTTTGGTATCCTTTACAAGTTATTTCCCAAAGTAATAATAACAACACGAGGCCTAGAATCATACAAAACATGTCGCCTCCACAAGTATGGTTGGCCCAATAATACATCAGCTACATCAAGAGGAGAAACATCACACTATAACTTATCTGTGAATGGCTTGATACTGTACGGAAGGCAACACTGCTGGAAGATGCAGAGATATCTCCTTGGTTGAAGCCACCCGATTGTATACGGTTGCGGGTGTTCTATGGTCGAAAGGCTGAGCAGCTTCACGACCTCTACTGAAATGAGGTTCTTTTGGCTTCCGCTATCGACAAGTAATTGTAGTGGAGAACCCTTCACCCACATCTGCGAATAGAAGTGGCGTTCTGCCTCCTCTGGATCCTCGGGATCCTCCCTCTGGATCTTGGTGGTGGCAATAATGGCACTGGGATCTGCATCAATGATCTTCTTACCTTTTTCATTTTTTTTGTCTAGTTCTGACTTAGGATCAAAACATGCATCTGATTCGGGTGCATTTAGTTTGACCACCAACGACTGTTTGGCTCGACACTCATTTGTGTTGTGAGTGGGGATGTTATGAAATTCACACCACTTCCCAGTGTCCTTCTTTGGATTTGTGGTGTTTTTCTGAGTCACCCCGCTTTGGCCTTTCCCCTTATTCTACGGTTCGGGGGCGCCTTTCCCTCGCTTCAGATTCATGGATCCAAAGTCTCGCTTCTTCTGCTTAAATTTCTGCTCGATCTTGGTGGTATAGCAATATGCCGTGCCAAGCGTTTTAATGTCGAGGAACTCCATTTCCTCCTGAATGTGTCTATGTAGATAGATGCGGTACTTGAGCACCAAATGACTCTCTGAATCTTTAATACCCAACTTTGTGTGCAGGGTATGCAACAAATTCTTCAGTTCGTGCACATCTTGATCCCTTTGCTGCCACAACGTGGTCCATTGGATGTACTTGTCCTCATAGCTCCCCATGGGGTAATATTGTTCCTTGATGCCATCTCGGAATGAATTCCAAGTGGATGCGACTGAGAACAAAGAGGGTTCCATCCCATCCTTTTGCTCACAGTAGGTTTCCCACTAGTCTTTGACATGGGGGGTGATTTTGAAGAGCGCAAAAATAATCTTTTCTCGGTCGGAGAAATCATGGACCGAGAAATACCCTTCCAACAAATTTAATCATCTATCTACGTCATCTGCATCTATATGGCCTTGAGATACAAGAATGTCAAATTTTACCTGTACCTTGAAGGGAGTGGTGCCTCCAGAGTGGTTGTTGGATGCAGATGCGCCGTAGGTGGGAAGCCGTTGAAGGATCTGAGCAAAGTTATGCATCATCGCATTCCTTTGTTTCTCAAGGGCCTCCTCGAGCAATATTTTGATAGGATATCCTGCTCCCTCATCTTTATTTTCTTCTGACATGGGAGGTCATCGGGGTTTTTGAGGCTGATCTTGCAAGGGTTCAACCAGATTGAGCCCTAACTCCTTATACCCTAACCGTGTTGGGGACATACAAAGAAAAACAAAGAAAGAGTAGACCGCTCTGATTCTACTGATCTGGATGTACGCAGGAATGCAATAAAATATAGAAATTGACATAAACACAGATGCAACAGAAATAATACTTCATTTAATTAATATCAAATAACTGAAATATGTTTACAGACAAAATGGAAATAAACTAGTTGGGGCGATGATAACTTGTCTCTAAGAAGAGATGTGGCAGCTACATGTCTCTCAACTGTGTTACAATGAGGCTTGAGGGTCTATTTATTAGTGAGAAACAATGGAAAACTCTAAACTTCCAAAAACCTAAACCTAGGAGATGAAGCGCCAAAACTATGGGCCCCGTTGGGTAAATTGGTGTTTCAACTTCCTGGGGACGTAACTTTGGCAGACGATCTTCGTTTTACGCGCACCATACCTCCTTAGAAATATCTATATGAGGAGTACAAGTTTTGGTGTGAGAAACATCAGTCCATAGACCCATGTTGCTCCCGTATTTCCCAAAAAATGTCGTTTAAGGCCTCAAACATCTTCGGAAGTTCAGGACCCAAAAAACTACTAAAAATAGTAAGTTGTGTTGAAACTGAAAAACTAAAAGAACTGATGGTGGCGTCTAAAATTGAATAGGTGGGTGGCCACCAATATCCACCTGGATCATTAGGGCCCCAAAACGGCTCCGGGAGCACAAGACCTGAAAACTTGCTAAAAATAGTAAGTTGTGCTGAAACTAAATAGCTGCAAGAATTGATGGTGCGGGTCCAAATGGAATAGGTGGGTGGCCATCGATATCCACCTGGATCATTCCTCCCTCTTTAGGAAGCAATGGTCCCCATTGCATTGAGATCCTCATGAGATGAGGAAAATTCTGTTGAACTGGGTATTAAATTTGTCGAAGATGTCATGGAATTGCAGGCGGATATGCTGGATGCGTTTAGTAAATTTGGTTTATTTCTCAGCCTTAGATAGTACATGTGTGGATTATGTCTGTGTAGTCGGATGAGGTATGGTAACATCAAGCGGCGGTGCATCGGGGGTCAGTCAATGGAGTGCTTGTCTTGATAGTGTAGAGGAACGTCTGTGAGTGAGGAGAAAATGTCCTCATATTCCTCCATGACTTTGTCCATCTGCTGCAGCTATGCAGGGGAGGCCTGTTTCGAGGCTGTGGCCACAATATTCTTCTTTCCCTGTGAGCGAGTTGTAAGGAAAATAAATTTCCTGGTTTGGGAAACAATCTTACTGCGTTGTTTTGTAGTATTCAAAGATGTTGAGATTCAACAAGAAGATCCTAGTGAAAATTAAACACCTACACTAGGATGGGGCCTTAGGCTATTTTTAGGTGTATGTATATTTATAGATGTATGTGCATAATCTATTTAAAGAATGCATGTCTATTTATAGATGCATGTCTACTATTATTATCCCTTAATATTAGTTGGAAAATAAACTATAACCTATTCTCAATGAGCACTTGGAAATAGTTAACTGAAGTGGAAAATCGGTTAGCTATGTGAATTTCGAGTTGAGTGGTTGGTTTGTGGGACATGGAGGTTGACTTATTGTAACTGAGTGATTCGAAGTTGTAACAGTGTTGGAAGTGCAGTTGTGCAAGTTGTAAAGTAGTTTAACTCAGTTGTGCTAGTTGTAACTGAAGATACACTAGTGAGAGATCAAGTGAATTAATTATTAATTAGTTCACAATCAGTGGTCTCACATGCAACTGAAGATTTACTATTATTAATTGCATGCATGTCAGATCTAGTGGAGACCCAATTGATTTCTAGGTGAAAGGGAAGTAAAATATCAGTTGTGACACTATTCGGTTGCACACATGCAACCACACACACATTGGATGTGCCCATGAGGATTGCGCGGTCAAGGCATGCAATATTGTGTTCATTCAGGGATTTCTATCAACAGGGATTGCACAGTGGAGGCAGGCTGTCTGGAGACAGTAAATTGAGCAAGTGATTTGCCAATTTTTGTACGACAGTGTGAGACAATTAACTGATGTAGTGAGAGCTCTTGTGATTGGAGTTTTGTATGTAATTGTTTCATGATCCATGACATAATATACAATAGAAGATAGTGGGGTTTTTAGTTGTAAGCTTTCCTCGAGAAATTATCTGTGTTGTGTGTGATTGATCTTTCTTCATGATATTGTAATTAGCGATTTCGTTTTTAATTCTGCAAATATTTGTAGAAGTGATTTAGTATTTAACAGTAGCACATTGTTAGATCAGGTGAATCCAAGATATACATGCTTGTTGTATAATTTCTACAAAATATACGACAGAAGGCAGTACTACCTCTGGTATCCTGTACAAGTTATTTCCCAAAGTAATAATAACAACACGAGGCCTAGACTCATACACAACATGTTGCCTCCAGAAGTATGGTTGGCACTATAATACATCAACTACATCAAGAGGAGAAACATCACACAATACCTCATCCGTGAATGGCTTGATACTGTACAGAAGGCGGCATTACTGGCGAACGTGGAGATCTCTCCCTGGGTGAAGCCACCCAATGGTATATGGTTGCAGGTGTGCTATGGTCGGTAGGCCGAGTTGCTTCATGACCTTTGCTGAAATGAACTTATTTTGGCTTCCGCTATCGACAAGGAATTGTGGAGAACCCTTCACCCACATCTGCGAATGGAAGAGGCGCTCCCCCTCCTCTAGATCCTCGGGATCCTCCCTCTGTATCTTGGTGGTGGAAACAATGGCACTGGGATCCACATCAATGATATATTTCCCTTTATCATTGCCTTTTTCTAGTTCTGACTCAGGATCAGAACATGCATTTGATTCGGGTGCCTTTAGTTTGGCCACCAACGACTGTTTGGCCCGACACTCGTTTGTACTGTGAGTGGGGTTGTTATGAAATTCACACCACTTCCTTGTGTTCTTCTTTGGTTTTGTGGTGTTGTTCTGAGTCAGCCCACTTTGGCCTTGCCCCTTGTTCTGCGGTTCGGGGGCACCTTTCCCTGGCTTCGGATTCATGGATCCAAAGTGTCGCTTCTTCTGCTTAAATTTCTACTCGATCTTGGCTACATAGCGATATGCCGTGCCAAGCGATGTAATGTTGAGGAACTCTATTTCCTCCTAAATGTGTCTATGTATAAATTTTCGGTACTTGAGCTTTAAATGTCTCTCTGAATATTTAATACCCAACTTTGTGTGCAGGGTATGGAACAAATTTGTCAGTTCGTGCACATCTTGATCCCTTTGCTGCCACAGCGTGGTCCATTGGATCTACTTGTCCACATTTCCTCCCATGGGGTAATATTGTTCCTTGATGCCGTCTCAGAACGAATCAAGTGGGTGCGGCTGAGAACATGGAGGGTTCCGTCCCGTCGTTTTGCTTGCAGTAGGTTTCCCACTAGTCTTAGACATGGGGGGCGGCTTTGAGGAGTGCAAAAATAATATTTTCTCAGCCAGAGAAATCATGTACCGAGAAATAACCTTCCAACAAATTTAACCATCTATCCATGACGTTTGCATCTATTTGGCCTTCAAATATAGGAATGTCAAAGTTTACCTGTACCTTGAAGGGAGTGGCACCTCTAGAGTGGTTGTTGGATGCAGATGCACTGTAGGTGGGCAGTCGTTGAAGGATATGAGAAAAGTTATCCATCATCACGTTCCTTTTTTTCTCGAGGGCCTCCTCGAGCAATATTTTGATATGATATCCTTCTCCCCCGTCTTTCTTTTCTTCTTTCATGGGTGGTCGTCGGGGTTTACAAGGAAGATCTTATAAGGGTTCAACCAGATCGAGCCCTAACTCCTTATACCCTGACCATGCTAGGGACATGCAAAGAAAAACAGAGAATGAGTAGACCGCTCTGATACCACTGATCCGAATTTATGCAGGAATGCAATAAAATACATAAATTGACATAAACACAGAGATGTAGCGGAAATAATACTTCATTTCATTAATATCAAATAACTAAAATATGTTTACAGGAAAAATGGAAATAAACTAGCTAGGGCGATGGTAGCTTATCTCTGAGAAGATATGTGGCGGTTACATGCCTCTGAAATGTGTTACAATGAGGCTCGAGGGCCTATTTATTATTGAGAAACAATGGAAACTATAAACGTCCAAAAAAATAACCCTAGGAGACGAAGTGCCAAAAATATGGGCCCTGTTAGGGTAAATTGGTGTTTCAACTTCCTGGGGATGTAACTTTGGCATACGACTCCTGGTTTTGCCAAAAAAATTCATTTAGGGCCTTAAACGACTCTAGAAGTTCAAGACCCCAAAAAACTGCTAAAAATAGTAAGTTGTGTTGAAACTGAAAAACTAAAAGAACTGATGGTGGCGTTTCAAATGTAATAGGTGGGTAGCCACCAATATCCACCTGGATCATTAGGGACCCAAAACGGCTCCGAGAGTGCAGGACCTGAAAACTTGCTAAAAATAGTAAGTTGTTCTGAAAGTGAAAAGCTGCAAGAATTGATGGTGCGGGTCCAAATGGAATAGGTGGGTGGCCACCGATATCCACCTAGGTCATTACAACCTACTTAGGAAGCAATCATCCCCATTGCGTTGAGATCCTCCAAGAGATGAGGCAAGTTCTGTTGAACTGGGTATGAGATTTGTCTAAGATGTCATGGACTTGCGAGCGGACATGCTGGATGCATTTAGTAAATATGGCTTCTTTATCAGCCTCATACAATGCATGTGTGGATTCTATCTATGTATTCGCATGAGGTATGGCAACATCGGGTGGTGGTGCGTCGGGGGTTAGATCAATGGAGTGATTGTCCTGACAGTTTAGAGGAACCTATGTGAGTGAGGAGAAAATGTCCTCGTATTCCTCCATGACTTTGTTCGTCTGCAGCAGCCATGCAGGGGAGCCCTGTTTCGAGGCTGTGGCTAGAATATTTTTCTTTCCCTATGAGCAAGTTGTAAGGAAAATAAATTTCCTGGTTTGGGAAACAATCTTACTGCGTTGTTTTGTAGTAGTCAAAGAGACGACCAAAGGCGGTACTACCTCCGGTATCCTGTACAAGTTATTTCCCAAAGTAACAAGAACAACACGAGGCCTAGAATCGTACTCAACATGTCGCCTCCACAAGTATGGTTGGCCCAATAATACATCAACTACATCGAAAGGAGAAACATCACACAATACCTCATTCGTGAATGGCTTGATACTGTACAAAAGGCGACACAACTGGCGGACGTAGAGATCTCTCCCTGGGTGAAGCCACTTGATGGTATATGGTTGTAGGTGTGATAGGGTCGGTATGCTGAGCTGCTTCACGAACTCTGATGAAATGAGGTTCTTTTGGCTTCCGCTATCGACAAGGATTTGAAATGGAGAACCCTTCACCCACATCTGTGAATGGAAGAGGCGCCCCCCCTCCTCTGGATCCTCGGGATCCTCCCTCTGGATCTTGGTGGTGGAAATAATGGCACTGGGATCCACATCAATTATCTTCTACCCTTTTTCATTTCCTTTGTCTGGTTCTGACTCAGGATCAGAACATGCATCTGATTTGGGTGCCTTTAGTTCGACCAACAATGACTGTTTGGCCCGACACTTGTTTGTGCTGTGAGTGGGGTTGTTATAAAATTCACACCACTTCCCCGTGTCCTTATTTGGATTTGTGGTACTATTTTGAGTTTCCCCGCATTGGCCTTGCCCTTTGTTCTGTGGTTTGGTGGCACCTTTCCCTAGCTTCAGATTCACGGATCCAAAATCTCGCTTCATCTGCTTAAAATTATGCTCGACTTTGGTGGCATAGCGATATGCTGTGCCAAGCGATGTAATGTCGAGGAACTCCATTTCATCCTGAGTGTGCCTGTGTAGACAGTTGCAGTACTTGAGCACCAAATGTCTCTCTAAATATTTAATACCGAACTTTGTGCGCTGGGTATGGAACAGATTCGTCAGTTCGTGCACATCTTGATCCCTTTACTGCCACAACGTGGTCCATTGGATGTACTTGTCCTCATAGCTCCCCGCAGGATAATATTTTTCGTTTATGCTATCTAAGAACGAATTCCAAGTGGGTGCGGCAGAGAACATAGAGTGTTCCGTCCTTTTGTTCACAGTAGGTTTCCCAACAGTCTTTGACATGGGGGCGGCTTTGAGGAGTGAAAAAATAATCTTTTCTCGGTCGAAGAAATCATGGACCGAGAAGTACCTTTCCATAAAATTTAACCATCTATCTAGCCTTCAAATAGAGGAATGTAAAAGTTTACTTGTACCTTGAAGGGAGTGGCACCTCTTGAGTGGCCATTGGATGCAAATACGTCGTAGGCGAGTAGTCGTTGAAGGATCTGATAAAATTTATCCATCATCACGTTCCTTTGTTTCTCGAGGGCCTCCTCGAGCAATATTTTGATAGGTTCTCCTCCTCCTTCGTGTTTATTTTCTTCTGCCATGGGAGGTATCAGGGTTTGCGAGGCTGATCTTCCAAGGGTTCAACTAGATCGAGCCCTAACTCCTTATACCCTGATTGCGTTGGGGACATGCAAAGAAAAACAGAGAAAGGGCAGACCACTCTGATACCACTGATCCGAATTTATGTAGGAACACAATAAAATACAAAAATTGGTATAAACACAAAGATGCAGTGTAAATAATACTTCATTTCATTAATATCAAATAACTGAAATATGTTTACAGATAGAATGGAAATAAACTAGGTAGGGCAATGGTAGCTTATCTCTGAGAAGAGATGTGGAGGCTACATGCCACTGAAATATGTTACAATGAGGCTTGAGGGCTGATCTATTATTCAGAAACAATGGAAAACTATAAACGTCCAAAAACCTAACCCTAGGAGACAAAGCGCCAAAACTATGTGCCCCGTTTGGGTAAATTGGCGTTTCAACTTCCCGAGGACATAACTTTGGCATACGATCTCCATTTGACTCGCACCATACCTCGTTAGAAAGATATATTTAAGGAGTACAACTTTTGGTGTGAGAAACATTGATCCATGGACCCATGTTGCTCCGGGTTTTCCCAAAAAATTTCGTTTAGGGCCTTAAACGGCTCTGAAAGTTTAGGGCCCTAAACGGCTCTGAAAGTTTAGGGCCCAAAAATCTGCTAAAAAGAGTAAGTTGTGCTGAAAATGAAAAATTGAAAGAACTGATGGTGAAATTTCGATGAAATAGGTGGGCAGTTGCCAATATTGACCTGGATCATTAGTGCCCCAAAATAGCTCTGGAAGCGCAGGACCCGAAAACCTGCTAAAAATAGTAAGTTGTGTTGAAAGTGAAAAGTTGCAAGAATTGATGATGCGGGTCCAAATGGAATAGGTGGGTGGACACCGATATGCACCTGGATCATTACTCCCTCCTTAGGAAGAAATGGTGCTCATTGCGTTGAGATCCTCTATGAGATGAGGCAAATTCTGTTGAACTGGGTATTAGATTTGTCGAAGATGTCATGGACCTGCGGGCGAACGTGCTGGATGCGTTTAGTAAATTTTGTTTGTTTATCAACCTTAGACAGTACATGTGTGGATTTTGTCTGTGTAGTCGCATGAGGTATGACAACATTAGGTGGTGGTGTGTCGGGGGTTGGATCAATGGAGTACTTGTCCTGACAGTGTAGAGGAACCTCTGTGAATGAGGATAAAACATGCTTTTATTCCTCCATGAATTTGTCCATCTGCTGCAGCCATGTAGGGGAGCCCTGTTTCAAGGCTGTGGCCACAATATTATTCTTTTTCAGTGAGCGAGTTGTAAGGAAAATAAATTTCCTGGTTTGGGAAACAATCTTACTGCATTGTTTTGCAGTAGTCAAAGAGACAACATTTGGCGGTACTACCTCCGATATCCTGTACAAATTATTTCCCAAAGTAATAATAAAAACACGAGGCCTAGACTCATACAAAACATGTTGCCTACACAAGTATGGTTGGCCCAATAATACATCAACTACCTCAAGAGGAGCAACATCACACAATACCCCATCTGTAAATGGCTTGATAATGTACGAAAGGCGACATTGTTGGCAGACACGGAGATCTCGCCCTGTGTTAGGTCCCTATATTACTAGTATAGTCCCTTGTTGTTGTTAGTGTAACCGCCTTATCTTTATTCATTCATGTAATGTATTGGAGGTTTCCCCCTCGAAGTGGCTTATTTCTAAGGCGTTGATATCTCTTTTCTTCTCTTTTTGGAGCTGGTTTCACATCAATTGGTATCAGAGCTTTGAGATTCTAGGGTTTCGCTGCTCCAAACATGTCATTGTGGCATTTTCACTATAATTTTTTTTTTCTACGAAGGTTCAAAATTTGAAATTTTTAGAGTGCAAAGCCAAAATCTTGAGGAACATCGTCACAAAATTTCAGAGCTTGGTTCACAATATTTTCGGAGATATGATCTGTGCAAGTTAGGTCATTTTGCAGGCTCCTGAATTTAACCTAAACAGGTCATCGTGGTATTTTCGTAATAATTTTTTTTTTCTATGAAGGTTTAGAAGCTGAAATTTTTAGAGTGTGAAGCCACAATCCTGAGGAACATTGTCGCAAAATTTCAGATATTGGTTCACAACATTTTCGGAGATATGATTTGTGGAAGTTAGGGCTTTTTGAGGCTTCTGAATTTCATCTCAAAGAGGTGATCGTGGGAAAATCGTCATAGCTCTCTCTCTAAGCATTGGATTGGAATGATGTAAAAAGTGGCCGCAAAGACACGGACTGTAGTGTTCGGTCTATCAATTTCAGAGCCAAAAGAGGAAATAGTGACACGTGGCAAGTCGTACAAGTTCGCTCTACTGAACCAATCCAAAATTGGGTCATTGTGGGAGATTGGACATAACTTTGCCTTGAAGAATCAAAATCAGATCAGACCTGTGGCATTTGAAAGAAGCTTCAGAGGGCTACTACAGGGCTGAATTTTAGATATTGAGGATCCAAAATTATAGAGATAATTAAATTTCAATATCAAGCTCCTAAAAACAAGTAAAAGGTGTGTATTTATTTATTTATTTTTAATTTATTTATTATTTTGTTATTTTATTTTTTTAAAATTTTTTCGAATTGCATAAGTCTTGTTTGAAGAATCAAGTTGAATTGATTCCAAGGGCATATTGTAGAATAGATATCAATATTGGATTCTAAAATGGCCCCTAAAAAGAATTCAACACCCATTAAGCCTTTAGAAAGCTCTACAATGACTCATGAAGACGAAGAATGGCAACATGATATATCGAAATTACAAGAGTAAGTGCAACAAATTTCGCTCTCGCAAAGAGAAACAAAAAATGACATGGAAGTTTTGAAGAAAGGCATGGAAACTAAGATGGATGGTTTGAAGAATGGCATGGAATCTAAGATAGATGGCATGGAAGCTAGCATGGAATGTAAGATGGATGACATGGAAGCTAAGATCGATGAGAAAATGGAAAACATGAAGAATGATCTAAAATCAAACATGGAAGGTTTGACAAAGTTGATACAAGAAATGTTTCCTAATGGTGAAAAGATAGTAGAGGAAACTCATGATGAGAACAAAATAAATGTTAATCGTGATTTCATAAAATCTAATGTTGGCGGGAAGAACCACCATATTCCAAAAATGGATATGAGGAAGTTTGATGGAAAGGACCCTGTAACATGGATACTACAGATGGAGCAATATTTTGATCTCCATAATGTGCAAAACACACAAAAGGTACGCATTGCAACTTTACATTTAGAACAAAATACATTTGTATGGTATCGATGGCTTTGCTCCCGTAAAAAAATTGTCACTTGGCCAATTTTTACGGAGGAAATGATAGCACATTATGAGGATACAAAGAGCAACACCTTCTTTAGCCAATTGATAAATCTCAAACAAAAGGGTTTAGTGGGGGAGCACATTGAGGACTTCCAAAAAATTGAATATAAGGGTAACTGATATTCCAGAGGAACACAGGATTGATCTCTTCATAGGTACTTTAAAGGATAACATCCAACATGAAGTTCGCGTTTTGGAACCTGATTCATTGGAGAAGGCATTCAGGTTGGCAAGAAAAATTGAATGTAAAATTATGGCAACAAGGAAGCCTACCACTCACTTCTATAAAGAGGGAAGTGTTGTTACTCCTAGATTTCCACAACCTACAAGGTTGACACCACAACAATTGGAAGAAAAAAGAGCAAAAGGGCTTTGCTACAGTTGTGATAGAAAATACACTAAAGGTCATAAGTGTCCTGAGAAGAAATTATTTTACATAGATTGTGAAGAGGAAGAAGAAAATGAACAAGAAGAGGATATACACCAGGAACCAACCCAAGAAGAGGAAGAAATGAGTCCGACCATATCGTGTAATGCATTGACAGGAATTACCACTCCTCAAACTCTCAAGATAGAAGGACATATCAAGAAGAAAAAGGTAATAGTGTTGATTGATTCAGGTAGTACCTATAATTTTATTCATTGTAAGGTAGCCAAGGAATTGAATTGTTTCCTATACCCAGCACCAGAATGTCAAGTGATGGTTGCAAATGGAGGAACTATAAATTTCTCTGGAAAATGCCATAATATCAAGCTAACCATGGGGGAATATGTATTGAATAGTCCAATGCTTTTGATTCCTATGGGAGGTGCTGATGTTGTACTAGGAGTAAAATGGTTACAATCTTTGGGGATAGTAGATTTTAATTTTCAAGAACATTTCTTGAAATTTTTTTCAGAAGGTAAAGAAGTTGAATTATGGGGTATTGCAGCGAAACTGGAAAAGATAATAAGCTCTAATGTCATGACAAAGCTTCTAAATAAAGAACAACAAGGCATAATTTCACAATTATGCTCACTAGAAGTTCCAACATCAAAATCATCTATTTCTGCAGATCTCCAAAAAGTCTTGGACAATCATTCCAAGGTTTTTGAAACTCCAAAAGGACTCCCACCTATTCGTGATCATGATCATGCTATTCATTTGATTCCAGGAAGTGTTCCTCCAAACATCAAGCCTGATAGATATCCTTATGTCCAAAATAGCGAAATTGAGCGTATGATTGCAGAAATGTTAGAGGCGGGTATAATTCAACCTAGTCAAAGTTCTTTCTCTGCTCCTGTAGTATTGGTACACAAGAAGGATGGATCATGGCGCATGTGTCCAGATTATAGGGAGCTCAATAAGCTCACCATTAAAGATAAATTTCCCATTCCTGTTATTAATGAATTATTGGATGAATTATATGGAGCAATTTATTTTACCAAATTGGATCTTTGTTCAGGGTATCATCAAATTAGAATTAAGACTTAAGATATTTCGAAAACAACATTTCTAACTCATGAGGGTCATTATGAAATTTTGGTCATGCCTTTTGGCCTTACCAATGCACCTTCTACATTTCAAGGGTTGATGAATTCCATTTTCAAACCCTTCCTTAAAAATTTTGTGCTAGTATTTTTTGATGATATACTAATCTACAACATGTCTTGGAAGGATCATGTTCAACATGTTGACAGGGTGCTCAAACTATTGGAGGAGAAACAATTATATGAAAAACATCCAACTATTTCTTTGGATTACAAGAGGTGGAATATCTGGGTCATATTGTATCTCACGAGGTTGTTAAGGTAGACCCTAGCAAAATTAAAGCCATTAAGGAATGGAAAGTCCCCACAACCATAACGTAGTTGTGCGGATTTCTCAGGTTAACAGGGTATTATCACAAAAATTTTAAGAATTATGGGAGAATAGCAGCACCTCTAACAACATTATTGAAGAAAGATGCATTTTCATGGACTCCTGAAGCAACTAAGGCCTTTGAACATCTTAAAGAGGCAATGTGCCTAGCACCGGTCTTAGCTACGCCAGATTTCACAAAAACCTTTATTGTGGAATGTGATGCCTCAGGAAATGGAATTGGTGCAGTTTTAATGCAGGAAGGAAGACCCATTGCTTTTGAAAGTCGCCCAATCAAAGGAAAGTATTTACAAAAACCTATTTATGAGAAGGAAATGTTAGCAATACTGCATGCACTAAAGAAGTGGCAAACTTACCTAATGGGAAGACGCTTCAAGGTAAAAACTGATCATGATAGTCTTAAACACTTTTTGGAACAAAGACTGTCTTCAGAAGAGCAGCAAAAATGGGTCACAAAGATGTTGGGTTATGACTTTGAAATAATCTACAAAAAAGGAAAGCTTAATGTTGTTGCAGATGCACTCTCAAGAAAGAATGAAGAGGTGAAAGCATTGCTTTGTGCCATTTCTATTATCCAACCAGATTGGATAACTGAAGTAAGAGATGAATGGAAGAAGGAAAAAGATGTATGGACACTCATTCAAAAGTTGCAGCAAGATCCTAGTACATCTGATACATTTAGTTGGAAAAATGATTCCTTATGGTACAAAGATCGCTTATATCTTTGTAATAATTCCCAACTAAAACAAAACATTCTTCTGGAATTGCACACTTCTCCTTTAGGAGGACACTCAGGATTTTTAAAAACTTACCACAGGGTGAAGAAAGATTTTTTTTGGGATGGCCTGAAATCTGATATTGAAAATTTTGTGGCGGAATGTTTGGTTTTCCAGCAGAATAAAGTTGAGACAATTAAGACCCCAGGTCTTCTACAACCTTTATCCATTCCAAGTCAAAGTTGGGAGGAGATTTCAATGGATTTTATCATAGGTTTACCTAAGTCCGAAGGAAAGAGTGTCATCATGGTGGTAGTTGATAGACTTACCAAGTATGCACACTTTTGTGCATTATCTCATCCATTTAAAGCAAGTACGGTTGCTATTACATTTATGGACATAATTCAAAATCTACATGGAAGCCCAAGGGTTATTGTGAGCGACAGAGATCCCATTTTTACTGGAAATTTTTGGACGGAGTTATTTTCTTGTTTGGGTACTCAATTAGCTCATAGCTCATCTTATCATCCTCAATCTGATGGTCAAAATGAGATATTAAATAAATTTTTGGAAGGATATCTTCGTTGTTTTGTATCTGATAAACAAACACAATGGGTCAAGTGGTTACCTCTTGCTGAATGGTGGTATAACACTTCCTTCCATACTGCAGCAAAAATGAACCCATTTATGGCACTTTATGGATATCATCCACCATCCATCACATCATCTTTAAGGGAAAATTCGAAGGTTCAAGCAGTGGAAGATCACATCGAGCATCAGCAAGAAGTTCTTCAACTCTTAAAGGATAACCTGAATTTGGCACAAAATCGAATGAAACAACAGGCATATCAACATCGTAGCGAGAGAAGTTTTGATGTAGGAGATTGGGTATTTTTACGGCTACAACCATACAAACAAATGTCCCTCAAGCAAGCAAAGAAGGATAATAAATTATCGCCAAAGTACTATGGTCCTCACAAGGTGTTGCAAAAGATTGGTACTATGGCATACAAATTGGAGCTTCCTGCTTCTTCGCGAGTACATCCAATTTTCCATGTTTCATGCTTAAAGAAGGTTATCGGTGAAAATATTCTAGTTCAAACAATATTACCAGAACTTGATGAGGAAGGAAAAATCATATTGGAACCTGAAGCAGTCACGGAAACAAGAACTCGACAACTACGGAATCGATCAATTTCAGAGTATCTCATCAAGTGGAAGAACTTACCCACTGAAGATTCTACATGGGAGGATGAGAATTTTATAAAAAAGCACCCAGAGTTACTCAAGCGTTGAGGACAACACTTTTTTTGAAGGAGAGGGGCATGTTAGGTCCCTATATTACTAGTATAGTCCCTTATTGTTGTTAGTGTAACCCCCTTATTGTTATTATTGTACCCTTGTAACCCCCATTTTATTATTATTGTGCCCTTAAATTATTAATGTTAGGTCGGCTAGGATTACATTGTGGCACACTAGGATTATATTGTAGCCCCATGGACTCCTATATATAGAAGGAGGTTTTGTTCATTTGAATCATCCAAGAATTGTTCATTCATGTAATGTATTGGAGGTTGCTCCCTCGAAGTGGCTTATTTCTAAGGCGTTGATATCTCTTTTCTTCTCTTTTTGGAGCTGGTTTCACAACACCCTGGGTGAAGCCACCCGATGGTATACGGTTGTGGGTGTGTTATAGTCGGTAGGCCAAGCCGCTTCACGACCTCTGCTGAAATAAGGATCTTTTGGCTTCCGCTATCGACAAGGAATTGGAGTGGAGAACCCTTCACCCACATCTGCGAATTGAAGAGGCGCTTCCCCTCCTCTGGATCCTCCCTCTGGATCTTGGTGGGGGCACAATGGAACTGGGATCCACATCAATGATTTGCTTCCCTTGTCATTTCCTTTGTCTATTTTTGACTCAGAATCAGAACATGCATCTGATTCAGGTGCCTTTAGTTTGGCAACCAATGACTGTCTGGCCGGACACTCGTTTGTGTTGTGAGTGGGGATGTTATGAAATTCACACCACTTCCCTGTGTCCTTATTTGGATTTGTGGTGTTTTTCCGAGTCTCCCTGCTTTGGCCTTGCCCCTTGTTTTGCATTTCAGGGGCTCCTTTCCCTGGTTTCAGATTCGCGGATCCAAAGTCTCGCTTTTTCTGCTTAAATTTCTGTTCGATCTTGGCAGCATACCGATATGCCGTGCCAAACAATGTAATGTTGAGGAACTCCATTTCCTCCTGAATGTGTCTGTACAGACAACTACGGTACTTGAGCACCAAATGTCTCTTTGAATCTTTAATACCCAACTTTGTGTGCAGGGTATGGAATAAATTCGTTAGTTCGTGCACATCTTGATCCGTTTTCTACCGCAACGTGGTCCATTCAATGTACTTGTCCTCATAGCTCCCCACGGGGTAATATTGTTCCTTGTGTTGTCTCAAAACGAATTCCAAGTGGGTACGGTAGAGAATAGAGAGGGTTATGTCCCGTCCTTTTGATAACAGTAGGTTTCCCACCAGTCTTTCACATGGGGGGTGGATTTGAGGAGTGAAAAAATAATATTTTCTCGATCAGAGAAATCATGGACTGAGAAATACCCTTCCAAAAAATTTAACCATCTATCTATGACGTCTGCATCTATCTAGCCTTCAAATACAATAATTTCAAAGTTTACCTGTACCTTGAAGGGAGTGGCACCTCCAGAGTGGCTGTTGGATGCGGATGCATCGTAGGTGGGCAACCATTGAAGGATCTGAGCAAAGGTATCCATCATCCCGTTCCTTTATTTCCCTAGGGCCTCCTCAAGCAATATTTTGATAGAATATCCCGCACCCTCATCTTTATTTTCTTCCGCCATGGGAGGTCATCGGGGTTTGTGAGGCTGATCTTGCAAGGGTTCAACCAGATCGTGCCCTAACTCCTTATACCCTGACTGCGTTGGGGACATGCAAAGAAAAACAGAGAAAGAGTAGAACACTCTGATACCACTGATCCAAATTTATTCAGGAACACAATAAAATATAGAAATTGACATAAATACAGTGATGCAGTGAAAATAATATTTCATTTCATTAATATCAAATAACTGAAATATGCTTACAGATACAATGGAAATAAACTATCTGGGGCGATGGTAGCCTATCTCTTAGAAGAGATGTGGTGGCTACATGCCTCTGAAATGTGTTACAATGAGGCTCGAGGGCCTATTTATTATTAATAAACAATGGGAAACTCTAAACGTCCAAATACCTAACCGTAGGAGATGAAGCGCCAAAACTATGGTCGTTGTTTGGGTAAATTGGTGTTTCAACTTCCCAGGGACGTAAATTTGGCATACGATCTCCGTTTTACGTGCACCATACCTCGTTAGAAAGATCTATCTGAGGAGTACAAATTTTGGTTGGAGAAACATCAGTCCATGGACCCATTTTGCTCCCAGTTTTCCCAAAAAATGTCATTTAGGGCCTCAAATGACTCCAGAAGTTAAGGACCTGAAAAACTACTAAAAAATATTAAGCTGTATTGAAACTGAAAAACTGAAAGATCCGATGGTGGAATTTCAAATGGAATAGGTGGGCGACCACCGATATCCACATGGATCATTAGGGCCCCAAAACAGCTCCGAGATTGTAGGACCCAAAAAACTACTAAAAATAGTAAGTTGTGTTGAAAATGAAATCTGCAATAATTGATGGTGCGTGTCCAAATGCAATAGTTGGGTGGCCACCGATATCCACCTGGATCATTCCTCCCTCCTTAAGAAGCAATGGTCCCCATTGCATTGAGATCCTCCATGAGATGAGGCAAATTTTGTTGAACTGGGTATTAGACTTGTTGAAGATGTCATGGACTTGTGGGCGGACATGCTGGATGCGTTTAGTAAATTTGGTTTCTTTATCAACCTTAGATAGTACATGTGTGGAGTCTTTTTGTCATGTCGCATGAGGTATGGAGACATCAAGTGGTGGTGCATCGGGGGTCAGATCAATGGAGTGTTTATCCTAACAGTGTAGAGGAACCTCTGTGAGTGAGGAGAAAATGTTCTCATATTCCTCCATGACTTTTTCCATCTGCTGCAGCCATGCAGGGGAGCCCTCTTTTGAGGCTGTGGCCACAATATTCTTCTTTCTCTGTGAGCGAGTTTTTAGGAAAATAAATTTCCTGGTTTGGGAAACAATCTTACTGTGTTGTTTTGTAGTAGTCAAAGAGATGACAGAAGGTGGTACTACCTTCGGTATCCTGTACAAGTTATTTCCCAAAGTAATAATAACATCACGAGGCCTAGATTCATACACAACATGTCACCTTGACAAGTATGGTTGGCCCAATAATACATCAACAACATCAAGAGGAGCGACATCACATAATACCTCATCCATGAATGGCTTCATAGTGTACGAAAGGCAGCACTGTTGGTGAACGCGGAGATCTCTCCCTGGGTGAAGCCACCCGATGGTATATAGTTGTGGGTGTGCTATGGTTGATAGGTCAAGCCGCTTCACGAACTCTACTGAAATGAGGTTCTTTTGGCTAGCGATATCGACAAGGAATTGCAGTAGAGAACCCTTCACCCACATCTACGAATGGAAGAGGCGCACCCCCTCATCTCGATCCTCGGGATCCTCCTTCTAGATCTTGGTGGTGGAAAAAATGGCATTGGGATCCACATTAATGATCTGCTTCCCTTTTTCATTGCCTTTTCCTGGTTCTGACTCAGGATCAGAACATGCATATGATTCGGGTGCCTTTAGTTCAACCACCAATGGCTGTTTGGCTCGACACTTGTTGTGCTGTGAGTGGGGCTGTTATGAAATTCAAACCACTTACCCGTGTCCTTCTTTGGATTTTTGGTGTTGTTCTGAGTCGTCCCACTTTGGCCTTGCCCCTTTTTCTACGGTTCGGGGGAGCCTTTCCCTGGCTTCAGATTCGCGGATCCAAAGTCTCGCTTCTTCTGCTTAAATTTATACTCGATCTTGGCGGCATAACGATATGCCATGCCAAGCGATGTAATGTTGAGGAACTCATTTCCTCTTGAATGTATCTGTGCAGAAAACTATGGTACTTGAGCACCAAATGTCTCTCTAAATATTTAATACCAAACTTTGTGTGCAGGGTATGGAACAAATTTTCCAATTTGTGCACATCTTGATCATATTTGCTGCCGCAGAGTGGTCCATTGGATGTACTTGTCCTCATAGCTCCCCATGGGGTAATATTGTTCCTTGATGCCGTCTCGGAATGAATTCCAAGTGGGTGCATTCGAGAACAGATAGGGTTCCGTCCTGTTCTTTTGCTCACAATACGTTTCCCACCAGTCTTTGACATGGGGGCAGCTTGGAGGAGTGCAAAAATAATATTTTCTCGGTTGCAGAAATCATGGACCGAGAAATACCCTTCGATCAAATTTAACCATTTATATACGGTGTCTGCATCTATCTAGCCTTCAAATAGAGGAATGCCAAAGTTTACCTGTACCTTGAAGGGAGTGGTGCCTCTAGAGTGGTTTTTGGATGCAGATGCGTCATAGGTGGATAGCCATTGAAGGATCTGAGAAAAGTTATCCATCGTCACGTTCCTTTGTTTCTCGAGGGCCCCCTCGAGCAATATTTTGATAGGATCTCCTTCTCCCTCATCTTTCTTTTCTTTCGCCATGGGAGGTCATTGGGGTTTGCGAGGCTGATCTTGCAAGGGTTCAACCAGATCGAGCCCTAACTCCTTATACCCTGACCGCGTTGGGGACATGCAAAGAAAAAAAGAGAAAGAGCAGACCACTCTTAAACCCTGAACCAGATTTATACTGGAATGCAATAAGATACAGAAATTGACATAAACACAGAGATGCAACGGAAATAATACTTCATTTCTTTAATATCAAATAACTGAAATATGTTTACAGACATAATGGAAATAAACTAGCTAGGGTGATGGTAACTTATCTCTGAGAAGAGATGTGGCGGATACATGCCTCTGAATTGTGTTACAATGAGGCTCAAGGGCCTATTTATTATTGAGAAACAATGGAAAACTCTAAACGTCCAAAGACCTAACCCTAGGAGACGAAGTGCCAAAACTATGGGGCTCGTTTGGGTAAATTAGTGTTTCAACTTCCCGAGGAAGTAAATTTGGCATACGAGGAGTACAACTTTTTGTGTGAGCAACATCGGTCCATGGACCCATGTTTCTCCCGTTTTTCCCAAAAAAATTCGTTTAGGGCCTCAAACGGCTTTGGAAGTTTAGGACCTGAAAAACAACTAAAAATAGTAAGTTGTGTTGAAACTGAAAAACTGAAAGAATTTATGGTGGCGTTTCAAATGGAATAGGTGGGAAGACACCAATATCCACCTGGATCGTTAGGGCCCAAAAATGGCTCTGGGAGTGGAGGACCCGATAACCTGCTAAAAATAGTAAGTCATGCTAAAAGTAAAAAGCTGCAAGAGTTGATGGTGCGGGTCCAAATGGAATAGGTGGGTGGCCACTGATATCCACTGGATCATAATCCCCACATTTTGCTGAGGTGGGGGGTTATTCTGTTGTGGTGTTGGGAAAGGAAAATAGGGATTCCATTGATTAGGGTTTGTGTAAGGAGGTTGAAATTCCTTTCGAAGTGCGTGATGGACAGTGATTTTCTTGCATGGGAGGGTTTTGAGGAAGTGTAGGTTGGTTGGGATGATATCAAACATTTGATGGTTGGTATGTATGTTTGTGTACCATACATAGGGCCATGATATGGGAGGTGGTTCGTTGGTTGAGTTTGGGTGAGGGTCCCAATAAACCCATATAAAATGTTTGATGCCCCCAGTTTATCTTAGGTAAAGGGCTGCATGCGAAGAGAATAAGGAATAATAGAGTAGAGGTACCCTGTTTGCATGTAAATAAGCTCAAATTGTTAAGATTTACTTTTAGAATCTTCTTCATTTTGTGGAAATGTGGTTGAAACATCTTATATTATGATAGGGAAAAATGACTTCAAAAATAAATTGAGAAGAAATGTGGGTGAAAAATAAACTTTACAAAGGATACAATTCTTTCGCCATTCATGAATATGGTATGAAATATGGGTGGAGGTAGTCTTCCGAAAGTTAGTTAATAATTCTATCCCTGTGTCATGGCATACCGGTAGCTAAAAGAAGGTGACTAAATACTTGTTTTTATGGGACCTTGCGACATTGCTAACATAAAATTTCACAATACGACCCGTGAGGGTGCAATGGAATAGTTTCACTCAAGCGAAGTCCTCAATAATACTGTTTTATGAACACCATAAATGAAAATTCATGACATGGTTGGTGGGGTCATCCCCATTTTTACTCTATAACTTTAGGATGCATGATGGTAACTTGGTCGGCATGGGAGACCATTGAGAATCATGATCATTTGAAATCTTAGTAAGATTTGGGATATTTAATGAGGCTACAAATGGTACTTTCCTCATGTTAGCCATTGTAGTATGACCTTGTGGTGTCGTGTTTGTAGGGGCCCCTTGTGGGGTAGTGATGGTAGGGGTACCTTGCGGGGTAATGTTGGTAGGGGTACCCTTAGGGCTGGTGCTAGGGGTACCTTGATAGGAACCATATCCTAACAAAGTAGCACCCAGAGTGGATTTGCCAAACAAGGTAGTGGATGTTGTATTATATGATGAAATGGTGAGAGAATAGGTACTCCTCCCGCCAAGGATGATGTTATGAAACCAACACCAAAAGTAGAAGAAAATAGATATCAACGCCTTAGAAATAAGCCAATTCGAGGGGGAACCTCTTTTACATTACATAAATGAAAAATTCTTGGATGATACAACTAAAAAAACCTCCTTCTATATATAGGAGTCCATGGGGTCACAATATAATCCTAGCCGACCTAACAATAATAATGTAAGGGCACAATAATAACAATATTGGGGTTACAGGGGTACAAAAATAACAATAAGGGGGCTACACTAACAACAATAGGGGACTACACTAGTAATATAGGGACCTAACATGCCCTTCTCCTTCAAAAAAGTGTTGTCCTCAATGCTTGAGTAGCTCTGGGTGCTTCTGTATAAAATTATCATCCTCCCATGTAGAATCTTCAGTGGGTAAGTTCTTCCACTTGATGAGATACTCTGAAATTGATCGATTTCGTGGCTGTCGAGTTCTTGTTTCCGTGACTGCTTCAGGTTCCAATGTGATTTTTACTTCCTGATCAAGTTCTGGCAATATTGTTCAAACTGGAAGTTTTTTACCTATAACTTTCTTTAAGCATGAAACATGGAAAACTGGATGTACTCGCGAAGAAGCAGGAAGCTCCAATTTGTATGCCATAGTACCAATCATTTGCAACACCTTGTAAGGACTATAGTACTTTGGCAATAATTTATTATCCTTCGTAGCTTGCTTGAGGGAAATTTGTTTGTATGGTTGTAGGCATAAAAATACCCAGTCTCCTACATCAAAACTCTCTCGCTGCGATGTTGATCTGCCTATTGTTTCATTCGATTTTGTGCCAAATTTCGATTATTCTTTAAGAGTTGGAGAACTTTTTGTTGATGCTCGATGTGATCTTCCACTGCTTGAACCTTAGAATTTTCTCTTAAAGATGATGTGATGGACGATGGATGATATCCATAAAGTGCCATAAATGGGGTCATTTTTGCTGTAGTATGGAAGGAAGTGTTATACCACCATTCAATGAGAGGTAACCACATGACCCATTGTGTTTTTTTATCATATAAAAAAAAACGAATATATCCTTCCAAACATTTATTCACTATCTCAGTTTGACCATCGGATTGAGGATGATAAGATGAGCTATGAGCTAGTTGAGTACCCAAACAAGAAAATAATTCTGTCCAAAAATTTCCAGTAAAAATAGGATCTCTGTTGCTTACAATAATCTTTGGGTATCCATCTAGCCTTTGAATTGTTTCCATAAATGTAATAGCAAATGTACTTGCTTTAAATGGATGAGATAATGCACAAAAGTGTGCCTACTTGGTACATATATCAACTACCACCATGATGACACTCTTTCCTTTGGACTTTGGTAAACTTGTGATAAAATCCATTGAAATATCCTACCAACATTGACTTAGAATGGATAAAGGCTGTAGAAGACCCAGGGTCTTAATTGTCTCAAATTTATTTTGCTGAAAAACCAAACATTCCGCCACAAAATTTTGAATATCAGATTTAAGGCCATCCAAAAAAAAAACTTTCCTCACCCCGTGGTAAGTTTTTAAAAATCCTGAGTGTCCTCCTAAAGGAGAAGTGTGCAATTCCCAAAGAATATTTTGTTTCATTGGGGAATTCTTACAAATATATAAGCGATCTTTGTACCATAAGGAATCATTTTTCCAACTAAATGTATCATATGTACTAGGATATTGCTGCAAATTTTGAATGAGTGTCCACACTTATTTGTCCTTCTTCCATTCATCCCTTACTTCGGTTATCCAGTTTGGTTGGATAATAAAAATGGAACAAATCAATGCTTCCACCTCTTCATTCTTTCTTGAGAGTGCATATGCAAAAACATTTAGCTTCCCTTTTTTGTAGATGATTTCAAAGTCATAACCCAACATCTTTGTGACCCATTTTTGTTGCTCTTCTAAAGATAGTCTTTGTTCCAAAAAGTGTTTAAGGCTATCATGATCAATTTTTACCTTGAAGTGTCTTCCCATTAGGTAAGATCACCATTTCTTTAGTTCATGTAGTATTGCTACCATTTCCTTCTCATAAATAGATTTCTGTAAATACTTTCCTTTGATTGGATGACTTTCAAAAGCAATGGGTCTTTTCTCTTGCATTAAAACAACACCAATTCCATTTCCTGAGGCATCAAATTCCACAATAAAAGCTTTTGTGAATTTTGGCGTAGCTAAGACAATTGCTAGACACATTGCCTCTTTAAGATGTTCAAAGGCCTTAGTTGCTTCAGGAGTCCATGAAAATTATTCTTTCTTCAATAATGTTGTTATAGGTGCTGATATTCTCCCATAATTCTTAACAAAATTGCGATAATACCCTGTTAACTTGAGAAATCCTCGCAACTAATTTATGGTTGTGGGGAATTTCCATTCCTTAATGGCTTTAATTTTGTTAGGGTCTACCTTAACACCCTCGTGAGATACAATATGACCCAGATATTCCACCTCTTGTACTCCAAAGAAATATTTGGATGTTTTTTCATATAATTGTTTCTCCTGCAATAGTTTGAGCACCCTGTCAACATGTTGAACATGATCCTTCCAAGACTTGCTATAGATTAGTATATCATCAAAAAATACTAGCACACATTTTCTAAGGAAGGGTTTGAAAATGGAATTCATCAACCCTTGAAATGTATAAGGTGCATTGGTAAGGCCAAAAGGCATGACCAAAAATTCATAATGACCCTCATGAGTTTGAAACGTTGTTTTCAGAATATCTTCAGTCTTCATTCTAATTTGATGATATCCTGAACGAAGATCCAACTTGGTAAAATAAATTGCTCCATTCATAAAGTAATTCATCAATCACAGGAATGAGAAATTTATATTTAATAGCGAGCTTATTGAGTTTTGTATAATCCGTACACATGCACCATGATCCATCCTTCTTGTGCACCAATACTACTGCAACAAAGAAAGAAATTTGACTAGGTTGAATTATACTAGCCTCTAACATTTATGCAATCATATGTTCAATTTCACTCTTTTGGACATAAGGATATCTATATGGCCTGATGTTTGGAGGAACACTTCCTGGAATCAAATAAATAACATGATCATGATCACGAATAGGTGGAATTCCTTCGGGAGTTTCAAACACTTTGGAATGTTTTCCAATACTTTTTGGAGATTTGGAGAAATAGATGATTTTGATGTTGGAACTTCTAGTGAGCATAATTGTGTAATTACGCCTCATTGTTCTTTATTCAGAAGTTTTTTCATGGCATTAGAGCTTATTATCTTAACCGACTTCCCTGCGATACCATGTAATTCGACTTCCTTTCCTTTTGAAAAAAATTCAAGAAAAGTTCTTGAAAATTGAAAGCTACCGCCCCCAAATATTGTAACCATTTTACCCCTAGTACAACATCAACATCTGCCATTGGAATGGAAAGCATTGGACTATTCCATACATATTCCCCCATGGTTAGCTTGATATTATGACATTTTCCAAAGCAATTTATAGTTCCTTCATTTCCAACCATCACTTGACATTCTGGTGCTGGGTATAAGAAACAATTCAATTCCTTGCCTACCTTACAATGAATAAAATTATGGGTACTACCCGAATCAATCAACACTATTACCTTTTTCTTCTTGATATGTCCTTCTATCTTGAGAGTTTGAGGAGTGGTAATTCCTGCCAATGCGTTACATTATATGGTTAGAATAATTTCTTCTTCTTCTAGGGTTGGTTCCTAGTGTATATCCTCTTCTTTTGAAGTTTCTTGTTCATTTTTTCCCTCCTCTTCACAATCTATGTAAAATAATTTCTTCTCAGCACACTTATGACCTTTAGTGGATTTGCTATCACAACTGTAGCAAAGCCCTATTGATATTTTTTCTTCCAATTGCTGTGGTGTCAAACTTGTAGGTTGTGGAAGTCTAGGAGTAGAAACACTTCCTTATTTATAGATGTGAGTGGTAGGCTTCCTAGTCATCATAATTTTACATTATATTTTTCTTGCCAACCTGGATGCCTTCTCCAATGAATCAGGTTCCCAAACGCGAACCTCATGTTGGATGTTATCCTTTAAAGTCGCTATGAAGACATCAATCTTGTGTTCCTCTGGAATATCAATTACCCTTTTATTCAATTTTTGGAAGTCCTCAATATGCTTCACCACTGAACCCTTTTGTTTGGGATTTATCAATTGGCTAAATAAGGTGTTGCTCTTTGTATCCTCATAATGTGCTATCATTTCCTCTATAAAAATTGACCAAGTGACGATTTTTTTACGGGAGAAAAGCCATATATACCATACAAATGTATTTTTTTCTAAATATAAAGTTGCAATGCATACCTTTTGTGTGTTTTGCACATTATTGAGCTAAAAATATTTCTCCATCTATAGTATCCATGTTACGGGATCCCTTAGATCAAACTTCCTCATATCGATATTTGGAATATGGTGGGTCCTCCATCAAACATTTGAGTTTATAAAATCACGATTAAAATTTATTTTTTTTCTTATCATGAGTTTCCTCTACTATCTTTTCACCATTAGGAATCATTTCTTGTATCAACTTTTTCAAGCCTTCCATGTCTACTTTTATATCATTCTTCATGTCTTCCATGCCATTCTTCAAACCATCAATCTTAGATTCCACACCTTTCTTCAAACCATCCATATTATTATTCAAACCATCCATCTTCGTTTCCATCCCTTTCTTCAAAACTTCCATTTCGTTTTTTGTTGCGCTTTGCGAGAGCGAAATTTGGTGCACTTGCCCTTGTAATTTTGATATGTCATGTTGCATTTATTCGTCTTCACGAGTCATGGTAGAGACTTATGAAGGCTTGATGGGTGTTGAATTATTTTTAGGAGGAATTTTATAACCCAATACTGATATCTATTCTATAATATGCCCTCAGAATCAATTCAAACTGATTCTTTAAACAAGGCTTATGCAATTCGAAAAAAAAATACACATCTTTTTCTTGTTTTTGACGAGATCGATATTGAAACTGAATTATCATTGTGATTTAGGATCTTCTATATCTAAAATTCGGTACTGTCGTAGCCCTATGAATCTTATTTCGAATGCCACAGGTCTGACCTGATTTGGATTCTTCAAGGCAAAATTATGCCCAATCTCCCACAATGACCTAATTATGGACTGGTTCAGTAGAGAGAAATTGTACGACATGCCACGTGTCAGTGTTTCCTCCTTATATTCTGAAATTGATATACAGGAAACTATAGTCTGTTTAGTTGCGGTCACTTTTTACAAAATTCCAATCCGATTCTCAGAGAAAGAGTTATGACGATTTTCTCCAGGTCACCTCTTTTTGATGAAATTTAGGAGCTTGCAAAAACCCTAACTTCCACAAATCATATCTCTAAAAATATTTCAAACCAATATCTGAAATTTTTACACGAATTTCTTAAGGAGTTCATCTTTGCGTGTTAAAAATTTCAGCTTCCGAACCTTTGCAGGAAAAAAATTTATAGAAAAAATTCCACGATGACCATTTTTAGATGAAATTCAGGAGCCTGAAAAAACCTTAACTTACACAGATCATATATCTGCAAATATCGCGAACCAAGATCTGAAAATTTTACACAAATTTCCTTGTGATTTCAGCTTCGTGTGCTGAAACTTTTAGCTTCTGAATCTTCGTAGAAAAAAATTAATAGCGAAAATTCCACGATGACATTTTTGGAGCAGCGAAACGCTAGAATCCCAAGCTCTGATACCAAATGTTATGAAACCAACTCCAAAAATAGAAGAAAAGAGAGATCAACACCTTAGAAATAAGCCACTTTGAGGGGGAAAACTCCTTTACATTACATAAATGAACAAATATTGGATGATACAAATGACAAAATCTCCTTCTATATATAGGAGTCCATGGGGTCACAATATAATCCTAGCCGACCTAACAATAATAATGTAAGGGCACAATAATAACAATATTGGGGTTACAGGCTTACAACAATAACAATAAGGGGGATACGCTAACAACAATAAGGGACTACATTAGTAATATATGGACCTAATAGATGGGAGGTCTTGTAGGAACATAGAGCAACATGAGACACTTGGGTCCCTTATGATTCGCTAGAAAGTGTGTGAAACAATACTGTGAGGGGGATTTTTATGCAAACCAAAGTATTCACATACACAAGAAAAAATGAAAAAAATGGTTAATGTTCCGTTAAAACTCTTTAATGTGTGAAACAATGAACAAAACAGGTTTGTGAGGTCTTGCACATGATAAAAAATCTTAAAATACCTAGTGTCCTTCCTCTCAATCGGTAACTGGGCCTTGAAAAATATTTTATAAGGGTACTGGGGCCATGTCCTGAAAGTATAGGCAATGTTTCGAGCAACAAAAAAATAACCAATGTATGGAAGAGGGTTATAATGAGAGGTTCTGGGGCCACGAGCAAAAATTACTTGCGACGCTTCTAGTTTTATGATAGAAATCACATCTAGGTGAAAGTTCTCCCACACTTGCCACCTATAAGGATATATGTCCTAAAATTTGGCCACTAAGCTACCTATATATAGTGGGATGAGAGAATCTCAACTTCTGGTTGTCAACTTTAGACCTAGATCCCCTACCAAGTGTCAGGAGACAATAAGGAGGCTCTTGATAATCTGTCGTCTAGGCCTTTCTGCTTCATGAGTTTCTTCTCATCACTGATTTTGTCATTAGATTATGTAGGATTTGAAAGTTCCCTAAAAGACAACTTCTATGTTTTGAATGAAAAACAACCACGACAACTTATGGGATGCTTACCCTCGTGGCCCTATCCAGAACTATTAAATTATTTGTGACCCCTATGGGGAATTTAATTGGTTCAAGTTAAAGTTGTTTTTTAAAGAGTCTTTTCTTTGCTTAGGGTGTGACAAAATGTAAATTCAAAATAAACTAGTACAAATCTTGCAAAATACCATACCCATTGCACAAATTTTAAATGAACTTAGTGTGTGGTGTGATGGTGCGTGCAAAGTGAATGGTGAACATACAAAGTGTTTGAATTACAACAATGTGGATATGCAATGATCCTTACAATTCTCCCTAATTACACTATGTTATGTTCCTTGCAAAAATAAAATATGCGTGGATAATGGGCCACTTAATTTTCCTTATTATGTTATGTGAGCATATAGGGAGATGGAAAAATTAGTGCTTTGAGAAACATTTCAGATCCCCCGACAGGTTCACCAGAAGGGTGCAAGGGAGGGAGAGAGTAATCACTTTCTTTATAACACCAAATCCTAGTCAAAAAACGAAATTGATGTTGCAAAAAAGTAAATATGTGCGGATAAGGGAATGATTCCTTCCTAGTTAAGTTATGTGAGAGTTTCCAATTCAAAGGGAGACGATAGGTAGTATTTTAGAACCTTTTCAGATCCCACCACAGGTTCTCCACAAGGGTGCAAGGGAGGGATTTCCTACTCTCATTCTTGATCACATTGCACCTAGTCCCAAAATACAAAAATTTTAAAGTAAAAGATAAGAAAAATTACCCTACTATGATGGTTATCAAAGAAAAAATAAATCCTATTTGAACTGCAAATAACTGCAGGAGTGTAGGAAAATCGCTAAAGGCTTCCAAACCACTTAGGAAAATAAAATTACAAGGATTTGCATAGTCGTAAGACCTACATGATTGTTTTTGCAAAATCCATGAGGGCGACCCAAAAAATTGAAAAAGGAGGCTTTCAGGCTGTGAGCATGTCCAAGAGAGACCTACAAAGCTTTAGAACAATTATGTGAATAAAAACAAAAGGAAAAATAGTGAGCAAAGGCCTACAAAATAACCAATGAAAAAAAAAAAGGCAAGCAAGTGGATTCACCATTTTGTATGGTTTATTTGGTAACATATGAGTCCCAAATCCACTTATCTTGTAGTTGGTTGCTTCCTACAAGAAGGTATAAAAACAATGAATGGTTTTAGTGATAAAATATGGACTAAAAAAGTATTGAATTATATGAAAACAATGCATTTACAAAACTTAAACAAAACAAAACTAGACAACTTGAAACAAGCAAATGAAGCTAAACAATTCAACAAAGTAATCAGAAAAGGCCCCTCTTTGTTTATTGTTGGTAGTGGAAGAGTTAAAAATTAATTTCAAAGACACTTAAAGAAATTTTCTTGATAAATGGGTGTCAATAGATCTTAATGAGTATTTCCCCTTCTCAATCTCTTTTGTAAGTTCTTGCTCTCTCAAAGAAGCAAAGGATATACTATCTCAATGGTGGAATCCTCTTAGCATTAGTATGCTTGCTAGCTTTGGAGCAATTTTGGTTGCACAAAAATGAAAAAATTCTTCTTATTTTTTTGGCTCTCCATGCTCTTGCATTTATATAAAATTTTAACAATATCTCCCTCCTTTGGCTCATAAATGATATGAGAGCTACCGTCTATTGAGATTCAACAAGAAGATCCCAGTGAAAATGAAGCACCTACACTAGGATGGAGCCTCAGGCTATTTTTAGGTGGATGTATTTATAGATGTATGTGAAAATTCTATTTATAGATTGCATGTCTATTTATAGATGCATGCCGACTATTATTATCCCTTAATATTAGTTGGACAATAAACTATAATCTATTCTCAATGAGAACTTGGAAATAATTAAATAAAGTGGAAAATTAGTTAGCTAAAGGAATTTCAAGTTAAGAGGTTGGTTGGTGGGACATGCAGGTTGACTTAGTTGTAACTGAGTGATTCGAAGTTGTAACAGAGTTGGAAGTGCAGTTGTGTAAGTTGTAAAGTAGTTTAACTCAGTTAAGTAAGTTAAACTCAGTTGTGATAGTTGTAACTGGAGATACACTAGTGAGAGATCGAGTGAATTAATTATTAATTAATTCACAATCAGTGGTCTCACATGTAAATGAAGATTTACTATTATTAACTGCATGCATGGAAAATCCAGTGGAGACCTAGTTGAGTTCTAGGTGAAAGGGAAGTAAGCTATCGGCTGTGAAATTATCCGGTAGCACACAATGTTTCATTAATTCAAGGATTTCTATTAGTTGGGATTGCACAGTGGAGGTAGGCTGTCTGGAGACAGTAATTTGGCTAAGGAACTTGCAAATTTTTGTATGACAGTGTGAGATAGTTAGCTCATGTACTGAGAGCTCTTGGATTAGAGATTTGTATGTAATTGTTTCATGATCCATGTTATAATACATAATAGAATATAGTGGGGTTTTCAGTTATAAGCTTTCCCCGGTAAATTATCTGTGTTATGTGTGATTGATCTTTCTTCATTATATTGTAATTGGCGATTGTGTTTCAAATTCCGCAAAGATTTGTAGAAGCGATTTTGTATTTAACAGTAGAAAATTATTGTTAGATCAGGAGAATACATGACATACATGTATTTTGTATTAAATTTCTACATGGTATCAGAGCACAGAAAATTGCAGTAGTGAAGCAGGAGCTGGGTTTGTTGGTGGAAAGAATTCAAATTTGCAGAAAGAATTTCTTGGTGCTAAAATTGATTCAAGATCAAAATGGCTTTCAATGGATTGAGGCTAGAGTATACACTTGAGGGCAACTCGAACTACATTTCTTGGAAGGACATGATGGAGGCAGTGCTCGAAGATAATGGCTTGAAGGAATTCATTGACAATGATGTTCCTAAGCATGCTTCGTTAGATGTTGCCAATATTGATGCATGGAAAAAGAAAGTGGAAAAGGTGAGGAGGATCCTGTTAGAGGGAGTACAAGACCACATTATCTCAAGCCTCCATGGGAAAGCCACACCATATTATATGTGGAAGGATTTGATGGATCTATTCCAAAGCAGCAACGACCATAAGAAATTGGCGCTCAAAGATAAACTCATAAAGATCAATATGGAAAAGGGTGACACCATTCCAAAGTATCTCACGAAGTTTGTCCAATGTATGGATGAACTGGGGAGTGTGGGAATAATTGTTGCTGATGATTATTTGGTGATATTGGCTCTCTTGGGACTTCCTAAGAGTTGGCATAGTTATGAAGACTCTGTCAATGGACATGAAAAATTGTCAGATTGGGTACGACTGTGGTCGGATCTTGTGCAGGAGGAGCTCAGGCGGAACACCAGAGATGGCTTTTCATCAAAGAATGATGATGAAGTGGATTTTTCTTTGGCTTCCAAGGCCAAGAATAGGAAGGGGGAGAAATTCCATTCTAAATCCGAGTCTAAAGGCAAGAATCTAGATATGTCCAAGGTGAAGTGTTTTCACTGTCACGAACATGGGCATCTTGCTACTAACTATCCACAAAAGAAGAAGAACAAGAAGGCTGATGGAGCTGCAGCTAGTGAGGCCCTTGCCTCACAATTTGAGCTTGAATTCTCCTTGATCGCATGCATGGTTTCAAGTGCATTGGGATCAGTGTGGTATTTGGATTGTGGCGCTTCCTTCCACACGACGGGAGATAAGGAACTTTTCAGTGATTTGGAGGAGAAAGATTTCCAGATGCATATAGAGATGGATGACGAAGGACAGTACAATGCTACCAGGATTGGTACCATTACCTTTCAGAGGGATTCAGGTAAACCATTTCAATTGAAACATGTTATGCATGTTCCAGGTTTGAAGAAAAATTTGGTCTCAGTTGCAATGTTGGAGGACAAAGGTTATGACATTGCTTTTAGCGATGGAAAAGATTTCCTGCGACATTAAAAATGGGTCAAGCCAAGCGGATAGGGATTTGAGTTAAGAATCTCTACAAGATGGAGGTAGATGGCTGCGTTGCCATGATGGGGAAGGCGGAAAAAGTGGTGAGCCAGGATGAGGGCGAATTATGGCACAGGCGATTGGGCCATCTTCATCATGGAGCCTTGAAAGTCATGCAGAAAATATCTACTGGAATTCCAATGGAAACACTTGCTCAGTTAGATCAGTGCAAGGGTTTCACCATGGGGAAGTGTTAGTATGAATATTAATTGCAAGTGTACGAAAAAATATCACTTTAGCTGTGCATAACAAACAACCCTAACAACAAAGATGGCTGCCAATATCTTCAGATCTGCAATTAGGTGATCAAGATAAATGCTGCAAAAATCTAGATCTATGCATCAAAAGACATTAAGCAGTAAATAAAAACGAGATTTACTCCATGCATCCAATAGAAAAGACAAGAATATGTTGAATGAATGTTATATTAAGGGCACTTGCGAGGAAAACATAGAAGGGTGTTACCAGTTCTCCTCAATGAGATGGGTTCTTATAAGTCCTCAACACTTCAGATCTAAAATTCCTCTCTCTTGATGGTATAGAAAACCCAGGCAAAAATGGAACTCAAAGGGAGCTCCCAAGAAAAAATCTAGAAAAATATGACAATGATGGTGGATCAAAGTCAGACCAAAAGTATAGATCCAGAGTGATCTTTAGGCAACAAAAAAGTAGTGAATGAATGGAAAAACCCTTCTATTTATAACAAAATATTGAGTTAGTCTAGATATTGGTGCATAATTAAAATATTATTAACCAAATCAAGATCCAACTTTTATGGAATATTTTATTATATTTGTTGGAGGGAAAAAGAATTTGACTTGGGTCAAATCCCTTTATTTTTAACTAATAAATAAATAAATGATTTATTTATGATTTTAAGGATGTGGTTGAGTAATAATCAAATAAATAATGACTTATTTAATTATTTAAGAGTGATTTAGTCAAATTTAACAAGGAATATTATTTAAATAACGTTTAAATAATTATTCCTAGAAAATAATAAGATAAATAATGATTTATCTAATTAATTTTCTTGTTTTGGGTTAGATATGACCAGGAATATTAATTAAACAACTGTTTAACTAATTATTCCTTGAGGAAAATCAAACAAATGTAGATTTATTTAATATTTCCTCATGGGGTTTCCTGTTTAGACCATAAACAACTTAATAAAGGTGGTTTACTAAGTTATTTTCATAGTGAAAGAAATTTTACATAGGGTAAAATTTTTCTTATATGGTGTACTTAGGTCCATCTAATAGTAACAGGTTAGATGACCAAAAAATGGTATAACAGATTGCCCCCCAGCGTGCGAGCGTTAGGAGCTAATCGTATGACCGAAGTACTTTGTAAGAACTCAATCACTAGACACCGAAGGGGAAGTCAAAGAGAGAAATATAAGGTAGACTGAAGTGTTAAAGAACTAGACCCTGAGGAGGCGAGACTTACAGGTGCGACAATTCTCTTTTATGAGTGATTACCTGTGCTATAGGCGGCGGGGAGGGCATACCTATGCCTGCCGAGACAAAGTACAAAGAATAAGGCGTCCAGTAAACATGAGACTGAACAATATAGTACATGCTGGCATAAACATGAGCCAGGTAAAAATATGATAATGAATCCCACATACATGTTGTGCCTGGGATAACATCTAGGACTTATACAATAATATCTAAGTACATGAGATACAAATACAACCCAAATGCCCTTGTAAACAGGAAAGGGCTCTGAAAATCTGACTGATACATGCAAACAAAAAGGCACTGCAACGGCTGAGGTCGAAATCATCAAATATATGGAGTTGCATCAAAGGCTGTAATGAAGAGGTCATATGGGCATGTGGGGGGCTACCTGTAGGGCCACCCCCTCATGAGGGCTGAAAACATCTCACACACACCCGGGAATCACTGGTATCAGCTGTTACATCACTGAACCATCAAGTATACAGATCTCGATCATGCTGAAAGGAGCTGGATCTGAGAAACAATCAGGTCAAAGGGAAATAAGGAGTCCCTTTGCCTGATCCAAGGCACTGAAAAAGAGTGGAAGTTGGAACCAAGGTACACCCGCCTCTAGACCTGTCTTCTAGAATGAATGATCTGATGTCGACAGAAGGAGGTCCGCCATAGGTGAGGCAATAAGGGATCCTCAACTAAGGCATGAGAGAAAATAGTAGAGCGACTGACAGACTGACACCAGGGATGATGATGAAATGGGGGGTACTAAGTAGCGAACGAACGACTTCCCTTGTTAGAGCATAAAGGGCATGGATGACCTAGTAGCGACTGACATAATATCATGAGGGATAGGGGACAGTAGGACTGAAGGCCATAATGTGCGACACGAGAGAGGAACCAAGCAATGAAGGATGGAGGACTATATCAGGATACAAAGGGACTCAGGATAGACTCCATGAATGCGATGATGACTCAACTCGGATGCTCTAAACAAGGGCAACTCGATGATGCTGCCACAAAAAAAAAGGTCCAATGGGGACCATAAAAACGTGAGTACATGACGGTTACTCACTACAAAAATCGACACGAGCATGGACAAGTATGAAGGAAAAGTGGTGCCCCAAGTACAAGTGTTGCAGGTGAAGAAATTCGATTTTGAAGAGTGGTGAAGTGACCCTTCTTGGACAAAATGTGTCCTGGTGAAGTATCAAATCACAAAAAACTAATAGATACCCATTTGAGGGCTCGGTGAGAGCTTTCCAATGGTACAGATGGTTTGTCAAACTGAGCTATGGTTCGGCCGCAACAAGCGAAAGAAAAATTAGGGGTTTCTCTTTTAATAAGGCATTTTTCCTCCAAATTCACTCATTTGCATGTGGAGCTGTGGTGAATGTAGAGAGGAGAGAAGGCCCTAAATCTTGCGGCGATCGTAGTGGACAAACTGACCGTTGGAATTGAGATCAGTCAGTTGTAGGTAAGAGGCCTAACCCTACTCTTTAATTTCAGTGGATTGAAAGTTCAGTTTAGGTCCCCAGGGCTTAGTAACAGAACCCTGCTCCTCTTCACAGCCGAGTCGTACTTTTGGGGTAAAAACTGCGACCTGGGTAGCAGGTTTTGGGCAGAAAACTGCGACCTGTCCCAAGATTGGGCCTGAAAAGTGAGACCTGACAGAGAGGGGTTTTCTGTGCTATTTTTTGACTGAGAACTAGGTTTTTATGTTTGGATACAGTCTTTCCTATCTATACACTGAAAAATATAATGGTTTTCTGCAGATATGGCAGAATTACGGATGAACTGGAGAGAGAGATACCTGGGCACATTACGGTCGGAGATCCGGGAGGATCAGGGTGTCCGTAGTGCATTGGTTAGGTTTGGGGTTCTGAAGTTTGTGGAGAACCCTTTGATGAGAGCTGGAGAGCCCTTATTGGCCGATTGTCAGCTATTGGGACCCAGACCATGAGGTCTTTATAGTGCAGGGGCACCGGATCGAGTTGACGGTCCAGGATATATATTTCCTCACTGGTCTCCTACCACTTGGGATGGTTGGGAATACTCAGCCAGTGTTACCGCGAGGGTGGAAAATTATGGAGTTTTTAGAGCACCATTGTCGACCAAGTCTCCATGTCAAAGGGACACAGATACCCTTCAGGGATCTAGAGAGGTTAAAGACCCGTGTTGTGGCCGCAGCGGTGCTACGGATCCTGGGAAACTAGGCACTCCACCACATCACTGGAGGGCAGATGATGCTTGTGGAGAGTGTGTTGAGTGGGACCTACTATGGGTGGGCCCAAATGATGCTGTCATCGTTGAAATGACAGTTGTCTCTATGCAAGCGGCAAGTGAACCATGACTGTGCATATTGTACGGTGTTGTGCTCACTCTTCTTTGAGAAGATCCCAACACTTTGAACTCGTATACAACTCCAGGATGGGGGCCTGAGAGAGCCCAGGATGCACTGGTGGGGGCGACTACTGCGCAGAGGAGGAGGTGGGGCAGTCGGACGAGTGTTTTGACCTGAGTTCTTTGCTCATTGAGATCAGATGCCATTGTACATAGATGACTATCCCTATAGTGGGATGAGTTATTGTGGGGACCCGGATTTTCCACTACCGCCTGGTTGGGTATGGGGGCTTGATGGTAAGTGACAAATTGCTAATATTTTATGTGCACTGTAAAGTTTTAGAATATTGTATATGGTACTGATTCGTCCACTTTTGGTATGCAGATATAGCACTGGAAAAACCGGCCGAGTATATGGGACGACTTGTAGTATCAGGAATTGCCGGACCTAGTGGATCGAGAGCACCACAAAATGAGGATGCAACAACGCTCCTGGAGGAAATCCGTCATAGATGTGGGAGGCTTTAGACCGGTGTTTCGGAGCGTGACTAGAAAGACTTAGATGAGAAGTACATAGAGCCATGTATTGGTCTACCCTCGGAATGGCAAGGGGTCATGCGGTGCAGGGCGATGGCCGGACATGGGATGCGCGATCTACAAGTTGCAGGAGCAGAGCCATTGGCTCAGGATCCTCCAGATAGTGATTAGTGTGTAGGGGCAGGTGGTGCCCCCAGTTTTGAGTTTTTGTAACATGCTATGGGCATGTGATATGTATTAGAGTTGATGGACTCTAAAACATTTTATACGACACATATTATGGATATGCATCGTTTTGATGGTTTTATGTTATTGTCTTGTGTTAAATTCATGTGCTAAATGCCAATCTAGAATATTGTTTGCAATGCTATCTGCATAGTGATTTTGTGTTCTAGGTACATGACTAAATGTAATGATTTCAAATTCACGCATCAAAAGCCTCACTCGTAAATATCTTATAAAAAGGATAGGATTATGCACATGATATACACCATTCAATTCCATAACAAGAAGCAGGGAATCTAAATGAACATGAAGGTGGGGGATGCGATGTGAAAGGGCATCGGCTAATAAACCTCGCACTGCATCATATTCGGCCTGATTGTTGGTGGCAGTACCAATGCATACACCGTTCGAGAGAACAAGCGAATGCAAGGGGGTAAAGATGGCCCAACCTGCCGAGGCTAGATTCCAGGAGTAGCGACTTGAATCATCGACATAACCAATATAAGGTGTGGATGGGAGTTCCATTTTAATGGTGCCACAAGACAATAAATGGGAGGATGATGAACAATGTTGGCAAACTTAGCGCAAAATAGAAATCGAACACACACCGTGAAGGAAGTGATTAGGGTAGGATGTCTACTACTCACGCTGATGGTTAGGTGGAGTGTGAGAGCTACCAGAGGTGTAGCTTGTGCTCAGGGTGCAGAAGTCACCATAGACACACATGGTGCCATCCTGCTTATGGGCGAGAAAGATGAAGTGAGGGGTGGACATGGCTTCCATGATGTCATCATCACAATAGAAGATGGAGTGACTAGAGGAAGGGAGACCACATGACGCGACAAAGTGACCTGACTCATCATCATGAGAAGAAAGGTTCACCTGTGCATCGTCACAGGGGATGACGGAAGAAAAAGTAGATAAGGGATCTACCGATGTTGAGCACAGGGTGATCGCTGAAGGGAGGTCAAGAGAAACAACAGGGGAAGATGCAGAGGGAACTTCCACCGAGGGTCTCATGGATGATGACAGGTAGAGGATAGTGGCTACAAGCTCTGTCATCTCGACATCAGGAGGGGAATGTCAATGGGAGCGGGTAAATCCTCAAGCTGGCCTGTAGCATACTACGCAAGTATGGGAGAGGCGGATTGGTTCTATTCAACTTCGTACTCTCAAACTACCTCCAAAGAGGCGCGTTAATGCGTAAGGCGGGGAAAATGGTGAGAATAATGGCCATGGAGATCAGACAAAGCACAGGGTTGATTGGTGTGAATAGTCTTAGGGTTCTTGGCTATAGTGGAGGAAGAAACAGAGGCTTTAGGGACCATAGACTCAGGGAACACAACATTAAACATGGGCTTTATACGAGGCAGTTCAGGATAGTTATGGGTGGCATGGCCGACGACATCACATAAAGCACAAGGTTTTGGAGGCGGAGGAGGAGTAGGGCCAGTCGGGGCAGCCTTGTCTTTTGATGCCCTCTTGCGAGATTTTCCCTTCTTACCCGAAGTGGTCGCAACAGGAGAATGTTCCTGTTGAGGTCGCTGAGGCACTGTAGTAGTGGGAGACGTCATGGGGATTGGTTGAATTGGGGTCAAAGAAAGATAAGGTTTGGGTTGACTAGGCGGGGTAGCGGCTGGTGGATCAAGGTACCAGATGGGAATCCCCAGGGTTAATTTAGGAAGAGAGAGGGTAGCCATGATAGGTATCGAATACATTCCAAGAGGGGGAGCTAGGAACGATATCTGACTGGAGGGGTAATGGCCAGGCGGGACGGCTCCAAGATGATTAAGGCCTGGAGGAACTGTTCCGGGAGGGTAAAGAGGCTCATGGGTACCAGCTGTATGTGAAGGGCCAGGAGGAGGAGGTCCAGAAGGCTGAATCGAAGGGATAGGAGTAGGCTGCGGAGGGTGAGGAGGCTGCTGACTAGCCGAAGCGGGCCGCTTGAGGGCAACCCGAGACGATTGCATAATGCAAACATTCAATGCGTTGGGATCAGGGATAGGAGGAGGAAAACCAGGGAATGTACCAAGCAGAGAGGAGTCTTTGTAGACTTCGGGTGAGACACTAGTCAAAGGATTGACGGTTTTCTTATTGGCCACCGAAGAGATGATGGACTCAAGGGAGGTCTGAGACTTCGGTTCATAATATGTCAACTGGTCAATGGTGACTATCTTTCCATTATGAGGGAAGGACATCTTGCGGTGAACTGCAGATGGGACAACATACATCGCATAGGTGTGGCTATGAACTAATAGAATGTTGTAATATAAGGGGGAATCTATGACTTCTAAGTCAACGCAAATAGTCTTGCCCACAAGAGTAATAGGACAATTGCAGAATAAGCCAATGCACTGGGAGGCATGGCCAACCCACACTCGGAGAGTCATCGTGGAAGGAGCCAACTCAGGTGATCTGAGTTGTTTCCAAACCAAAGTAGACATCACATAGGTGGATGCCCCCTCATCAATAATGCATCGGGAAATGTTGGTGTTCCGGAGCTTGACTGGGATTTGGAAAGCGATGGAAGCAGGGAGAGGAGGATGCTCTGACCGATCAACATCAAAGAAAATCAATCGATCATCGGAAGGATCTACAGCGCCCATGGTAGATAGTAGATCTTTTCATTGTGAAGGGCACGACTGGAGGAGTTCCAGCGTTGAAATGACAGAAGGAGATTGTGCCAAATCATCTACTATACTATACGAATGGGTAGATTTTCCAGAAGCAGCATTTCAGCGTAGTGGTCCCTTAGGGATCTTGGTATGAACCTCCGCCTTAGGCTGAGGGATTTTCAAGGGACCATTAGGTGTCGAAAGAGGCTCTGTGGAGATCGAAGGAGGTGGCTCGGGGAGAGACGTAGCGGGAGGCTTGTTGTACTAACGGGACCAAGTTTGAAGATTGATGTCTACGGTTAGAGGTCGATAAGAGTTCATCATGAGAATCTGGTAATCAGAGGTACTAGATGGAAGAGGTTGAGTGGCCACCTGTCATTCAGGTGGTTGGGTAGCCACAAATCCTTGCTGAGGGAAAGGATCAGTAAGCACAGTTGGTTGACTAGGTGCAACACTGGGAGGGACGGAAGCGGAGGCTTGCTGTCCTCGCAATGTTGCTTGAGACTCTCATAACTGCCGCATTTGTGGTAAACGAGGACAATCATGTGTGTAATGACCATAAACACCACAACAAGAACAAGGCTTGTTCATGCGAACAAGCTTGTCCTGCTTGGGCTGGGTGCCCTGTTGCTGGTTAGTAGCGTTAGGAGCATTATTTTGAGGATTAGGTCCAGGTTTAATAGAAGCAGACTAATTTTGAGAGCCTTTCCTCTTCTTTTTGGAGGGAGGAGGATTAGTCGCACCCTGCTGTGCATATACCTGCCCCTTAGGGGGTGGTGGATGTTGTTGTGGGGGTTGAGGAGGTAAGGGAGGAGGCGGTGCTAATGCTGGAGGAGCTAGAGCACCAAGCCATGGATACGGATAATAAGGAGGTTGTGTAACAGTGTGGTAAACAAGAGGTTGGGGAAAAAGAGGAGGCATGCCGTATCCTGGATATATGCTACCAAGAGGGGAAAAAGTGCAGGAGGTGCTGGCCCCCCCCTGAGGAAAGCCGTAGCCCATGGGAGGTTGAGCGTACAGATTAGAGAGAGCTCCAACGATACCGTCGGTGGCGTGAGATGCCCCCAGTGCATTGGCACCACCGGGTCTGGGAAGATTAGGTAGAACAGTATAAACATAACCCAACTGAGTGTAGATCAGGTCATATTTTAATGCATTTTGGAGAGTGGCTTCCTCGGTTTGAGGAAAGTGCGATGCGACATCTTTCCCAATATGTGGAAAAAGAGATCTGAGGAACCAGTCCATGTAGACACGGTCTTCGAAGGTAGGAGTTTGACATAGGCTCTTTATTTTTCGCCATTCCTAGACATGGTCGGATAGGCGGGTCGTAGACGATTGACGGAAAGAAGTCAAGAGTTTGGTACCAGTGTCATAACGAAGGGGAAGCTGGAAGTAAGACAGAAAAGCCCAGGAAATAATCACAAAGGTGGTATGAGAGGAAGGGGCCTGATCAACATACCATTTAGAAGCTTCACCTGTAAGCGTACGTTGGAATAATCGAAGACGGACATAGTCATCGGTAATGGAGTTAGATGAACACCACATGTGGAAAGATCAAACATGATTTGTAGGATCTTCTCTAGCAAGGCCTTCAAACTTTGGGATGTTGGAAGGGAGCTTCATCAACATAGCAGGCCAACTAGCGTCATGGTGTATAGGGTCATTTATCAACTGGTCAAGATTGGGGAGGTTGAGGCCTGCCATGAAGGGGAGTAAGGGCGCAGCCGGGGTAGTGTCCATTGCGGTCCCACTAGTGGTCCCACTAGTGGTATTCCCAGCATGAGGGTTGGGGTTACCGCCAACATTAGGTCCTGCACTAGACATGGTGAAGGTGACAGGGGGAGAACTGAAGTCAGAACGAGAAGGAGAACCCAAAGGACTAGAAGAAGAGTCAGTGTGCAGAATCGGTGGAGGACTAACTCGAATCCTACACGGAGGAGTAAGTATTCCTACTGGAAACTGAGGATGAAGGCCAAGAAGTCTCTGAGATGAACGCCTTGGTGGCACAATGATGACAACACAAACATGGCACAAAGGAAAAAGAGACTGACAAGGGCAGGGAGGTGTAGGTTCAACTGATTACAATGTCGAAATAAGGGCAGAGAGGTGCGGGATCAACTGGTTTCAATGTTTTAGAGTCTTTGCTTGGTGGTGTTAACCAAGCCCTTTTTCACTTAGGGTGTGTGTGTGAAGTGTGTAAATTTTAATTTTTAAGCCCAGACGTTTGTAGAGAAAAAGAAAAGTGTGTTGTATAGCTACAAATGAACCTGCAAATGACAATGTATAATCCTGCAAAAACAGAAAAATAAACAACTAATAATGCAATTATCTAAACCCAAGGAGGTGGGCCTATCAAAAAATAGTCTGTAGGCAAGTAAAAAACTAATCAAAACACACTAACAAAGCCAATAGATCTAAGGTCAAGAGGGACAGGGATCTAAAGGACAAATCTGCTGGAAAGTGGTGCAGAAAACAACAACAAATCAGAGGAAAAATTGCTGTAAATGAGGTGGTGAAAGGCTATCTCCTGGAGGTAAACAGAGTGAACCCTAGAGGAAAACCCAAACAAATATAAATGAGGTGATTTGGATGGATAACAAGCTGATCTAAAGTGGATCTGAAGGTGAGGTATCAAATCTGAAAAAATGGCTGAATACTCTGAAATTTCAAACAACCTGCAACAGTAAAAACTCTTCCACAAGAAGTGGAGGGTATTGAAGGCTTAGGGGGCTAGGTTCCCACTTAGTTGAGAAAAAAAGAACAAGTAAAAGTCCAAAACAGGCGAAGACGGAGGTCAGACAACCCTGAACAGAGGCTTAGACAAACCCAGAAAACTTTCAGAAAAATTCCCGCAAAAAGTCCAGGTCGCAGTGTTTGACCTATTTTCAGTAGAGGTCGCAGTTTTTAGGTTGAAAGGTGCGTCCTGAGGGTCCAGGTTGTATTTTTTGGGCCAAAAAGTGTGACCTGCACTTCTGGCACTCTCGGCGGCAGATTTTAGAAAAAATTATCGTCCCAGCTGCGACCGATGTCTATTACCGGCGCAATAGGTTCGAAAACACACATAAGTTAAATTTTTTATTGCTTTAGGGTCTTATAGGTTAAAAACAACAACAAGAAAAAAAAAACAAGAGGATGAAGAGAAATCCTAAGGTTTGAAGTAGCTGGATATGCAAGGATCAGAAAAACGACATAGGTCGTAATCGTAAACTCGTGTGGAGTCGCCAGTTGTTAGTATGAATCTTAATTCCAAGCGTATGAAGAAAGACCACTTTAGCTGTGCATAACAAACAACCCCACTTTAGTTGTGGCCATCCCACGCTTAGAGAGTTATCGTGGAAGGAGCAAACTTAGTTGATCCGAGTTGCTTCCAAACCGAAGCGAACATCACACAGGTGGATGCCCCCTCATCAATGATGCACCGGGAAACATTAGCGTTCCGGATCTTGACTGGGATTTGGAAGCTAGCGGAAGCCAGGAGAAGAGGATGCTCTGACCAGTAAACATCGAAGACGATCAATCGATCATCGAAAGGATCTAAAGAACCCATGGAAGATAGTAGAGATTTTCATTGTGAAGGGCACAATTGGAGGAGTTCTAGCGTTGAAATGGCAGTAGGAGATTGCGCCAAATCATCTACTATACTGTACGAATGGGAAGCTTTGCCAGAAGCATCATTTCGACGTAGTGGTCACTTAGGGATCTTGGTATTAACCTCTGCCTTAGGCCAAGGGATCTGCAAGGGACCATTAGGTGTCAAAAGAGGCTCTGTAGAGACCGAAGGAGGTGGCTCGGGGACAGACGTAGCGGGAGGCTTGTTGTACTGACGGGACCAAGTCTAAAGATTGATATCTACGGTTATAGGTTGGTCAGAATTCATCATGAGAATCTGGTAATCAGAGGTACCAGTTGGAAGAGGTTGAGTGGCCACCTGACCTTCAGGTGGTTGGTTAGTCACAAATCCTTGCTGAGGGAAAGGATTAGTAAACACAGTCGACTGACTAGGGGAAACACTGGGAGGGATGGAAGGGGAGGCTTGCTATCATCGCAATGTTGCTTGAGACTCCCACATCTACTTCATCTGTAGTAAAAGAGGACAATCATGCGTGTAATGAACATAAACACCACAACAAGAACAAGGTTTGTTCGTGCGAACATGCCTGTCCTGCTTGGGCTGAGTGCCCTGTTGCTGGTTAGCGGTGTTAGGTGAATTATTTTGATTATTAGGTCCAGGATTATCGAGAACAGATTTATTTTGAGTGCCTTTCCTTTGCTTCCTGGAAGGAGGAGGATTAGTCACGCTCTACTGTGCATACACCTACCCCTGAGGGGGCGGTGGCTGCTGTTGCAGGGGTTGAGAAGGCAAGGGAGGCGGAGGTGTTAATGCTGGAGGAGCTAGAGCACCAGGCTGCAGATACGGATAATAAGGAAGTTGGATAACATTGTGGTAAATAGGAGGCTGGGAAAAAGGAGGAGGCATGTTGTATCCTGGATACATGCTACTAGGAGGGGGAAAAGTGCAGGAGGTGCTGCACCCCCCCTGAGGAAAACCATAGCCCATGGGAGGCTGAGTGTATGGATGAGAGAGAGCCCCAATGGTACTGTCAGTGGCATGAGATGCCCCCGATGCATTGGCACCACCGGGTTTAGGAATATCAGGTAGAATGGTATAAACATAACTCGACTGAGCATAGATCAGGTCATATTTTAATGCAATTTGGAGAGCGACTTCTTCGGTTTGAGGGAAATGTGATGCGACATCTTTGCCGATAGTAGGCAAGAGAGATCTAAGGAACCAGTCCATGTAGACACAGTCTTCGAGAGGATGAGGCCTGATCAACATACCACTTAGAAGCTTCACCTGTAAGCGTACATTGGAACAACCGAAGACGGATAGAGTCATCGGTAATGGAGTTAGACGAACACCACATGTGGAAAGATCGAACATGATTTGTAGGATCTTCTCCAGCAAGGCCTTCAAACTTGGGGATGTCCAAAGGGAGCTTGGTCGGCATAGTAGGCCAACTAGAATCATGGTGTATAGGGTCATTGATCAACTGGTTAAAATCAGGAAGACTGAGGCCTGCCATATGGGGGAGCAAGGGAGCAGCCGAAGTAGTTCCTGTTGCGGTCCCACTAGTAGTATTCCCAACATTAGGGTTGGAGCTACCACTAGCATTAGGCCCTGAAATAGACATGGTGAAGGTGATAGGAGAAGAACCAGGAGCGGAACTAGAAGGAGAACCCAATGAACCAAAAAAGGAGTCAGAGTGCGGACTCGGTGAAGGACTAACTTGAATCCCACACGGAGGAGTAAGTCTTCTTACCGGAAACTGAGGATGAAGGCCAAGAAGTCTCCGGGATAAACGCCTTGGTGGCACAATGACGATGACACAAACATGACACAAAGGGAAGAGAGACCAACAAGGGCGGAGAGGTGCAGGATCAACTGATTTCAATGTTAAAGAATTTTCTTGGTGGTGTTAACTAAGCTCTTCTTCACTTAGGGAGTGTGTGTAAAGTGTGTAAATTTTAATTTTTAAACCTAGAAGTTTGTAGAGAAAAAGAAAAAGTGTGTTGTATAACTGTAAATAAACCTACAGATAACAATATATGAAACTGAAATAACAGAAAATCAACATCTAATAATGCAATAATCTAAACCCAAGGAGGCGGGCCTCTCAACAATTAGTCTGTAGGTGGGCAAAAAACTAGTCAAAACACACCAAAATAGCTAATAGATCTAAGGTTGGGAGGGACGGGGATCTAAAGGTCAGATCTACTGGAAATAGGTGTAGATAAATAACAAAAAATCAGAGCAAAAATTGCTGATGGGGTGGCGAAAGGCTATCTCCTGGAGGGAAACGGAGTGGACCCTAGAGGAAAACCCAAACAAAACTAAAGGAGGTGATTTGGATGGATAAATAGCCAATCTGAAGTGAATCTAAAGTGTTACACCATCTTTTTGGTCATCTAACCTATTATCATTCGATGAACCCAAGTACACCATGTAAGACCAATTTTACCCTAAGTAAAATTGCTTTCACCATATAAAATAACATTTGTCTATATTTCCTGGTCATATTTAACCCAAAACAAGGAAATTAATTAAATAAATCATTATTTATTTAATTATTTCCTAGGAATAAGTTATTTAAATCATTATTTAAATAATATTCCTAGTTAAATTTGACTAAATCATTTTCAAATAATTAAATAAATCATTATTTATTTAATTATATCCCCACCATCTCCCTAAAATAATAAATAAATCATTTATTTATTTATTGTTTATAAATAAAGGAATTGACCCAAGTCAAAAGACCTTTTCCCTCCAACAAATATAATAAAATATTCCTAAAAGGTGATTCTAGAATTTGATTAATAATATTTTATTCATGCACCGAGTTCTAGAACACCTCAATATTTTGTTATAAATAGAAGGGTTTTCTCCATTCCATCATCATCATTAGTGTCTATCTGTTCGTCGCTCTACTATTTTCTCTCATGCCTTAGTTGGGGTTCCCTTATTGCCTCACCTACGGCGGACCTACTTCTGTCGACATCAACTCATTTACTCCAGAAGCCAGGTCTAGGGGGCAGTGTCCCTTGGTTCGAGCACTTTTCAGCATGATCGTGATCTATACACTTGATGGTCTAGTGATGCAGCAATAGCTCTTGGTGATTCCAGGGCGTGTGTGAGATGTCTCAACCCTCATGAGGAGGTGGCCCTACAGGTAGCCCCCCACATACCCGGATGATTTCTTCATTTCAGCCCTTGATGCAACTCCTCTCATTTGATGATATCGGCCTCAGCCGCTTGCAGCGCCTCTTAGATTTGCATGTATCAGTCAGATTTTGCGAACCCCTCCCCAGGTGTAGGGGGCATCGGGGTGTATTTGTATCTCATGTACTACAATATTATTGTATAAGTCCTAAAGGCTATTCCAGTCATCGCATGTATGTGGGATCCATCATTTTATCTATCTGGCTCATGTTTAGGCTAGCACATGTTCCATTATTGCGTTCCGTGGTTTTCCAGGCGCCTTATTCTTTGTACTATTGTCTCGGCGGGCATAGGTATGCCTCCCCCGCCGCCTTTAGCACAGGTACCACTTCATCAACTAGAGACTTGTTGCACCTGTAAGTCTCATCTCCTCAGGGTCTAGTCCTTTAGCATATTAGACTACCTTACATTTATCTCTCTCACTCCCCTCTTGATGCTTAGTGATTGAGTTCTTACAACGTACTTCGGTCATACGATTTGCTCCTAACACTCGTACGTTGGGGGGCAATCTATTACACCATTTTTTTGGTCATCTAACCTATTATCATTCGATGAACCCAAGTACACCATGTAAGACCAATTTTACCCTAAGTAAAATTGCTTTCACCATATAAAATAACATTTGTCTATATTTCCTGGTCATATTTAACCCAAAACAAGGAAATTAATTAAATAAATCATTGCTTATTTAATTATTTCCTAGGAATAAGTTATTTAAATCATTATTTAAATAATATTCCTAGTTAAATTTGACTAAATCATTTTTAAATAATTAAATAAATCATTATTTATTTAATTATATCCTCACCATCTCCCTAAAATAATAAATAAATCATTTATTTATTTATTGTTTATAAATAAAGGAATTGACCCAAGTCAAAAGACCTTTTCCCTCCAACAAATATAATAAAATATTCCTAAAAGGTGATTCTAGATTTTGATTAATAATATTTTATTCATGCACTGAGTTCTAGAACACCCAAATATTTTGTTATAAATAGAAGGGTTTTCCCCATTCATTAGTCACCTTCATTGCATTAGATCACGTTGGATCTACTCTTGGTCACCATTTTCCATTTTTGCCTTGTGAGCTCCCATTGAGTTCTATGTTTGTCTGGGTTTTCTACCACAATAAGAGAGAGGAATTTTAGATCTGAAACGCTGAGGACTTTCAAGAACCCATCCCATTGAGGAGAATCAGAAAACACCTTTCTTTTTTTCCTCTCAGGTGTCCCATTCTTTAATATAATATAAAACATTCTTTTAAACACATTATTCTTGTCTTTTCTATTGGATGCATGGAGCCATATTGTATTTTATCTGCTTAATGTCTTTTATGCTTAGATCTGGATTTGTGCAACATTATTTGGATTATCTAATTGTAGATTTAAAGATGTTTGGCAGCCATAATCGATGTTAGGGCTATTTTTTATGCGTAGCTAAAGTGATCTTTTACGACGAAAGAATCATACTAACATGAAGGTGAGGTATCAGATCTGAAAAAATGGCTGAACACTCTGAAAATTTCAGACAACCTGCAGCAACGAAAAATCTTCCACAAAGTGTGGAGGGTACTGAAGCCCAAGAGGGCTAGGTTCTTGCTTAGATGAGTAAAAATAAACAAGTATAGGTCCAAAATGGGCAGAAAAGGAGGTCAAACAACCTTGAATAGAGGCCTAGACAAACCCAAAAAACTTTCAGAAAAACTCCCGCAAAAAGTCCGGGTCGCAGTTTTGGACCTGTTTCTTGCTGAGGTCGCAGATTATGGGAAATTTTCCGCGTCTTGAAGCTCTAGGTTTTAGGTTTAGGGCCAAAAAGTGCGACCTACACTTTTGGCACTCTCGGGAGCAGGTTTTAGCAGAATGTGTCGTCTTAATTGCGGCTGATGTCTGTCACCTGCGCAATAGGTCCGAAAACACAAGGAAGTTAGAATTTTTAATGTTTTAAGGTTTTATAGGTTAAAAATAACATCAAGAAAATCCAAACAAGAATTTGAAGAGAAAGCATAGGGTTTGAAGCAGTTGGATATGCAGGGATATGAAAAACGACAACGGTCGTAATCGTAAACCCATGTGGAGTCGCTAGTTGTTAGTATGAATCTTAATTGCAAGTGTACGAAAAAATACCACTTTAGCTGTGCATAAAAAACAACCCTAACAACAAAGATGGCTGCCAATATCTTCAGATCTGCAATTAGGTGATCAAGATAAATGCTGCAAAAATCTAGATCTATGCACCAAAATACATTAAGCAGTAAATAAAAACGAGATTTACTCCATGCGTCCAATAGACAAGACAAGAATACGTTGAATGAATTTTTTTATTGAGGGCACTTGGGAGGAAACATAGAAGGATGTTACCAGTTCTCCTCAATGGGATGGGTTCTTGTAAGTCCTCAGCACTTTAGATCTAAAATTCCTCTCTCTTGATGGTGTAGAAAACCCAGACAAAAATGGAACTCAAAGGGAGCTCCCAAGAAAAAAGATAGAAAAATATGACAATGATGGTGGATCAAAGTCAGGACAAAAGTATAGATCCAGAGTGATCTTTTGGCAACAAAAGGTAGTGAATGACTGGAAAAACCCTTCTATTTATAACAAAGTATTGAGTTAGTCTAGATATTGGTGCATAATTAAAATATTATTAACCAAATCAAGATCCAACTTTTATGGAATATTTTATTATATTTGTTGGAGGGAAAAGGAATTTGACTTGGGTCAAATCCATTTATTTGTAAATAATAAATAAATAAATGATTTATTTATTATTTTAAGGATGTGGTTGAGTAATAATCAAATAAATAATGATTTATTTAATTATTTAAGAGTGATTTAGTCAAATTTAACAAGGAATATGATTTAAATAAGGTTTAAATAATTATTCCTAGAAAATAATAAGATAAATAATGATTTATCTAATTAATTTTCTTGTTTTGGGTTAAATATGACTGGGAATATTAATTAAACTGTTGTTTAACTAATTATTCCTTGAGGAAAATCAAATAAATGTAGATTTATTTAATATTTCCTCATGGGGTTTCATGTTTAGTCCATAAAAAACTTAATAAAGGTGGTTTACTAAATTATTTTTCATAGTGAAAGCAATTTTACAAGCAATTTTACTTAGGGTAAAATTGGTCTTACATTGTGTACTTAGGTCCATCTAATAGTAACAGGTTAGATGACCAAAAAATGGTGTAACAAGAAGTATGTCAATTCCACCTTTCATGAGAAGGAGAACCGTGCTTCGGGGATCCTTGAGAGAGTTCGCAATGACGTGTGTGGACCGTTCTCGGTTGCTTCAACAACAAAAAATAAGTACTATGTAATATTTGTTGATGATTTTTCTCGTAAATGCTGGATCTTCTTTATGCAGAAGGAATATCAAACACTCTCAAAGTTCTGTGAGTTTAAGGCATTGGTGGAGAAAGAGTCAGGGAAGCAAGTGAAGGCTCTTAGGAGTGATAATGGTGGAGAATACATCTCTAACGAATTCAAGAAATTCTGCATCATAGAAGGAATTTGAAGAGAACTCATAGTGCCTCATAACCCACAACAAAATGGGTTTGCGGAGAGGAAGAACAGAACGATCGTGGGTGCAACACGAGTGATGTTGCATGATCAGGCCTACCAATGCATTTGTGGGCGGAAGCATGAAACACTACGGTTTATGTGAAAAACCATTGTCCTAATAGAGTACTTGGCATGAGTACACCTGAAGAAGCTTTCACTGGTAGGAAACCAGATGTTTCACACTTTAAGATTTTTGGTTCATCTGTTTATGTGCATGTGACCAAGGATGCCAGGAAGAAGCTGGAGTCGACTACTCAAGTTGGGATTTTGTAGGGTACACAGAAACACCCCATAATTATCGTGTGTATTTTCCAAATAGTTGAATGAATTTTGTGCGATGGGATATAAAATTTGATGAAGGGAAAGCCATGCAATTGTCGCTTGAGAGGGAGTTGTACTTACATGTGGAGGAGGAACTGCTGGTTCCCAAAGATGAGTCTCTAGATGTGGATCAACCACAGGAGGAGGTTCATGGAGTGGAGGAGTCCACTCACACAGAGACAACCATCAGAACTGGTAGAAGGCATACCACAGAAGAAGATAGTCTAAGACTTGATGCTACATAGAATGTAGGAGCCCTTACTTCATAGCGCAAACAAAGACAGTCTCCTTACCGATTTACTGGATACATGGCTCTCATGAGGAAATTTATTGTGACTGAACCATATTCCTTTCAGGAAGAAATGTAGGAGCCCACATGGGTAGATGCAATGGTGGAGGAGTAAAGCAGGAAGTAAAGATCCGTGGCACTCAGTTCAGCGGAAGCGGAATACATGGTAGCGAGTCAAGCTGCATGTCAGGCTATCTAGATGAGAAAGATCTTGGTTGGTTTGTTTGGTTCTCATTTAGATCTGACAATGGTTCATTGTGATAATCATAGTTGCATTAAACTTTCAATTAATCTTGTGTTTCATGATATATCTAAGCATATAGATATCTCGTACCATCATCTCAGAGATTGTGTATAGAGGAGAATCATGTTGCTTCAGTACATTCCTACGGAAGATCAAGATGCAGATATTCTGACGAAGGCGCTCACCAAGAGAAAATTTGAATACCATAGAGATAGGATTGGGGTGAAGGATAATCCCTTTCTTGTTGCAAGGGAGTGTTGAGATTCAACAAGAAGATCCTAGTGAAAATTAAGCTCCTACACTAGGATGGAGCCTCAGGCTATTTTTAGGTGTATGTCTATTTATAGATGCATGAGAAAATTATATTTATAGATGCATGTCTATTTATAGATGTATGTGCAAATTCTATTATAGATTGCATGTCTATTTATTGATTCATGTCGACTATTATTATCCCTTAATATTAGTTGGACAATAAAATATAATCTATTCTCAATGAGCACTGGGAAATAGTTATCTGAAGTGGAAAATCAGTTAGCTAAAGGAATTTCGAGTTAAGAGGTTGGTTGGTGGGACATGCAGATTGACTTAGTTGTAATTGAGTGATTCAAATTTGTAACATAGTTGGAAGTGCAATTGTGCAAGTTGTAAAATAGTTTAACTCAGTTAAGTGAGTTAAACACAATTGTGCTAGTTGAAACTGAAGATAAACTAGTGAGAGATCAAGTGAATTAATTATTAATTAATTCAAAATCAGTGGTCTCACATGCAAGTGAAGATTTATTGTTATTAACTGCATGCATGTCAGATCCAGTGGAGACCCAGTTGAGTTCTAGGTGAAATGGAAGTAAACTATCAGTTGTGACATTATCCGGTTGCACACATGCAACCACACACTTTGGATGTGCCCATGAGGACTGCGTAGTCAAGGTAGGCAAGATTGCATTCATTCAGGGATTTCTATCAGTTGGGATTGCGCAGTGGAGGTAGGTTGTCTGGTGACAGTAAATTGGCTAAGGAACTTGCCAATTTTTGTATGAAAGTGTGAAACAGTTAGCTCATATACTGAGAGCTCTTGGATTAGATATTTGTATGTAATTGTTTCATGATCCATGATATAATACAAAATAGAAGATAGAGGGGTTTTCGGCTATAAGCTTTCCCCGGTAAATTATTTGTGTTATGTGTGATTGATATTTATTCATGATATTGTAATTGGCGATTGTGTTGCAAATTCCGCAAATATTTGTAGAAGCGATTCTGTATTTAACAGTAGCATATTATTGTTAGATCAGGAGAATCCATGACATACATGTATTTTGTATTAAATTTCTACACCATCCTCCTTTAATTAAGGCTTCTTGAACCTCAAGGCTCGAATGATCACACATGCCATGTCAAAAGATTGAGTCTTCTATAAGAAAATGCGTCCCCCGAGGTGATGACTATACTTTCTATGACCATCACGAATATCGAAGAAAAATATGCGAGGATGCATTAAAATGTCTTTGAAGCGCTTGTGAGAGTTGATTTTTTAAGCCACCTTTAGGAAAACCTTTAATTTTTTCCTTTCATAATGTTTTCAGCTGGAAATGTGTCCTTTTTACATGCTCCTTACTAACTTTGAGTGCCATCTACTATGTACAAATGAGTGTACCATTTTTTAATAATAATAATTATGTTGAAAATTGATTTTAAAATTTTGACTCCTATAAATATCAAGGTACACTCTCGATCCCACAGTATCTGTGTAATGGATGCTTGCATTAAAATTTGATTGAAAAATATAGAGGGAGGACAAGGTATTAATATCTTGAGTACCTATACAAAGGATTTTTTATAGTTAATGCTTACAACATAATATGATTAAAAAAAATACTATAGTAAATCTAACATAACCATGACTTGAAAGCTTTGACATACTTTGAACATGCTTCAAGCAAACATTGTTAATCAAATATACTTTGAAGAAAATTCAAAAGTAATGGAGAATACTTTATTAACATTGATAATGACCCCCATTGTCCAATAAAGTCTTTATCACACACTTGTTATATGGGAGTGTGTACAAATAGTAATCAATGAAGAGAATATCAATGAAGTTTTCCTTTCGGTATTATATTTCATACTTCACCTCATAAATAATATTTTGATAGCCTTTTTGGAACTTTTATTCCTTATTGTTATGGAGACAAAGGGTGATTATATCCCTCAACTTCTTTCATCCTCCATTTTTTCTTGTTTGATTTTCTAATTTAACCTTATTGATCTACATCGAAACTGCAACTTTCTCACATATTTCCTCTATGAATATTTTTTTTTTGTCTCTTCATCTATGTTCTTTGATTCCAACTCCTATATAATAATTTCAAAATCATAAAATTGTTAAGAGGTGTAATATTCCTTTTTGAGGATTTCTCATGAATCATGCATGAAAAACACATTTCCAGCAACATATACAATAAAATAGTGAAATCATCACTTGGATCCCATGGTTACATCTATGTAGCATATAAATACAAGAGGAGATAAAAAAGAAATGGAACTAGGTGGGTTAAATAGACCTCCCACACTAGTGTAGCTGGAAATGACTAAAAACCCCAAACTGCATTTTACCGGAGTTGCTGCATCAATGGACTGCACAGTCTAAAGAGGGTTTTAACATAAAAACATGGGACAAAAATAGATCTACTCATATATTAATTAATAATACTGAAGTACAAATATCTAGTCTCCTCATACAAAATACAAGAGAACCCGGCAAGGGTTTCTTGTCAAATACTCTGCATACAAATGTGATCTTCAGAAAATTACTGAATAATCACTGCAAAACTGAAGCATAAGAGTATGGAAGGCTGAATTATGACTGATCTGATTCCAATCCCTCAAGGGCTTCCTCCCATGAAAGGATTAACCTCTCAATCACAAGGAAACTCAACAACAAAACCACCAAACCATGCAATGAACACTGCCTCCAAAATAACGCATTCCCTAGCAGAAACAATGCTGGGAATGTATGGGAAATGTGTGGTCTGATACCATAGATCCGAAATAAGCTCTGGAGCTCTCCAAACAGATCTCTCAAGTGAAGGAAACCTTCCTCGAATGAGAAACTAGCCCAGAAGCCGGGATTCCAATCCCTTCCACTGCTGCACGCAGCAACACTACACAATCTCTGACAAAGTTGTGCTAATGAAGATGGCTGAAGCTTGGCCTGAAAACCTGATGTGGAATGATGAATGCAAACTCTCCCAATGAGGATTCTCAAAGGAAAGAGGTGGGATTCTCGCCCGGGAACACCCAGTGCTAAACATCACTGCAGCTGTGCTAAGCAGCAACGCAACAACAATTCTTGGCAAGCAAGAATAATAATCTACAACATGATGAATAATGCTGCCATCCTCTTCCTTATATAATAAATGAGTTTGCTTTCCCTTGGCCCCACTCAATTAGGTTACTTCTAACCCAAGTTACATCTCCCTCCAAAATTGCGTTATTCATCCTTGGATTCCTCCTCCACTAAAACTGTGCTGTTGACTTAGTCAAAGCAGCTTGATCTTATCTCTGTTCACACATGGAGGTGTTTTATTGAGCTAGAAAGAGTGTCTCCTTTCACACTTGGAGTGTTTTTATCCTCCTTAGGAGACTTATGGGCTTTTCTACCCATTTATTTACCGGCTAGAGCTGCTGCTAACTCTAATGTTCCATTTAGCTTGGAGGCTAAAATTTTGGGAACATTACGGTCCTCCCCCCCAAAATCTTTGCTTGTCCTCAAGAAAATGCATAAGGAGAAAAAAATTTTCTCCCCTCTTCCTCATGTGGCCTCCATCACCGCATCAAGAGAATCAACTAGCTATCTCATGGTCTCCACAAAGTAGGAGTGATGATCATCATGGTGAATGAGTGCCTCCCTCACCCATGCTATCATCCAAATGAAGTGAGTCACCCTCCAACATGGTAACTCATGAAAAGTATCCTCCACCTTGTGCTCCTAAAATGTAGGTGGGCTGAATGAATGTACATGATAGGTAAGAGGGCCTATCCCATGCTTTCCTCCTCTCCACTTATGATAAGTGTAGAAGGCATGCTGATCTCGGGCTGCAACATGATTGCCCTCCAATGGCAAGGAGAATATTGAGCCTCCAAGGACTCTCCCTCCAAAATCATGAGACATGTCAACCCAAACCATTCCATCCAAAATGAATGGCACATCATCACCTTTTGGCCTCCAAATCAGAAAATTGATGAAAGTTAGGTGCAATTTTGGATGGTACAAAAGGTTCTCCAAGTGGATATTACGCAGTCCCCCCAACTGCTGCTTGAGAATGTCATATGGCAAGTGGTCCTGCAACAAGTTACAAGCTGTATATGTCTGTTTTCCCAACAGGGAAAGTAAGCATCAATTTATATCAGCTGTACATGGATAAAATAACAATACACTTACCCAAAATCATGTATATATGGGCTACTATCATCATAAACATTGGCCCTAAAGTGACCATAAAACCCAAAAATACTCTTGCTCTTTTGAGTAGCAATGCACTATTCAGACATGGTGGAAAAATACAAATACTCAATGGAGTAATCAACAAGTACAGAAATGCATTTCCTACCATACATAGTGAGTAGGCTGAAAGTGAGGTCCATGTATAAGCTCCCCCATGAGGATTCCCTCACAAAAATCTGCAAGAAGAAGGGATACACATACTTTTTGGAACACTCCATCAATAAGAACACACTCCCATGTGACAGCATTGTAGGCCTTAAGAATAAGGCTCCATGACTTCTCCCTTTGACATTCCACATGCCAAAGCCATCCACCATCATGCTGCTATGTGAGAAGCTCATCTTCCGACATGGAAGTCTCTCATGATCCTCCAATACTGAAGGGTAGCCTCCTTGCACCATGAATGTGCCTTTCTTCTCTTCAGAAATATCATGAAAAGTATGGGAAGAATTTTTCCCATACTCTCCCAAGTGTAACCATAGAAACAACAACTTTTGCTGCTGTCTCATCTCTCCCTCATACAGGCCATAGAGTAAGATCATGAAGGTCAACTTGTATGATGCCCCATACCAACAAGTCTTCTACTGCTCTATCATATGGTTTCCATGCCATCCAATTGATTTTTCTCTCCATACAAAGCTTCCCTTGAATAAAAACACATCAGCAATACATGGAAGCAAGATACAATAAAAAAATGTTGCAAAATGACAACCAGAGAGTGAATCATGGTCCCTCTGATGGAATCAGCGCAGTGCATCCTTGGCCTACATAAAAATAAGAAATAACAAGTGATTTTCCAGCCACTTGTTTGCTTGCATAGTCATCTCATAAGATGAAAACATGAAGTTACAATATGGTGTCATTGGTGCACACCAAGAGACATATGGCTTCCTCCACAACTCATCAAAAAGATAGCCAAGATCAATGCTATAAGTAGCTACAAGTACATCTTCATACAATATGTAAGAAGAAATATTCCTTATTGTTACATCATGCTGCTCAAATAAGGGAAAGAAGTACAATACAAAACATTAAATGATACCTCTTCCATTATGTACTTGAGGACTTGAGTTGAAAAGGCTCAACTGGAAATTCTCCCTCACTCCCAAAGAGTAGGAAGGTGGCTGTGACATCCTCTCTATCACCATCCAGGCTATGCATCTCTCCATATGCTGATATATATCCTGCTGGATGCCCTCCCAAGTGAACTCCTCCATCAAATGGAAATATGCATCAAAGTGCATAGAAGAGAAGTCCTCATGTGCTGCATGTAGTAGCTTCTCCTTGAGACTAGAAGATCTAGTCAAGAAGATACTGCCATAGGAATAGATGACCAAATCATCCACCATGTATCTGTCATCTCCATCCGGGTTATCAAGAATCATGCATGCACCAAGATCCTTGGAGTACTCCACCAAAAGCTGAGACCTCCAATAAGGATCAATCCTCCTCAAAGACATCGCTGGTGATCTGGCATGTGAAGCTCTCCTCATGCTGCTGCCTGCTACTTTGACATCCCCCTTGCCAAATTCTTCCTCAAAACTCTTCACCTCTCCAAAATCCAAGAGTGGTGAACCCAAAGACACGATATCTCTCATCAACTATAGAACTGGTGGCCTCCCAGGTGGAATGACTCCATGTAGTGAGACATCAATGTCAAGAGTAGACTGCATATATGATTAGGCAACCTTGCCCTTTCCCTCACTGCGCAAATAAGTCTGCCTCTTCCTTGAATTAGCTTTCTGAAATAGAGAAGGGTGTGTGCTCCTCGTCAAATGTGCTGCTCTTCCTCCCTTCCTCCTCCTTCCACCTGCAATGCTGCACAATCATGCTGCTCACTGACTGTGCTTGGACCTCCATGTATGAGATCCTGGGGAACTTCTTGCAAAAACACAAGAGTCCCTCCTGTTGGAGCATGTGCTTCTGCCTCCTTTGCATGAGGCATTGGATGTGCTCTAGATGTGACAACGCTGTTGCCCTCTTCTTCATTAATGTGTGTAGGAAACATCTCAACAATTGGATCCTTTTGTGAAAAAGTGATCTCCATGCCCTCTTGTTCAAGAGTATGAACTAGAGGTTTTGCTTCCAGAAATGTGTAATGCAAGACATCAACTCCTCCCATGGTTTTTTGAAATGGATTTTCCTCCATCACATGCAAGGGTTTTGTTTTCTCCAGTTTCCCTTGCTCATGTGTCTTAGGAAGTTTTTCACCAAACCTCTCCATCAATGTTTTTATGAATCTTGCATAAGAGAAAGTATTGACATTCTTTAAGGAATAAGATTAAAAAATCCACCATGCATGAGCCTTACCTCTGAAATTCAGTGCTGCAACTCTGATGGCTTCTCCTTCGGAAATATGGTGCAGCTGCAAATAGGAGTCTAGCTCCATCACCCAAGCTCTAACTGAACATGTAGGTGATCCGGAAAAAGTAGATAGAAGAAATCTATCTACATCCTGCTGCTTGCTCTGCTCCATATGGATCTTGCAAAACTCCTGGAAATCAGTATGATCTCTAAACCTATTATTTTTAGATTCATACTCATGCAACAAATCACTAAGAGTTCTCCTCTTAGGCATTTTTCCTCCTCCCATCCATCTCAAGATAGCGCTAGGCACTTGACTGTGCTGTGCATCATGGAGTGTAGCTGCATGCTCACAATCACCATGTGAAAATCTAGATTCAGCTCTAGATTCAATCTCCTTTGGAGATCCCATCTCCAATCTCATCTTCTTCAGCTCTCCTTGAAATCTCTTCATATATTTTGGAAGAAGATTTGTAAGCTTGTATTCCTTCCTTCCTGCACATATTGAAGCTTTCTAGATTTTTTCCATCTCTCATTCTTCTGATAGCTGGATCTCACAGGCTGAGCCAATAAATCAACTCTAATACCACTGTAATATTCCTTTTTCAGGATTGCTCATGAATCATGCATGAAAAACGCATTTCCAACAACATATACAATAAAACAGTGAAATCATCACTTGGATCCCATGGATACATCTATGTCGCATATAAATAAAAGAGGATATTAGAAAGAAATGGAGCTAGGTGGGTTAAATAGACCTCCCACACTAGTGTAGCTGAAAATGACTAAAAACCCCAAACTGCATTTTTTCGGAGTTGCTACATCAATGGATTGCGCAGTCTAAAGAGGGTTTTAACATAAAAACATGGGAGAAAAATAGGTCTACTCATATATTGATGAATAATACTGAAGTACAGAGATCTAGTCTCCTCATACAAAATACTAGAGAACCCGACAAGGGTTTCTTGTCAAATACTCTGCATAAAAATGTGATCTTCAGAAAATTATTGAATAATCACTGCAACACTAAAGCATAAGAGTATGGAAGGCTGAAGGATGACTGATTTGATGCTGATCCCTCAAGGGCTTCCTTCCATGAAAGGACGAACCTCTCAATCACAAGGAAACTCAACAACGAAACCACCAAACCATGCAATGAACACTGCCTCCAAAATAACGCATTCCCTAGTAGAAACAACGCTGGGAATGTATGGGAAATGTGTGGTCTGATACCACAGATCTGAAATAAGCTCTAGATATCTCCAAACATATCTCTCAAGTGAAGGAAACCTTCCTCCAATGAGAAACTAGCCCAGAAGCCGGGATTCCAATCCCTTCCACTGCTGCACCCAGCAACACTACACAATCTCCGACAAAGTTGTGCTGATGAAGATGGCTGAAGCTTGGCCTGAAAACCTGATGTGGAATGATGAATGCAAACTCTCCCAATGAGGCTCCTCAAAGGAAAGAGGTGGGATTCCCGCCCGGGAACACCTAGTGCTAAACATCATTGCAACTTTGCTAAGCAGCAAAGCAACAACAATTCTTGGCAAGCAAGAATAATAATCTACAACATGATGAATAATGAAACCATCCTCTTCCTTATATAAGACATGAGTTTTCTTGCCCTTGGCCCCACTCAATTATGTTACTTCTAACCCAAGTTACATCTCCCTCCAAAATTGCGTTATTCATCCTTGGATTCCTCCTCCACTAAAACTGCGCTGTTGACTTAGTCAAAGCAGCTTGATCTTATCTCTGTTCACACATGGAGGTGTTTTATTGAGCTAGAAAGAGTGTATCCTTTCACACTTGGAGTGTTTTTATCCTCCTTAGGAGACTTATGGGATTTTCTACCCATTTATTTACCGGCTAGAGTTGCTGCTAACTCTAATGTTCCATTTAGCTTGGAGGCTAAAATTTGGGAACATTACAAGAGGTTTCGATTATGATTCTATTTTTTTATTGTACTTATTTTTTGATTCCTAATTTGAATCATCCTCATCATTATTCCCTTTATACATATTTTCTTGCTTTAAGTTATTGACCTCCTTAATAATCTTTTGATTTAGGAATTGCAACTTGGAAAAACTAATCATCATTTATGTGCAAGATATTCTTTAGCGATCTACAACTCATCCTCGAGTTTTTACATATTTCCATCACATTCAACATGAGAAATTCACATTTCCTTTTATTCTACTTCCTTTATCCATATATTTGAAAACACTTTGTTAAATTCTTCCCAAATTTATTGTAATATTTTGTCTTCATCAAGTCTACACCACCAATCAATATATTGACCATAAAAATACACAAAATATATAAGGATCGTGTTCAATTTTACACCATAAATATTCAAACATTTTATATGTTTGATCCATATTGGATCATTACATTATTTTTCATCCAACTTGTTTCTTTAAGAGTGGAAAAATGGAGGAATCGACTTGCAAGAGCAATTTTATCGACATGACCTAGTTTGGAGAATTTGGGCCTGAAACCTCTTGGGGCCATTTTGAAGACTTAAATGATTTTTTTTGTAGGTAAAAATTTGCTATGTAATTTTAGCACCATGTGATGGTATTTTACACTTAGATACCATTTTAAGAGTGCAACAATCTCGTTAGTGAGAGTTCGTATGCAAAATTAATTCCTTCTTGAAGTTGAAATATTGTGTTTGACCACCATGGCATGAGTGGATGCCACACCAGCCTCCATTAGTTATCACATGTGGGGATATCCACATGGGGACTATGAAGAATATTCTAGTTGTGTCAAAGTTGTAACTCTTATTGAGCGTTGAAGGATTCAAACCTGGCCCCTAGTTGGATACTGGGCGTTGTTATAATAAGGTCAATAGGAGGAAAAAACATTGCATTCTATGCATTTTTATCTCCTTCCATAATGGAGTAGAGTAATTGGGAGTGGGAGTTAGAGAGAATAAAAGAGGGTTTTAGTGTAATATTCCAAAAAGGAAAAGACAAGAATATAGAAAATTTATAACATATCAATCTAGGCAATAACCAAGATGTAAGCACAAAACTGTAAAATGCTGGAAATGGCGGAATATAACATCAATAACATTAAAACATTAGAAAAAATAGCTAAGCCATATCATTATACATCAACAAAAATGAAAGTACATAATGCTCCAAGAGGAATGCACTCAAGCCACAAGATGGTTGAAATAGACAAAAGAAACCAAGCAATAGAAATGGTGTGCTGCTACTACTGCTGTTGTTGGAAACTATTGCTACTGTGAAGAATATCTACGTGCGAGAGGCTGCTGGAGTGCTCAAAATGATTTGAGATTTTAACCATCGATTCTACTCGCACAACCCAGAAAAACCCAGAAGGTTTGGCAAGATTTTAACTTTGTATTTTCGGCCCTTTTTGGGTTGCACATTGCACCCCTGCTGGTTGAGTTACACAATCCCCGAAGAAAACTACTGATATGGGGATTTAATAATGATCTATCAGCTGCAAAAAAACCCAATCAACTCAATACATGAAGGGTTGGTCCCTTCTCTTGAACTCCAAGCTAGAAGCTTGATATCTAGCTCCTCCTTCCTCTGCTCAAGTTGCAGTTGCACACTGCACAACTGTTGGAATGAACTGCACTGTCAAGAGGGATGAAGCTATAGCCTACTGGTATGTGATGAAGTATAGCTCACAACTGATGGAAATTATCTCTCCAGAGTGAGGGAAAGACCTCTCATAAGATTCCAAGATGAAATAATTGGAACTTCCTTCCTCCCTTAGATCTGCTTAACTGAATTGCGCAATTCCTAAAGGAAATGCTGCTGCATGGAGGTATAGAAATGATGGCCTGATGCTGGATGTAGCAATGTTGATCTTGGAAGACCAAAATGAAGCACAAGATGAAATGGATGATCCCTCCACCGGTTCCTTAGCTAAAATTCTAAGAACTATTTCCTCCTCTCAAACCCTAAGACAGGAATGCGTAATTCCTGAAGCTGTATGTACTACAGAGAGGGGATGGATGTGGCACCAATTCCATATGATGAGTTGCTGCTCAAAAAAACCTTCCCAGAGTAGGCACTTGAAGTCCCACATGGGTAAGGGTGGGATTCCTGCTTGGGAACACCCGTGTGATAAACAACACAACAGACTTAGCTAAATAGCTGAAGCGTGCAAATAATGTCAAACAACAATACAATATCAAAATCCAAACTAATTTTCTTTACTGCCCCCACCTTCCTTATATGGTTTTGAGCCTTCCCTAGCCTTTGCCCACCTCATAACTATGCGGCACATGTGGCCACTAATCTCCATGAAGACTTCGCTGTCTCTCCATGATCTCCATGATCTCTACATTTACTTTCCACTCCTCCATCATGTTTGCATTTAATGCACCACTTCCTCCATCACTTCATCATTATTGCTTTATGATCTTACTTTTATTCCTCCATGATGTTACTATGACTCCTCCAATCTTCCTTCATTAAGGAGCTACTCCACTACTCCATAATGCTGATTTAATCATAATTAAACCACATACACACACAAAAATGGATTTTTATTCATCTATGGGGTTTATGGGTCCCTCCACCCTTTTATTTACTTAACTAAGTAAGAAAAGTAAGAACTCTAATATTCCAATTAACTGATTGAAAATTGGGAATATTACAGTCCTCCCTGCCAAAAGTTTGCTTGTCCTCAAGCAACTACAAAAGTAGATGCTACAACAATCCATCTCCCTCCAAATGGCATCCTCATATGGAAGGTACCCCCATCTGCTACAATGTGCTATGAATGCTTAGTTCCATAGCTGCCTCTCTAGAATGTATAGAATGGCCTCCAACTATGTAGTTAGATACCTCTCCTCATCAATAAGTCCCCAAGTGGCAAACATATGTTGTCCAAGGTTCTTCTCTATGCAAGAGATATATGGAATGAAGTGGTCTCTCCCCAAAGTGGAAAGTCCCAACTCCTAAACTATCTCTCCAACCCATGTTACATAGAGTAGATTGCTTCTCTCCATGCTCCCATCATTGGCCCTGTTGGCCTTTCTGGCTCCAAGCATCATCTCGACACAGTGAAAAAGAAAGAATAAATATGTATGGGTTAACATGTGAGATGTTGAACCATATTATCACAAAAGCAACCACCGAATAATTTACTCTTGCTTCCACACCACCTCATCAGCATAATGAGTGTGATGGCCATACTCTCCTAATAGGAGCCAACATAGTAAGGCCTCCTGTTTCCATCCTACATCAACATTATGCAATGTATGGGCGAAATTTAGCCCATAATCTCCCAAGAGTAACTAAAGCAGCGATGAATCTTCCTCATCATGCAAGCCATGGAGAAACAACATACTGATTGACATGTAAAATGTAAGATCAGCCCAACATAACCAAGCTCCCTTCTGCCACATCATGTGAGTTCTATAAAATGTCCCAAAAAATACTCCACTAATTGATATAGGATATGTCATGAGATAAAAAAACTCTCTCAAGAGTAGCCAACGCATCCATGCCTCCTGCCGCAACATCTCACCATTAATATACAAAACATAGATAATACAAATATGAGATGTTGGGTAGTAACCATACTCACCCAAAAGAAACCAGCGCAACCATGCTTCTTGCTGCCCCATGTCATAGATCTGCAGGTAGCGCACCAACCACTTGCTCATCAACCTCACCCATCTATCCAACTATGGGTGATGACTCCTATCATGCTCCTACTTGGTATCCACCCAATGGAGAATACCATCCTCCCCAATATGATGACTATATTTGTAGTCCATGATATGTTGAAGTTCACCCTCCTTAAGGTCTCTCAATGAGAACCTCACCAATGGCCTAATAGAACCTATGAATTTCTGAATATGTTGCAGGCAGGAACTTCTCTTTGAGCTGTGGGATGCTTATCAAGAAGGCTCTATCCTGATAATGGAAGATGTCATCCATACTAAGATGTCTATAATAAACCATATGCCCATCCAATGCTTCATAAGTGAAGCAGTCATCGAAATGCTCCAAGAATAATTGGGCCCCCAAATCACCATTTCTCCTTAGTGACAATGCTGCTGATCTCCATGATGGTGCACCTGCTGTCTCATGGAACTCTCTATACACAATGCTGAACTCATAGTCCTGCATTGTACTGATCAACCATTGCTGCCTCTCTTGCAGCTACTGATCCTCCTCAGAATGATGTCAGAGACCATGATGGTTGGTCTTCACCCGAAATCTACTATCAATCAAGAACTGCCAGAATTTGACCAATACATACATAATGGCCAATATCACTTTGCCGTACATAGAATATGACAGTTCATGTGATAGTAATCTTCGACTCTTGAAAGCTATTGTATATCTCCCCTACATTAGGAATATGCTAATCCCATCCTCTGAAACTACACACTCTAACACAAAGTGTTGTATGCATCTCAACAATGTGAAACTGGGATAGATAAAGAACTCCTCCTTGAATAAATTAAGGGTCCTATGTGCAGTGAAAGTATGCTACTCCAAATCAGCATGGTGCTCTAATCCTTGGTTATGAAATGGCCCTAATGGCATGACCCCACAAATCTCAAGATGAGATTTTTAAATAATAGGGAATGGAAATGTTTGCAAACCTTGGATCAGCTGAAACTTGGGAACATCTTTCAGAGCTACAAGAGTTCCTCCAACCGGTGCAATGGATCCTCCAACTGCTAGTGATGGTGATGTGTTCTCATCTACTATTTCCCCAACACTGGTATCTTCTTCCTCCTCCTCATGTATCTCCTGAATCATGCATGGGACTCTCAATGTCAAGTGCTCAAGACCACCTTTCAAAGATGCAAGTACTTCTGCAGCTGGTGGTGATGGAAGTTCCTCCTCTTCCAGAGTGATAGTGCTGACATCCTCCCTTTGTTCTTCATGTGCTATCTCATCAATGTTGGGAAATGTCTCTATGGAAAGTACCTCCGGTTTCCTTCTATCAAAATTCTTAATCAACCTTTGAGTGAAGTCTGCATAAGAAATCACTCTTACATGTTTTATATGGCTGAACCACCAATCCTTTGCTCCACCTTCAAGGTGCAGCGATGGAATATCAACAACCTCTCTTTCCGCTAATGGGCGTAGCTGGAAGAAATGATCTAACTCCTTCACCCAAGCTTTAACTGTGCTTGATGATGATCCATCAAATGTCGGCTAGAAGAATCTATGTCTTCTTCTATTGATGCTGCGGGATCTCTAATTTTCTTTGATTTGGATAAACTGTTGGAGAGTTAGATTCTCTTTGAATGATCTAGACTCAAATTTGTACTCTGCAAGATAATTACTTTGAGTCTCATGCTCTAAGTATCCTCCATCTCCATGCCCTTCATCTCCTTCTGTAAAGAAAGTGGACATAGAAGAATGATGTGGAGCTCTTTGCATTGTCGGTTGTTTATTCTACTGATAGGAAGTGCTTGGACCTTGCTCATCTTGAAACCTTCTTGAGGCCTATTTTTTCCTTTCCCTTCTCATTTCTTTGATCTCCACGAAGAGATCCTGCATAGATCTGAAGAGAAGTGTGGCAAAACTCAATCCTTCTGCCATTGTAGACTTCTTCTTTTTATTCTTCTAATGTCATTAAATGTCCACAAGCTGAGGCAAAGATCATGCTCTGATACCACTGTAATATTCCAAAATGGAAAATACAGGAATATAGAACATTTATAACATTTCAATCTAGGAAATAACCAAAATGTAAGAAAAAAGCTGTAAAATGCTGGAAATGCCGAAATATAACATCAAGACATTAAAAAATGAGCAGAAATAACTAAGCCATATCTTTATACATCAACAACAATGAAATTACACAGTGCTCTAAGAGTAAGGCCCTCAAGCCACAAGATGGCTGAAATACACCAAAGAAACCAAGCACTGGAAATGTTGTGCTGCTACTGCTACTCCTGCTGGAAACTACTGCTACTGTGAATAAGATATATGTACGATAGGATGCTGGTGTGCTCAGAATTATTTGTGATTTTAAATGCGGATTCTACTCGAAAAACTTAGAAAAACCCAGAAATGGTTTGGCCATATTTTAACTTTGGATTTTCGACTCTTTTTGGTTTGCACATTGCACCCCTGTTGGCTGAGTTATGCACTCCCTGAAAACAACTAATGATATGGGGATGTAAGAATGATATATCAGCTGTAAAAACACCCAATCAACTCAATACACGAAGGGTTGGTCCCTTCTCTTGACCTCCAACTAGAAGCTTGAGATCTAGCTCCTCCTTCCTCTGCTCAAGTTGTAGCTGCACATTGCAGAACTGCTGGAATGAACTGCATTGTCAAGAGGGCTGAAGCTATAGCCTGTTGCTAGGTGATGAAGTATAGATCACAACTGATGGAAATGATCTCTCAAAAGTGAGGGAAAGACCCCTCACAAGATTCCAAATTGAAATACTTCGAACTTCCTTCCTCCCTTAGATCTGTCTAACTGAACTACACAATTCCTGAAGGAAATGCTGCTGCATGGAGGTATAGAAATGATGGCCTGATGTTGTATGTAGCAATTTTTATCTTGAAAGACTGAAATGAAGCACAAGATGAAATTGATGATCCCTCCACCTGTTCCTTAGCTAAAATTCTAAGAACTACCTCCTCCTCTCAAACCCTAACACAAGAATGCATAATTCCTAAAGCTGTATGTACTGCAGAGAGGGGTTGGATGTGGCACCAATGGAAGATGATGATTTGTTTCTAAAAAAAAACTTCTCAGATTAGGCACTCGAAGTCCCTCGTGGGTAAGGGTAGGATTCCCGCTCAGGAGCACCCATGTGCTAAACAACATAGAAAAATTAGCTAAACAGCTGAAGCGTGCAAAAAATGTCAAACAACAATACAATATGAAATTACAGACTGATTTTCTTTGTTGCCCTCACCTTCCTTATATGGTTGTGAGCCTTACCTAACCTTCACCCACCTCATAACTACGCTGCACATGTGGCCACTATTCTCCATGAAGACTGCACTGTATCTCCATGATCTCCATGATCTTTGCATTTACTTTCCACTCCTCCATCGTGTGTGCATTTAATGCACCACTTCCTCCATCACTTCAACATTATTGCTCTATGATCTTACTTTTATTCCTCCATGATCTTACTTTGACTTCTCCACTCTTCCTTCATTAAGGAGCTTCTCCACTACTCCATAATGCTGATCTACTTATAATTAAAACACAGACACACACCAAAAGTGGATTTTTATTCATCTATGGGGTTCATGGGTTCCTCCACCCTTTTATTTACTTAACTAAATAAGAAAAGTAAGAACTCTAATATTCCAATTAACTGATGGAAAATTAGGAATATTACAGTCCTCCCCACCAAAATATTGCTTGTCCTCAAGCAACTGCAAAAGTAGATGTTACAAAAATCCATCTCCCTCTAAATGGCATTCTCATATGGAAGGTACCCCCATCTGTTACAACCTGCTATGAATGCCCAGTTCCATAGCTGCCTCTCTAGAATGTCTAGAATGGCCTCCAATTGTGTAGTTAGATGCCTCTCCTCATCAATAAGTCCCCAAGTGGCAACCATATGTTATCCAAGGATCTTCTCTATGCATGAGATATATGTAATGAAGTGGTTTCTTTCCAAAGTGGAAAGTCCCAACTCCTGAAATATCTCTCCAACCCATGCTACATAGAGTAGATTGCATCTCTCCATGCTCCCATCATTGGCCCTGTTGGCCTTGCTGGCTCCAAGCATCATCTCAACACTGTGAAAAATAAATAATAGAGACATATGGGTTAACATGTGAGATGTTAAACCATATTCTCCCAAAAGCAACCACCGCAACATTTCCTCTTACTGCCACACCACCTCATCATCATACCAAGTGTGGTGGCCATACTCTCCTAATAGGAGCCAACGTAGTAAGGGCTCTCGTTTCCATCCTACATCAAAATTATGCAATGTATGGGAGAAAGTAAGCCCATACTCTCCCAAGAGTAACCAAAGAAGCAATGACTCTTTCTTCCAACTCACATCATCATCATGCAAGCCATGGAGCTACAACATATTAATTGACATGTAAAATGTCACATCAGCCCAACATAACCATGTTACACATTATTTTGTCACCATGACATTTGATTGTCTGTATAGGTCTATCACCACCTATATCATGCTCCCTTAGAAGTCAAAAACCCTAATTTTCCTAAACCAAGTCTTGGAATTGGAGAAAAGCCCATTAAAACCCTAAAAGTATACCTCCGCACTTTTTTCTAGCCTTTTCTTGCGGGTTCGCGGATACTTGTTCTATAGCCTGCGGTAGCTCCCTAAAAAGTCGAATTAAAGACAAATTAAATTCTGGAAGCCTAGCTGGGAGAATATTCTCCCAACTGGAAGCTTCTAGAGGCATGATCAGTTTGAGCTTTATCCCTCCACTCATGGAGTTTATCCCTTGGTCTATGGAGCTCAAATCCCTTCGTGAGAGGCATCCATCCCCGTCTTCATGGAACTGAAACTACCTCAATTTCCCTATAAATTGAGCTCAATTTTTAGTCTCAAGTGTAGATTGTAGATGCTAAGGTCGTGAATGTAATTGCTGAAGAAATTCCTAAGAGAGCATACTCTCTACACTAGTTTTTGTTGGCATGAGAATGATCACACCCTTATGTCCATAACTCCATGCTAGTATTCAGAGAGGAAGACTTGTCACACTGAAGGAGGAACGATTGTTTAGGACCCCGGGAGAAACCTGTACAACATCAAGGCATCAGGTTGTAAGGTTACTCTTTTCATTCAAGATAATACATATGGATCTCTTTTTCTCATTGAATTGTTTTTGTGCTTATTGAATAACATTAATACTTAGACTCCTTGATCACTAAGTTGGATTAGCTTTTCTTGATTATTATATGTTTCAGGTGCTTTGCTTCTTTTGTCTTGTCTTTGATTGCAGGTTCTACTTACTGGAGAAGCCTCTTTGGAACGACTGGATAAAAGACTTCATCGAACGTTGGATTTCAAGGTAGGGGCATGTAATCTCTCTTTTCTTATAATAATTCTGAATTGCAATTAATCTAGAGAAAAAGCTTTACAAATGGATGTTTGTTTCTAGCTATTCGTAGAATACTAGGGAGATCACTCTTGTCCGCAAGAGGGATTAATCCGCATAACAAAATGGCGACTCCACTGGGGAATAGAATTTATCTTTCTATTTTTTTTTTTCTCTTTTCAGTTTGAATTTTAGAGTTTTCTGATTTTGATTTGTCTAAGGCTAGGTTGGGTAGATAAATTTTAAGAATCCCTGAAAATAAAATATGACTATTTATTTTTTCTGTACTTTTCATTGCCTCCGCAGTTTTCATCTGAAAACAATGCGACATCCTCCGCAGGTTTTAGTTCAGAACAGTGCGGTACCGCTTTGGTCTCCATTAGAAACCGTGTATTCGTGGAAAATTTTTGAAAAAATTAAAATTCTCTTTTTAGGAGCCAGATTATCTAATTCTTTGTGTTTTCCCCAGTCTATCTTAGCTGTCAAATCTTATGTGTGAATTTCTTTTCAAAATTTTTTGCGTTTGTGTGATTTATCATCCAATTTACATCTTATGAGTGAGTGTTTGCCCTACTTTTTTGCTACTTGATACAAGATAACTTCATTTGCCTCAGCTTACTGGTATGATGATATTCTCTTTCTGAGCCATTTAAGATCATTGCAAACCTTACTTTTATGAAAATTGATCCCTTTTTCATTTTCAAATTTGGAAGAGCTTTTAGCTTACTGAAGCCTGATATCACATCAAAGCATTTTTCGATATTTTCATTTTTGCTGAGATAAGTAGAAATTTTTATTAGTTCGATCACAAACTAGGAGAAAAATTCCTCAAACTTTCTAGATAGACTTCAAAATTATATTTTTCTTTGATTTTGAATTTTATGTTTTTAGAGTTTTTTAGATAGTGTTTTCTTTTGGAAATAGTTTGTTTATTCATTTGTAGTTTCTTATCTGATTAATAAAGGAATTTCATTTCGAAAGAGTAATTGATCATTTTTACAAATTGAGTTCTCTAAGAAATCATCTTCTTTTCAAATATTTTGTTTATAAATGAAAGAATTGGTGCTTTGGAAATTTATAAATCTCTTAATCTTTCCCTTAAATAAGATTCATTGAAAAGAAAAGAGTTTCACTTCTCATTTAGATGCATTTAGCATATTTTTGAGTCGAGTCACAAACATCATTGAAGTTTCACTTCCATACCTTTTGTCTTAAGCAACAACCAAATTAAAAATAACGCTTTAATAAAATCAATCTAGATATTTTACATTTTCTAGGGCTGATTCCACCAACATAGCTTAGGCTAATGTCTTGGAACAGGTTGTAATTAAAATTCCAAGACAATTTAAACAAACAAGTAGCAATCTAGCGGTAGGAAAATCCAATTGTAGTGTTTGTGCTCTGGGAAGCTCTTCTTAAAAGAGTCAAGCACGAGATCATGTCGGAAATAGTGAGGTAATCGTACCTATCCCATTGGGAAAGATAGAAGATTTGCATGTAATAAAAATGGTAAACCTTAGATAGACAATTGTCGAGGAGCCCGGGGTCACTTGCTAGCAAACCTTGGATTATATCAAGGAGCCTTCAAGGGGATTGAGCTTGTTACTATGGCCTTACGTGTATATCAGATCGTAGACTATTCCCCCATGTACATTTGTTCCTGTTGGTGACCTTAGTGACCATTATTTTCAGGATTTTTCCCAAGGTGATGATGGAGGGAAGGTCCCACTGTACCTGGAACAAACACAGGCTAGAATCACTTGGAATTTTCGGAGGGTACTCTTCGCTTCGAGATGGCATAAGTGGAGAGAATTGCACTAGACTGTTTCATTAAGCAGGTTGTCGGGGTAACTGTTCCAACTGCCAAGTTTTCCACATTAGAATTCTGCAACGTTGGATTTCATCACCAACTAGTGTTTTTAGTGTGGAAACATACTGTTTGTGTGTGGATTTCTCTCTTAGATTCTGTAGGCGTGTGTTCGATTTGATTGTTTCCTTAGCGAATTTAGGTTATTTTGTTGAAATTTTCTTTGATTTCATGTGTTAGACATTTAATCGTGGCTGAATTACTGAGACAATCCCGTAGAATGCAGGGGAAACCCCCTTAGTACACACCAAGTTAGTTAGAAAATCTTAAATCTGAAGAAGGACAAACATCAGGGACTGGATCAACTGAACAAGAGGAAACATCAGTAATTATACATCCTAATTACGAAGTAGATCAACCTCAAATAGTAGGAAGTTCTCAAAAGAAACTTACAATTTCTGAACTAGTTGAACTTGCGTCCATAACTAGTGAATTATTAGCTACTGAACTTGAAATTTCTAAACCAGAAACGAAACCTGCTACATCTGAGCCAACTTCAGAGTTCGTAACCCCAAACCCTGGTTGTCCTTATTCACCAGGAGTGAATTTTCGCATCACTGAGAACCTTCCTCCTGGCCTAATTAGCATGGAAGAGATTATTGACATAGAAGAAGAAGTTATTCTTCCTTCACATCAAGAATATTTAGATATTAGACCAAGTGAATCGATTTACTATTATAGCCCTTTCAAAAAAGATCCTTGGTATTCTCAGTTAACAGACTTTCTACACAATTCTAGTCTCAACTATTCGCCACCTCGTAATCCTTTTTACACCATACCAAGAGGTAATTACAGACCTTCATTGAATATGTCTGGTGAATCATCCATGTTTTCTGCATCTCCAGAAACTTATTTGTATGGTGGTCCGTCTGTTCCTCCGGGATACCACTCGCTTTCTTGTTCTTTCTTAGGAGCATCTCCCTCTCTCGAATTTTTTTTACAATCACCTAGTCCAAATGAATCTCATACCAAAAACTTGAACGCAGAACAAGTCTATATGATGTCTGGAAGCATTCCTAACCCTGACCCTCAAAGTAGTAATTTACCCCCTGGGGGGCATCCTCAAGGTAGTAATTTACCACCTAGGGGAAACTTCAAGGACAGTACACACCTCAAGGACAGTACATACCTCACGGACAATACACACCACAAGGAGAGTACATACCTCAAGGACAGGACATACCTCAAGGACAATATCAAACTTAAGGGTAGTACTCTATTCATGGTCCACAACCTCTTCAAGGATAATACCCTATGCTAGGGCAACAGTCTTTCCAAGGACAACAACCTCCTTTGGGGCCGCAGTTTTATCATAACAAATTTTTTTTCAGGGAGGTCAATATTTTAGTGGAATTTATCCAGCCAAATATCAAACTTACATTCCAAGTTATCAACCTAGTTATGGTCCATCTTACACATCACAACCTTCAATGGGAGCTCCATATCTTGGAGTAAACACGGTGTGGAATCCATCTTTGAATCAACAGAATTTGCAACCTATCGTGCAAGTAACTTATAATCACCCTGGTAAGCCGATTTCTTACAATCAAATCCAACAACCTGTCCAACCTACGCTTCAAGTTATACCTCAGGTATATACATCTAGTAGTGTTTAGTAACCTAGTCCGAGTACACCTAGAACTCCACCTCAAATTGCTACACGAACTTCTGTTCAGCCTAACACACCTATCCCTAAAATTTCTGCAACCCCTATTCCTACATCCCCTCCAATATCACAACCAATCCCTCAAGTCACTGCATCAACCTGGACCCACAGTTTAGACTACTGTTCATATGTTTGCGGGACAACCTGGTACAAGTACAATTGTAACAAGCCAACCTTATTTTTTTTATCAACCATATCAAGGGAAATATCAATATGGACCTGTAGCACAAAATCTAGTATACCAACATCAACCATACCCTGTGTTATAGGTCAATTTGGGCATCATTCCCAATGACCTGGTTAACTGGGCATCATCTCCAGGACCAATGACTAAGGGTCTATCATTCCCTATCATTTCAAGTTGCTACATGCCCTAAGGAAAGAACAAGACAAATCAAACATGACTTTCATCAAGCAAAGGTTTCCAAGGTTTGAAGTTTATTATATAGCATATGGGAGCTCACCAACGCTGCCTCTAAGGGGACTAAGTGCCTTGCATATGCAGGTAGCCCCATGCAAGGCTACTCTGCAAAGCACTTCTCGACATCTATGGGTGCGTTGGTCACATTGGGAAAGAAATTCTCATTGTTCCGAAATCCCCACTTGGCCAGTGCCTTCTAAAAGAGTTCACATGTGTCAAGCTTCAAATCCAAGTGTCCATTTGACATCTACAAGATTGGGAACATGTATTTCCTATTATTGGAAAGTCATTGATTGTAAAAAAACCTTCATCTCCTCGATGAATTGAGCATAGATTTGAGTGCTTGAGAAGGGAGAATTTGAGTAGAGAAATGCTGGTGGATTTTCAATTGAGAGTTAGATTTGTGCTACAACTGCTGGAGAGATTTATACTGTGATGAGGCTGAGGATCATTGCTGGAAGGGTCACTTCAAATTAGTCATTAAGTTGTAACCTCTCCTTCTATCGTCAAGAAATAATACAGATTACTTTTCCCTATATGCATCTATATTGGCTTTGATTTTCCATGTTGTAAGATCTTAGTTGATGTATATGGTTTATGCTTTACTGATTTAGCTAACTAAATTGAATATACATTTGTATTATTGCTATCTTCTACTGTTTTAGTGTTCTTTCTTGCAGGAAGCATTTTGCACAAACCGCTTGAATTTGAAGCTACAACGGAAGAGACAGAAGGAGCCATTTAGAAGCGCTTGGATTACAAGTAAGCCTCTAATCTTTTCTATGTGTTTGATATGAGTTAGGAAAGGTAGTCGTATAGTCTTTAATCTGTTGTTCTAGATTGTCATCTATCTAGGGAAGCGTGTTTTATCCGTAATTCACAATTCTGTCCAACACCCTGGTTACACGTATCAGATACCAGCTCAACCTCAGTATGGTCCAACCAACCCTGGTTATCTGGGAGGCATTCCAATCCCAAATGCACAGGCTATTCCAGGCTATCCTGGATATCCTTCTCCTCATACTGGTATAGTTCCTCAAGGTTATCAATTCGCTCATTAGGACCCTAAACATCTATTACCATTCATAGCAACTTTGGATTTACCAGATTTGTCACGCCTAACGAACGATCCGATTTATTATCTTTCGTTTTGGCCGCCAATGCTGAATAAGTTTCCCAGTGATATTCCTAAGTTCGAAGGTAAATCAGAGGAAGACCCCTCAAACCATGTCATGACTTACCACTTCTGGTGCGTATCCAACTCTTTAATTGATGATTCCATTCGATTAAGATTTTTCCAAAGAACATTGATAGGTTTAGCTGCAAAATGATATATTGAACTACCACGTGGCTCATTCAACAAATTCGACGAATTAGCAACAACTTTCTTAACACACTTTTAGTTGCTAGTTCGATACGACAATGGCACAGAACTTTTGAATTCATTAAAACAATCTACGTCTACATACATTTCAGATCACATACATGAATGGAGACGTAGAATACGTTTAGTGAAAGTTTTTATTCCAGATTAGATCTTGGTAGAATGGTTTATCAAATCATTACTTTCAAAGATCAATGAATATGTGGCTAAGGGAGGGGTTTTTATGGAAGAACAGGTCATTGCTCAAGCTCAATATTTAGACCTTGTATATACATAGGCTGGTGCTTTATACGCAAAAATTCCTGACTTACCACGTCCCGGTCAAATAACCGCAACTCCTTCAGGTTCTCATACTATAGACAGTGTAATTGGTTTACTTAGCACTAATAAGAGTAAGAAGAAGTCCTCCAAAACTACTTCTCCTATCATAACTTTACCAGATTCACCAAAAGGAGATTCTTCCCTTGAAACTTCTGTCGACATTCATGTTGTATACTCATCTACAAGTAAATCTAAAATCGGTAACAAGAAGAAAGGAAAGAATAAAAAAAAACAAACTACATCTCCCAAAGAGAAAACTGAAAAGAATGAACCAGCTGATGATAAGCGAAAACCTCGTTATCCTTGTCTTATCTCTGATGAGAATCACTTTACCAAAGAGTGCCCACATCGGTATGAGGTCTCTAAGTTTTTCAAAGGTTCACCCACACCCTCTATCTTGAAGGATCCTTTTCCCACTCAAGATAGAAAAATGATAGGATATTCTTCAAATTCATCAGCAGATATTTTAATGATGTCTGAGGTTATGGTTGCGATGCGATTGCAAGACTATGGAACTAAAAATCTTGTAACTAGTAAAGATACAGAAAATTCTAGTCAAACACCAGCTATATCTCCTTCGGTTTTCGATCTGCTTCATGTTGAGAAACCTAATCCTGATCTAGTGTTAAACTGCCTGCTAAAGGTGTACTTTGAAAATCAACTTTCAATCCACATGCGAGAGGTGCTCAAAATTACAACATTATTGAAGACTTGGGGATATCCCCTTCAACAATGTCGACCTTAGAAGTGCTAAAATAATGTCTAGCACAAAGGAAATTACTATTACCAGCTATCGGAGCTATTGATCCTTAGGATTCTAACCTCATGGTCTTTGATCTAGAAAATTTTACACCGAGACTCCCTCATTAAATGGCTTTTCCTATCCTAGTATTAGTAAAAAATAGACAAGTCTTTCATACTGTAAGTGATGAGGGGGTATCCACATGCATAATGTCATTAAACTGTTGGAAAAAGCTTGGTTCTCCAACACTCAACCAATCACTGACAATCATTAAAGCCTTTGATGGAAGAGGATTTCATCCATTCAGAATACTCCAAGATCTACCTATAGAAGTAGAAGGCAAAACAATTAATCTAGATATGGAAGTTGTTGATGCCCCTCTGAATTACAACCTTCTTTTGGGTCGTAGTTGGTCTTATGCCATGACTGCTTTTGTTTCATCCGTCTTTCGGTTAATCATTTTTCCTCATAAAGGAAATATTGTAAAAATCAATTAGTTGTCATATTATTCATCCGACCCTGCTTCTACAGACAATATCCAACATGTTGGAAAATCGACTATCCCATATGAAGATGTCGGTGTAGGTTTAGTAAAGGAATCTGCTCTGATGGGAGATTTCTTTATGCCTCCACCCAACATACCGCGTACCATTTCCAACATAAATATGATTTCATCAAGCACTATACCAATCAATGACACTTGGGTAGTGCCTTCAGAATCGGAACTGGATTCTTTCAATGGCGAGATGCCTTTGAGTCCTTTTGAAATGGTATATGTGACAATACAATTGTTTTCTGACACACTTTCATCTACTCCTGATCAAATGAATGTGATCAATGAATAATCTTCTTCTCTATCAAGCTCAGCCTTGGCCTCACTTTCTGATCCTTTTCAACAAGTGTTTCACATTGATGAAAGTATTCAAGAATTTTTGTCTTTGGATGAATTACCTTGGGATGATCTACATCATAGATCTTCGTTTTTACCTGATCTTGATAAGTTTGAAAATGATTTTTAATCTATTTTTTCAATTGATTATGTCGAGGAACCACAGAATCCCATATCGATTACAAATTCATATTCTGAAACTAATTTGGGAAATATTTCTACAACATTTCCCATGGACATATCAATTAAACCTGGAATTATTGAAAACATTCATAAAGGCGCTTCTTGTACGATTGACAAGATTAACACATACAAAGCCCTATTTCAAGGATTCCGAGACATATTTTCCTAGTCTTACGAAGAGATGTCAGGAATTGATTCAAAGGTTGTCATTCATGAAATTAAGACATACCCGGATGCCAAGCCTATTAGACAAATATTACGTCCAATACATCCGCGAAAAGCTGCTGCTATCAAAGCTGAAGTTGAAAAGCTATTACGTGTAGGATTTATTTATCCAATTCCATTACTATAATGGGTATCTAATATAGTTCCCATTACCAAGAAACAAGGGACTATACGAGTATGCGTCGATTATAGGGATATTAATAAAGCATGTACGAAAGACAATTATCCTACCCCCTATATTGACCGAATTATTGATGATTGTGCCGGAAATGAAAATTTTTCATTTATGGATGGATTTTTTGGGTATAATTGAATCAAAATACTCCCTATCGATTAACCAAAAACAACGTTTATATGTCCTTGGGGGACATTTTATTATTGAAAATTACCTTTTGGATTAAAAAATGCTAGTGCAACTTTTCAAAGGCCCATGTATTACGTTTTTCATAATATCAAACATATTGTACAACCTTATTTGGATGATTTACCTGCTCACTCGTTACACAGGGATGATCATCCTACACACTTACGAGCTATTTTCATGAGATGTGTTTTTTGTGTGCAATTAGGACGATTACTAGGATTCATCGTTTTGAAAGCTGGCATTCACGTCGACCCCTCGAAGGTTGAGGCCATCATCAATTTACCTCCTCCTTCCACACTTTGCCAACTCCAAAGTTTGCAAGGAAAAGAAAATTTTCTACATAGGTTTATCCCAAACTATGCTGAGTTAACAAAAGGTTTTACCCGATTGTTGAAACAAAGTGTTCCCTTTATTTGGTATGAGATTGTTGATTGATCTTTTGATGCATTAAAACACACATTGACCCATGCACCGTTATTGCATCCACCCAATTACCTTTAGGACTACTTTTTATACTTAGCTGCCTCTGATTCCACCATTGGAATGGTTCTGGTTCAAGAGGATGAATCTCACAATGAACATGTGATCTATTATCTAAGTCAGAATCTCAACCCAATGGAAATTAAATATTTGCATGTGGAGAAATTGGCCTTGGTAGCAGTTCAAGTTGTCCAACGATTCCATCACTACATATTGTTACGTAAAACGACTGTGATATCTAATTGCAACCCGATGATGTATATTTTGACAAAACAATTACTTGGGGAAAAACACTCAAAATGGATTGTCATCCTACAAGATTTTGATTTGGAATTCGAGAAATCTAAATCAAATAAATCACTGGTTTTTTTAGAGCTTATGTGTGAATTTCCTAATACCGAGACAAAAAACATGCTAGAGAATCCCATCATAGATGAATCTTTGTTTCTTATAAGTACGTTAGATCCATGGTATGAAGATATCATTATATATCTTCAAACCCAAACCTTTCGTCCAGAGCTTTCACGTTCAAATCGACGAAGAATCTGATACCAATCCCAACAATACAATATTGTTGGAGACACTCTTTATCGTCGCGGTGCAGATTCTGTTTTTTGACGTTGCATAACTCATGAAGAGGCTGAAATGGTTTTGAATGATTGCCACTATGGAGGATGTGGTGGTCATATGTCTAGCTTTTCCACAACCCAAAAGATATTGCACACTGGTTATTTTTGGCTGTCATTATTCAAAGATTGTATTATTCCGATTCAGAAATGCCATAACTGCCAAATTTTTTATCGAAAGATGCGTGCGCCTCCAGCTCCTCTTCACCCAATCATTGTTGTTGGTCCTTTTGCGAAATGGGGCATTTATTTCATTACATGTAACCCTCACTCGGCTAGGGGGCACGGGTATATTATTCTCACTGTAGATTACTTTACTAAATGGCCGAGGCGATGCCTACATTCGCGGTAGATGGAAAAACTGCAGCTACGTTTGTATTCAATCATGTGATTGCTCATTTCGGTGTACCTCAAGCTATTATCATAGACCATAGGAGTCATTTTCAAAATATAATGATGAAATAACTTTCCGATCAACTTGGCCTATGCCATGATAGTTCTACTCCATATTACTCGCAGGCTAATGGTCAAGTTGAAGACGTCAACAAGGTTTTAACCACCATGATTAAACGGATTATCGGAACTCACAAATTGAATTGGCACACCATTCTTTTTTCGGTACTATGGGCATATCGAACCTCTGCGAAAGCTAGTACAGGGTTCACTCCTTTTTAACTTGTCTATGGTTTAGAAGCTGTGTTACCCATTGAATGCGAAATACCGTCACTCCAATTAGCCATTGAGTTACTACTAGCTACCTCTAAAGAGGAAAAATGATTTTTGTAGTTAGCACAATTAGATGAGACTTGACGCACCACTGCATTAGATGATGAATCTCATAAGAAACGTGTGAAATCTGAGTATGATCAAAGTGTTACCCCTTGTGTTTTTTTAGAAGGTGACCTAGTCTTAGTATACGATCAAGCTAACGATAAGCTAGGTGCTGGAAAATTTGAACCAATGTGACATGGTCCCTACATCATCAAGCATGTGCTTGCGAAAGGAGCCTATGAATTGAATGATTATGATGGGGTCTCTTTAGATAAACCCATAAATGGTCTTTATCTTAAGAGATATTATGCTTGACTTTCATGTGAAGATCTTTCTTGTACAATAGTTACTTTTTAGATAGTGTGCCTAGATTAAGTTTACTATTACTACTATCACTGCTTATTGTTTGGTCAATTTAGTGTGTCCTAAATTGCTACATTAATTTGTCAATCCGGGATTCGTAAGCTGACGAAGTGTGCAAGATAACCTATCTCTTACTTTTTTTCGTTTTTGATTTTTTTATTTATCTTGGGGGTTTTTATCTTGGTTGGTTTCCTAATGTGAGATGGAAATTCTAAAAGACAAGTATGGATATAAATGTTCAAGGCAATGATGTCCTTTATAATGATTTCCCAAACTTTAAACTTCAAAAGGGTTTTAAAACATGCAATGAAAAAATTAATTCCTAAAAGAAAATGAAAATGTGCCACTATACTAGTCAAACAAACAATGAACTATTGATCATGAAACCCATTACCCTTGGTGCTGTCTAAATACAAAAGAAACTGTGCTCAAAGAAATCCAAGAATTGCAAGCAAAGTAAAGCTAAAATCAAATTACATCAACTCATATTCTGACCCCTCACCATTAGTCTCGTTATGGCTTTCGGAGGTAATCATAAACAACTTGAGCAATCTGATATCTAATTTGCAGAAAAATAAACTAATATCAAATTACACACTCATACTTCAATCCTTCACCATTAGTCTCGCTATGGCTTTCGGAGGTAACTGATAATGACATGAGCAATTTAATATCTAACTTGCAGAAAAATAAACTAATATCAAACTACACACTCATACTTCAATCCCTCACCATTAGTCTCGCTATGGCTTTCGGAGGTAACTGATAATGACATGAGTAATTTAATATCTAATCTAACTAATAAAGCAAATGCACAAAACTGAAATAAATAAAACAGTGCTGGAATTAAAAGCTAAGAAAAATAAATCAGCAGAAGGACAAGACTGATTCCATGTCATTAGTCATTGTAAAACTATGTGCAAATGCCCGGGCTGCCTACTGTAATCTGGAACAAAGACACTGATCAGTTAACAACAGTATAAAGCATGAAAAATTATGGACATAAATAAAACGTTAATACCATAAGAGATGTAATATATACACGTGAATAACTATGGCATAATGAACATAAGGAAATAAAGCATGAAACTATACAGCAATAAACAAAACCTCGGCGTGTGCAGGGGCCCTCTGCACAATCCTCGGGCAGCAGCTATCAACCACGAATTATGCTTATGAACAGAGTCTTCTCATGTATTCAAAACACAGTTATAACAAGGAAATAATGTCACGGCACAATGGGCTTTCTTTTCAGCAAAATTACATTACATAAGCTAGCTACTATGCGTATGAGAACGCATTATTTATAACAGAGGATGACATAACTACTTTCCTACAATATGTGCTGATAAAAGACACGTGAACAACCACTTCTAGAAATCTAGCATTATGGCTACCGTGAAGATTAAATCTATGGAGGGTGGCCTTTGGATTTGGCTTATGGAGCAGTTCACAGGTGTTGATATGTCCCCTAAGATTTAGGAACGGCCACGCAAGTCTTCACGTGGTGAAAAATGAATTTCTGTCACCGTAGGACTCTTAGGTTGACCACCACTTGACTACCTTTGACCACGGCCTTCTTTGGTGAATTCGACTGAGCCAATTAGACTCGGTCCATATCCATGTCATTTCCCACTTGCCCATGTGGCTTGATTTTCCTGAAGACACCTGCAATATAGACTTTAACAAAATGGCTGCGGAAAGTGACAAGATTCCGCAGCTCAATGAGCAAAAATCTAATTCAAACAGCAGACACAAAACATAGTTAAAAACCACTTTAAATGCTCTTTTATGATTAATACGCAATAATGTTGATGACTTAGGAGGTCCAAGTAAATGGAAAAAGTCTAGAAAGGTGTATAGGAAAGATGCAAGTTTGGGACTCAACATACCTCCACTGTGAAGGTGTTGCATGTCCCCATGCAACCAAAATTTGGATCATCCTCCTTCAATTCATATGCTCTGATACCTCTTCCAGTACATTCAATCCTCTTCTCCTATTTCTTGGTGCTGCTAACATCCTGGGCTTCTTCATCAAGCATCTGAATTTGAGATTAATCAGTGCTCTACTTATCTTCTTGCATTTCTTCTTCAATTTCCTGTTCTTTTTGTGCCACAGTCCTAGATGTAGCATAGTGTTGTCATGAATGATCTTGTCCAATCTGCTTTGCTCCTTTAATGCTTCATTTTCATTTTTAATATGTCTATTTAAAACCTCCAACTCAAAGACTTCTTGTTTCAACGATTGAACTAGAGCTTCTTGTGCTGTGTGAGGCTGAGTGGATGAAGTGCTTGGACCCGTGGCTATTATTTCTAAGGATTCTATGTAATCATACACCTCTTGCTGCTTTGGATCTATCTCGGGTGTCGTTTTCCTTGGGCTGTCCCCAAAATGCTGTGGAGGAGAATTGACTTCAAAATCTAGTCGAAAAGGACTCATGTCAACATCTTGAGGACTAGTTTCAACGTTTGGCTGAGAATGAGGTGGACTAAGGCCAGCTGGAGTTTGTTCAGGTGTTCTTCCTCCCAAATCAATAAAATGGGGTCCTTTTGTTTGTGCTTTCCTCCACTTTCCTTTAAGCCTGGTGCTTCTTCTTACATGCTGTGGACTACTGTCTTTTTCCTTCTGTTTTTCTTTTCCTTTCTTTTTGGCCATAGCTTGACTGTTCCTGAAGGTGAACTAGTCTCTCAGACAATACTTAATGGTCTTCTTCTGAGGAAGGGGTTTGATGCACAGCCTCAATGCTTCTTTTCTCTTTTGATTTTGTTGGCTTTTTACCCTCAGTCTTTTCCTTCCTCCTTTTAGACAGTCTTTCTTCTCTACTAGTTCTTTCAATTGTGTTAGTAGGAGTGCTTTGAGTTTTATCACCTGTTCTCTTTCTTCTACTTCTTTTTGATGTACTGCCTTCAGGGGTTTCTTGGGGTTCTTCAAAGAAATTTCTAATTAAAAACTACTCCCAGGTGTCCTTTTTCTCTTTTAATTGTTTTTCTATCAAGATTTTCACGAGACCATGGTGATACAAATGTGGTTCTACGTCCCCCGGATGCTTTTGGACGGTTACAGACATCTTTTTCAAACTGTTTAGTAAAAAGTATGGCAGATTGAGGGTCTGGTTGTCTAGGAAATTCATCAACAGTCGGGTATGATACATGTACATTGATCCAAAACGTCCCTCACAGGTGATAAACTTTTGAATAACCAACAGTAAACTGGCCCACTCTTCTTTTAAAGCATGGACATGAATTCCCTTTTTGAAAATGGTGACATCCATACCTGGGTTACGTAGGATCACTCTCCAGGCTTCCTCACCAATGCTCTTGTTCTTGAACCAGCGTTCACCTTCTTGAGGAAGTTCTGTAGCAGCTGCTATGGATGCCTCAGTCACTGTAAATTTGAGGTCCCCAATTTCCACCTCCAGACCGTTGAAAGACCTCGCAAAAGCTTTTGTTACCTCCTTATTGTAGCCTTTAAACTTTTGAATAAACCGAAGCCATTTTTCCTTTTTCAATATGTCTTTGACTTGCGGGTATCCTTCCATAAATTTGGGTCCCTCTGGTTCTGTCCTCAACAACTGACCCATCCTTCCTTCTGTTCTTTAAAACTCGTCTGCGTGAGGAGGGTTTAGCGGAGGTAAGACGGCTGAATTAGCGGAAATGAACAGGGTTTATGAAGGAGACCAGTGACTGTAAGTGGATATCAGAGAATAGGTACACGGAATGAAGCGGAATAGAGAACAAAATGGGGTGAAGGCTTACGTGAGCACGGTGGAAATGCAACCGTGAGGTCAATAGAACAGTAGGGGGAGTAAAGTGCATCTGGCAGTATTTAAAATTGGGTGGCTGCAGAGTAGACGCAAGCATGTTTATGAAACGGCTACGGATTTTGTGCGGCTGAGAGAAGCCGTAGTCAAATCAACCACGTTCCATAATTACATGTGGAGTATCAAAGTATAGCCGAACACGAGTGAAGACCGGAGGCTTGATTATGAGGCTGTTTAAAAATGAATGCAAGGATTGTGGGGGAATTGTAAAGAGATCGTGGAACGGTTATGGAGTTATCAACGCAATCATTGCATATAATGGAGCTATGGTTTATAACTATGTAAAAATGTGCTTGAATGCTATTTGAAATAAATTTCTACTCATACCTTGTAATTCTTGCCATTTTTCATTAGTCTTCAATCAGTTGCTCCTCGTTGATGCTTTTGAATAACTCATGTCTTCATAATATGTCCTCATACCTGCATTTGATTTCATGATTGTTGAACTAACATCTGACTGTAAATTTTTGAAAAACAGAGTGGTGGCTGCAGAAACTGCTTCTGGCTGTGGAAACTGGTGTCAGCTGTGGAAACTGACACAACAATTATTTGGGTGAATGGAGATGGATAGATGATAACTGACTGAATGAAAATGGTCATGAAAGAAAATTTTTATTGGTGAAATGAAATGAAATAGATGAAATGGAGTGAAATGAAATGAAGTGGAGTGGAATGAAATGGAGTGGGTTGTCATAAAACTTGTGAAATGAGAGAGAGAGGGAATTTTTTTGGAAAATATAGGGTGTCAGGTGTTCCTGATTTTCACCATACATTTTCTGTATAAGACTGCCAATCAGTGATTGGTTTTCAGGCTTATACAATATATATATATATATATATATATATTTTTAAATTTTGAAACTGAAAAGAACAAAGGCTAGGCTGGTGGAGAAGAAGGATTCTTCTTCACCAGCCTTATTGCAGAATTATCTTGAAACATTTTGACAAATTCCTCTTTTGAGAGTGGCTTATGATAGATCTTTAATCTGTGGCCATTCACAATAAGAGGACTTTGAGATTCATCAATGGTCTTGATTCTTACCGCTCCATTGCTAAAGATATTGTCAATCTCATATGGCCCAAGCCAATGAGTCTGAAATTTTCCTTTAAAATCTTTAAACTTGGAATCAAATAGCAATGCCCAATCTCCTTCTTGAAACTTCTTCTCTTTGATGTATTTGTCATGCCATTTAGCTCTTTTATATTGAACTAGATCAGTTCTTAAAATTGCCTCTTGTCTGATCTCATCTAGCTCATTCAACTGCTCCATTCTATGCTTTTGGGCTTCTGATAGATCCATCCCCAACTGAACTGCTATCTTGAAGGTTTTGACTTGGAATTCAATGGGGAGCAGGACTTCCTTCCCATAAACAAGTTCATAGGGAGAATGTCCTGTTGTATTCCTCCATGTAGTTTTGTAGGCCCACAAGGCTTCAGGAAGCCTTTCTACCCAATCTCTTATGTGTAGATGAACAGTTTTGGTGATGATACTTTCAAGAACTTTGTTTGTAGACTCCACTTGACCATTTTCTTGCGGATGGTAAGGAGTAGATCTTTTGTGCTTTATTTTGTATTCTTCCATCAGCTTCTCCACCAGGTTGGATGTGAATTGACTTCCCTGATCTGTCACAATTTCTCTTGGAACACCAAAGCGAGTAAAAATATCCTCATAAAGAAAATTAACAACTGAATTTTCAGTAGTAGACACTAATGCTTTGGCTTCCACCCATTTAGTAACATAATCAGTACAAACCAATATATACTTCTTTTGCTTAGATGGTGGATTAATAGGTCCAATGAAATCTAAAGCCCATTTTTCAAAGGGTTCGATGAGTACCTGTGTTTGCAATGGCATTTCATTTGAAACGGTAGGTTTCCCTACTCTTTGGAAGCTGTCACACCTTTTGACATATTATTTTGCATCTTTGAAGAGGGAAGGCCAATAATATCCTAAAGAGAGGATTTTATAGGTTTTCCTTTTGTCAGCAAAGTGTCCACCGCATGGTTCATCATGACATGCCTTGAGGATATCAGGAATTTCATCTTCCCTGACACATCTTCTGATCACAAGATCTGGCCCTGTTTTAAACAATTCGTTAGAAATCCATGAATATTTTGAACTTCTTCTGAATAATCTTTCTTCTTTCACTTGGAAATAAATGTGGAGGCAGTTTCCCTGTAACCAAATAGTTAGCAATATCTGCATACCAAGGGGTCTTAGTAGTTACTGCAAACAAGTATTCATCAAGAAACTTATCCTCTACAGGAGAATCTTCTTTAGTATCCTGAATCCTAGACAAGAAATCAACTACTGTATTTTGTTTCCCTGGTCTATCCAACACAGTAATATTGAATTCCTGCAAAATTAGTAGCCATCTTGTCACTCTGCCATTATTAACAGGTTTGTTCGTTAGATATCTAATCGCAGAATGATCAGTATGAATAAAAGTTTCATAGCCTGTTATATAATGTCTAAACTTATTGATTGCATGAACAACAACTAAAAACTCTTTTTCAGTTACAATATAGTTCAACTCAGTGGGAGTCAAATTTTTACTGGTATAGTAAATGGCATAAGGGACTAAATCCTTTTGACCCAACACAGCTCCTAGAGCTGTATCTGAAGCATCTGTAGAAATATGGAAAGGGAGTTTCCAATTTGGTCCTCTCAAGATAGGTGCTTTAGATATTCTTATTTTCAAAGTTTCAAAGGCTAATTGACAATTAGGATCCCATTTGAATTCACAGTCTTTTGTAAGCAGTTTGAAGAGTGGAGATGCTATTTTAGTGAAGTTTTCTGTAAATATTCTATAGTATCCAGTAAATCCTAGAAAACTTCTAACATCTCTTTGAAAATTTGGAATAGGAAACTTGGAGATGACTTCAACTTTTGATCTATCAACCTTAATCCCATCTCTTGAAATACGATGCCCCAAAACAATACCTTCAGTAAACATCATAAAGAATTTTTCATGGCTTAATGAAAGGTTTGTTTCTTTACATCTTATAAGGACTTTTTCCAAATTTTCTAATGCCTCTTCAAATGAATTACCATAAACTGTAAAATCATCCATATAAACCTCTACACAATCATGGATTAGATCGGAAAAAATTCCTAGTACTGCTCTTTGGAATGTTGCTGGTGCATTACATAACCCAAAAGGAAGCACTCGGTAGGAAAAAGTTCCCCATGGACAAGTAAATGTGGTATTATCTTGATCTTCAGGTGCTACCTGAATTTGATTATAGCCACTAAAACCATCCAAAAATGAAAAGTACTTTTTACCTGCTAATGTATCTAATACCTGATCAATAAAAGGCAAAGGAAAGTGATCCTTCAAAGTTGCTTTGTTCAACTCCCTGTAATCAATGCATACTCTCCATTTACCATTCTTTTTAGATACTATAACCAAAGGAGAAACCCATCGGCTATCTGAAATTGGATAAATGAAGTTTACATTGAGAAGTTTTTGGAGCTCTTCTTTCACTATCTCCCTAAGATTTGGATTCATCCTTCTTTGAGGTTGTCTGATTGGTCTACTGTTTTCCTCGATATAGATATGATGGATGCAAGTCTTAGGATCAATACCTTTCATGTCAGTATACTCCCATGCAAATGCAGTAGAATGTTTTTGCAAGATTTTGGTTAGTTCTTCCTGTTGTGACTTTTCCAAATTTTTGTTGATATTCAATGTTTTTCTTGGAAAAATCTCAATGGTAGAACTACCGAACTCTTCCATAGAGTAAAGAGACATTTGTCTTGATGATAAATATTCAATGTCAGATTCCAACTGAAATTGTGTGGGGTCATATTCTGAAGATATCTCAAAATTTTCTAATGTGTTCAGAATTTGACTATCCTCACTAATTTCAGAAATGGTAAAGACGGTTTTTATAGTGTCCTCATCATCAACCCATTCATTGTCTCCTACTTCTGTGATTGCTCTTGCTGGAGGATACAAATTTAATTTCTTTGTCGAATTACCATTAGAAATGTACATATCCCTAGATCTACAACTAATGAAAGCATCAGCTATGGCTAGCCAAGGTCTTCCTAAGATAAGTGGGTGCCCTCCTAGATTACTCTTGGGAGTCAAAATCATAAAATCTACTGGATATTCCCAAGAATCTAAGGAGACTGAAATATCTTCTAATACACCATCTAGTTTGATAATTGATCGATCTGCAAGTTGCATTAAAGTAGGTGTAAAAAGAAGATTAGGAAGTTTTAGCTGTTCCATAGTCTGTCTACTCATAATGTTGATAGCAGCCCCTAAGTCAATCAATGTGTTTGGAATTTCTATCCCATTAATATGTGTCTTGACAATTGGACTACCTGGATCTACATACTTCTGCATGGTAATTTTTCCCATCATGATATCTGCAATTTTTCCTACCAGGTGGATTCTTCTTGTATCTCTTAGTTTCCTTCCTGGTCTTTTGAGACTCAACTCATTTATTGTTTTTGCTACAATAGGAATCTCTCTAATAGCTTGTAGCAAGGGAATCTTGATACAAACATTCTTTAATTCATCTAGAAAATCATAGTTAGGCAACAAGATTTGTTTTTCCACCCCTTTATCAATTTGTAATCTTTCAGGGAAAGGAGGTGTGGATGAAGATGCAGGTTGCTCAACTATAGGAGTTGTGGGGGTTAACTTTTCTTTCTCTTTTTGAATGTTTGAGTTTTGAAGAGATGCTTCCTCAGAACCCTTATTGACTTTAAGAGAGTCCTCCTTAGAGTTATCTTGCTCTTGGACATCTATAGAAGGTTTTTCTAAAACTCTACCAGACCTGAGTTGTACATCATTGAGAGGAACAATCATATAGGTAGGAAATTGTTGTCCTCCTATCATGTAAGTATTCTGAGGATTTTTATTGTTAGGATTTGGCGATGGCTGAGCTGGAAGTTGATTTGTCTTTTGTTGGAATGGAAGCATGAGTTGAGGATTTGGATTTTGTTGAGAAGGTTGTTGTTGTGGAAATGGCAATGAAAGTTGTAGATTTGGGTTTGGAAGTTGTGGAGCTTGTTGATTTTGAAAAGATGGAGGATATTGATAAAATTGAGTAAATTTCCGATAAGGATTTTGCATACCTTGTACCCATGACTGATATGGATTTTGAGGTTGGGGCCAAGGTTGTTGCCAAGGATTCCAATTTGGTGGGGGTTGAAAATTCATAGGGTTGTTAAACCCTTGAGTTTGTTGCCTCTGCCAAGGTCTTCTTGCAACAAAATAGAGAGATTCTACTGAATTTGGATCTTCTTTAAAGACAACTTTGAGTCCAGGAATTGAAGGACAATCCTTGGTCTCATGATTCTCTGAGAAAATCATACATGTTTCTACAACTTTTGCATCCAAGGGACATTCCCTTAAAGCATTTTTCTTCCTACATTTCGGACAAAAGATGGCTAGAACATCAGTTTCTACTTTCTGCTTGTTTTGAATTTTAAGGGTGTCTAGTTGTTCACTAAGGCTCCCTAAGATATCAGTTTTGAATTCATCAAGCATATTGCCAATCTATGCCATACTTACTGATCCAGTTGCAGATTTGTTTGCCCTGATAAGAGAAGGATCTCTAGGCCCTTTTTCCGTTTTAGATTTTCCCCTTGAGAGATGGACACATAGTTATGTTATGTCACGAAGTGGAAGTTGAGAAATGTCTCCTTTCCCCATCATGTTTAAAATATCTATCCATTCATCTCTGATGGCTTTTAATAGAAGGGGTTTCAAAGTTTCCTCATCTAAGTTGCTCATCTTTGCTCTTTTTAAGTTGTATTGAAAACTTTCAAGTAAATCCTCCAAATTTTCATCTTCTTTTTGCACCATTTTGAATACCTCATCCTTGTGATTGGTGGGCATGCAATAGTCCAGGTATCTATCCAAAAATGTTTGTTTCATATCATTCCAAGTCCTAATAGATTGGGTGACTAATTCCATGAACCATTTCAAAGCGGCTCCCTTCAATGTTGAAGGAAACAGTTTGAGTTTTTGAGAGTCTTCCATATAGTCATAGGTTCGGCACACGACTTCAAACTCAAACAGAAATGTTTCAGGATCCTCACTTTGCAATCCATAAAAATTGGGGAGGACAGATGGTGAGATGTTTTTCATCGTTGTATGAGTTTCCTCATCAACTATAGGGAATCCAAATGAGTTGTCTCCTTCCCTATTTCTTCCATTATTACCTCCACCTCCACCATTGTTGCCTCCATTATTTCCTCCTCCTCTACCTCTACCTCTACCTCCGAATCCATTTACTACTTCCTCTGTCATGATAGTTTCTTCAGAGTCCTCAGAGTCCTCTGGTTCTTATATCAAGGGAGGATGAGAGGGAGTTTCTTCCTTTTCTTCTTCAGGTGATTCTACTTCTTTAATTACAATATGATCTCCTGTAGAAGTAAATAAAGGGTCTTCTTCTAAATGAGATTTGGTAGATGGTTTAGGAGAATCCTCTAATTCAACTGCTCCTTGAATTCCAGGAATCTTAAGGCTAGGGGTAGATGGTGGTGAATCTTGTCTATGCCTTGAAGAAGATGGAGTTGTGAAAATCGAACTCTTGGCTCTAGCTATAAACCTTCCCCTAGAATCTCTTGCTCTATGCATGTCATTTTTTATTTATTTTTAAGTTGGGCTAATAATTGTCTTTCTGATCTTCCAGGTCACACTAGGTGCAAGAAGAGAGCATACTTAAGAAATTATTGAACCAATAACTCTCTTTTCTGATCCTCCAAATCACACTAGGTGCAAGAGGAGAGCATACTTCAAGAAGTTATCAAATTTTCCCTTCTTTTTATTGTTTTTTTTTTTTAAGAAATTGGCTACCTAGTTACACTTCCCCGGCAACGGCGCCAAAATTTTTGGTCAATTTAGTGTGTCCTAAATTGCTACATTAATTTGTCAATCCGGGATTCGTAAGCTGACGAAGTGTGGCGCACAATATGTGCAAGATAACCTATCTCTTAATTTTTGTCGTTTTTAGTTTTTTTATTTATCTTGGGGGTTTTTATCTTGGTTGGTTTCCTAATGTGAGATGGAAATTCTAAAAGACAAGTATGGATATAAATTTTCAAGGCAATGATGTCCTTTATAATGATTTCCCAAACTTCAAACTTCAAAAGGGTTTTAAAACATGCAATGACAAAATTAATTCCTGAAAGAAAATGAAAATGTGCCACTATACTAGTCAAACAAACAGTGAAATATTGATCATGAAACCCATTACCCTTGCTGCTGTCTAAATACAAAAGAAACTGTGCTCAAAGAAATCCAAGAATTGCAAGCAAAGTAAAGCTAAAATCAAATTACATCAACTCATATTCTGACCCCTCACCATTAGTCTCGATATGGCTTTCGGAGGTAATCATAAACAACTTGAGCAATCTGATATCTAATTTGCAGAAAAATAAACTAATATCAAATTACACACTCATACTTCAATCCCTCGCCATTAGTCTCGCTATGGCTTTCGGAGGTAACTGATAATGACATGAGCAATTTAATATCTAACTTGCAGAAAAATAAACTAATATCAAACTACACACTCATACTTCAATCCCTCACCATTAGTCTCGCTATGGTTTTCGGAGGTAACTGATAATGACATGAGTAATTTAATATCTAATCTAACTAATAAAGCAAATGTACAAAAATGAAATAAATAAAACAGTGCTGGAATTAAAAGCTAAGAAAAATAAATCAGCAGAAGGACAAGACTGATTCCATGTCATTAGTCATTGTAAAACTATGTGCAAATTCCTGGGCTGCCTACTGTAATCTGGAACAAAGACACTGATCAATTAACAGCAGTATAAAGCATGAAAAATTATGGACAGAAATAAAACGTTAATACCATAAGAGATGTAATATATACACATGAATAACTATGGCATAATGAACATAAGGAAATAAAGCATGAAACTATACAGCAATAAACAAAACCTCGGTGTGTGCAGGGGCCCTCTGCACAATCCTCGGGCAACAGCTATCAACCACGAATTATGCTTATGAACAGAGTCTTCTCATGTATTCAAAACGCAGTCATAACAAGGAAATAATGTCATGGCATAGTGGGCTTTCTTTTCAGCAAAATTACATTACAGAAGCTAGCTACTATGCGTATGAGAATACATTATTTATAACAGAGGATGACATAACTACTTTCCTACAATCTGCGCTGATAAAAGACACGTGAACAACCACGTCCAGAAATCTAGCATTATGGCTGCCGTGAAGATTAAATATATGGAGGGTGGCCGTTGGATTCGGCTTATGGAGCAGTTCACAGGTGTTGATATGTCCCCTGAGATTTAGGAACGGCCACGCAAGTCTTCACGTGGTGAAAAATAGAGTTCTGTCACCGTAGGACTCTTAGGTTGACCACCGTTTGACTACCTTTGACCACAGCCTTCTTTGGTGAATTCGACTGAGCCAATAGGACTCGGTCCATATCCATGTCATTTCCAACTTGCCCATGTGCCTTGATTTTCCTGAAGACACCTGCAATATAGACTTTAACAAAATGGCTGCGGAAAGTTTAAGCAGCTACGGAAAGTGACAAGATTCTGCAGCTCAATGAGCAAAAATCTAATTCAAACAGCAGACACAAAACATAGTTAAAAACCACTTTAAATGCTCTTTTATGATTAATATGCAATGATGTTGATGACTTAGGAGGTCCAGGTAAATGGAAAAAGTCTAGAAAGGTGTATAGGAAAGATGCAAGTTTGGGACTCAACACTTATCTTGATTACTCTTGATATTGCAGATATCTACATCCCTTCAAACATACACTGGTTTTGCTGATGGTGCCTATCGTAGTACACAAAATATCTCTTCCGCGACTTTGGTTATATATTCACCCTCTAATGAGTTAGTTTCTATGCATGGGGTATGCCTTGGTTCAACAACGAACAATATTGCAGAATATAGCGCAATAATTGAGTTATTATCTAATTCCATTTCATTTGGTATTCGAAGTTTGATTATTAGGTTGGATTCAAAACTCATTGTATTACATTTAAATAGGGTATATGAAATTAAAAATCCAGTGTTATTGAGATTATTTTTGAAGGTTCGTCACTTGGAACGACAATTTGATTACATCGAATATCAACATATTTCAAGAAATTTAAATACATTGGCTGATGCATTAGCTAATCATGTTCTAAATATACATTTGCAATATTAAACCAAAACAAATTTCGATACATGTTGAACAAGATACTCAGAGAAAGTAGTAATATCATAGATAGTTTTGTCATAAAAAATGTTACATCATCTATGATCATAGGTTCAAATACCTTATGATATAATAGATATTGATACAAAAAACAAAACATATCGATCGACAATGATCATCCACTATCCATGATGACGATCATGGTAATAGACTATGGCGCGCGCCATCTTACGCAGGAATCTCTTAAACGGTCCTGGAACACCTGTAACATGTGTCTGACGCTGGAGAGGAATGTCATATGTTCTTGTCTCAGGAATGTTTATGGTTAACCTCTCCAGGTTGTGTTCCATATCTGCTAAGATCTATGCTGTCTGATCTTATGATGGTGCTATAGGATGTGCTTGCTGCCTATCAAAGCGATGGAGTGTAGCTGGTTATCATGGATCGACATCTACATTTAAATATTGTTATCAGTATTGGACGATAAAATAATTTTTTTTATAGATTAAATACATCAAAATAGTTCATTTACCTAATTCGTCCCACTGTGCCCCTGGAGGCAAAGATATCTTAGGATCACCTTTGAAATCCATACCTGCATAAGGGAAGCCTTCGATGGTGAAGACTTGGTTCCTTAGCCACATAAAGTATGCCTGAGTGAACCGAACCACTAAATTGCCATCACCACCATGGCAGGCCATTAATGCAACCCAACGTACCATATGAGGTTCCCGAGGTTCCCCACGATCTAATGGAATCAGCTGAGGGGTGAGAAGCGGGATTGTCTCTAAAGAAAATGAAATCAAAATGGCACCATAACCAAATTTTTTCAACTTTTCATTCTTTGCTCTAGTTAATTGGCCTTTCATGTTGGCCAATACCCCTTCGCACTAGTTAAATATGGTACCTCCGAAACACTCTACTGCGGTTTTCATTTGAGATTTAGTGGCTACATGTGGAGCTACACTCCCACACAATCTGGTTACTGTAAATGCAATAACTTTGAGATCTAATTGCAAGATAGTTTTAATGTCTATGCGGTTATCCTTTGGATGTATCTCATCACTGCAATACTGTTATTTATAGCTGGAAATGAGTAGGCCACCCTGTATAGCCCTAAACAAGGATATGTTTTCTCCTCTCCGGGACAATCCAATGAGGAAATAGATATCCTTGAGCTCAATTTCGAGCCGATGGTCACCAATGATGAAGCATTGGTCTTGAACTTCCCATGTATTTACTAGCCATGTCATCAACTCTACTTGTGGTTTCATACCTTGAATGGTCCAGAACTTATATAAACCACAATTCTTTAGCACACGCATTGTTGCGGGATCATTCATAGCTTCATTGTATATAGTCTCGTTCTCTCCACTCTAACATGGTGGAATAGCCTACAAATACACACATTTTAAAGTTAGAAACCATTTGAGTGAAAAAATTGAACCATTTTTAAGAGAATTTGTGAGTTTTAAAACGGTCATGACACCTTAAAAGTTTTTGTGAGGAGACAATGTGGACATCTGCATAGGCTCCACACAAAAACCGCGGCAGCCTGATATTTTTCTATTTAAAAAATTATCGGGGTCCGCAGCTAGTGCGCGCATGACCTGCGGACCCTCGAGAGCGCATTTTTAAACACAAATTCCTCTCAAAAAATAAAATTAAGGCTAAAAAAGAGAAATGGAATGGATAGAAATGAAGAACAAGATGATGCGGATTTCCTGGTTCTGATGATTCATGGAATGGACGGTCGATTCTCCCGATATTTGCTTCGGAACTTTTTGCCAAGAGCTCTCAATTCATTGCTCTGAAGACAAAAGGTGAAAATGATTTTGTTTTAACTCCTTTTTATAGTTTTTGAATGAATAAAATATTATATTGTATTTATTTTTCACTTTAAAAGACTACTTTTAAATATTTTTTACTTGTTGGAAATATGTATGTGTAATATTTTGAGTTTTTGTGCAGGATACATGATTTTTTGGTGAAGATAATTATTGTGAAACTGAGTATACTTTTATCACTTTTTCGAGCTCTTGAAAATTAAGAAAAATCGAAACCATGGAGTTCTCTTTTAAGCCCTTTTCAAACTCTCTAAATATGAAAATATCGAGGAGTACTTGACTATTCAAACTCGTTAAAGGAAATGAATAGTCATCCCTTCAGTATAAGTTTACCCCTTTTTTGGACTGAAATGGACTATTTACGAAAAAGGTATACGTTGGCTAATCATGATCAATAGAGTTCTCTCTTGTATTATTTTATCCTTTTTTGGGCTTGAGAGACTAAATTTACGAAAAAGTACAACCACCAAGTTTTCTTATGTTTTTCTTCTGACTCCATACAACTAAAAAACGCTAAGTTTCTCCTATACTAGACTCGTTAAAATTTAATAGTAAAGGACCTGTCGATTACAAACAAGACCAAACCACTCCTTCTTAGGGTTCAATTTTGATACTAAGATGGACTCATCCGAAGGATGAGCTTATACAAGCAAGAAAATGTTATCCTTCTCAAGCTTGTCAAAAATAAAGACGTACTTGCTAGTAATGGTGGGGAAAAAGAGAGAAAAATAATCCAGTTGTCACCCTTGTTTAAAAAGTAGTATGCCACTCTTGAACATGACACTTTGTCACACTTGTACATGGGTTGGGCAATCCTTTGTCTAACATTTAATCAAACCAAATTGAAATTCTTCATCTAGTTTCTGGGTATTAGCTTTTGGTCAATTGATGCCAAGCCATTTGCAGTGTCGTTATGTGTTCAAGAGATAGTTAAAATAAACCATTCATTGCAAACATTTGTCTCCATTCGCGTTGACCATCCCCGAGTCAGTCCTTGCAAATATTTCTTCAAAACTTGATCTATGGTTTCGTGTCATGGGTTTTCCTGTGACGAATCACTTTCTATCGATGACAGCTCATTATCTAGGAAGTTGATCTAGAATCCTATCGGTACCTTGAAATCTACATGCCCTAAAGGTAGGTTTCTTGCCTTTGACGACATGTTGCATCATTGACGTTCGATCGAATGATTCTATGAGTGTTCGACTGCAAATAATTCATTCAAAATTCATATATTGTATTGAGTACTTTGATAGCTATTGTCATTATTGGTGGTTTCTCTCACACTTGTTAACAGTTCACATCATTGACTGGTAATCAAGTGGTTTCTACCATGTTCAACTTCGATATAATCAATCACATGGATATAATCATACTAGTTCGGGAAGCGAAAATCAACACCCTGGATCTAGTTTCCACCATCGAGGCTGCAAGGAGTTTTATTATTCATGATACAGTAGACTACTTATGATATATGGTTGCATCCATACTGTGTCTACTTTTGATGTACTATTAAAATCATATATGTACTAGAACATTTAGTTAGTTTTGATTGAGTATGGGAATGCCTACCTCGGCGATGATATATACATACATATATACATATATATACATACATATATATATATATATATATATATATATATACAGACACACACACACACACACACACATATATATATATATGTTTGTACTGAATGTTTTTATAGGTTTTCGACCGGTGTCCACAATCCAATCCTTGGAATGATAAAGCACCTCACTCTTCAGAAAAACCTCAGACTTCACACTTTAGGGTGCAATCTGTTACACATTATTTTGTCACCATGACATTTGATTGTCTCTATAGGTCTATCACCACCTATATCATGCTCCCTTAGAAGTAAAAAACCCTAATGTTCCTAAACCAAGTCTTCGAATTGGAGAAAAGCCCATTAAAACCATAAAAGTCTACCTTCGCACTTTTTCTAGCCTTTTCCTGTGGGTTCGCGGATACTTGTTCTATATCTTGCGGAAGATCCTGCACGTTTGGCTACTAAAACTTGCGAACCCCCGTAAAAATTCAAATTAAAGAAAAAGTAAATTCTAGTAGCCTAGCTGGGCAAATATTCTCCCAACTGAAAGCTTCTAGAGGCGCGATCAGTTCGAGCTTTATCTCTCTACTCATGGAGCTCATCCCTTGGTCTATGGAGCTCAAATCCCTTCATGAGAGGAATCCATCCCCCTCTTCATGGAATTGAAACTACCTCCATTTCCCTATAAATTGAGCTCATTTTCAGTCTCAAGGGTAGATTGTGTTAGCCATCAACAAATTTTTTCCATAAGAAATGATGGCTAACACAAATATTGAGCCTTCAAGAGATTATTTTCATGGAAAAATTACCCATTCTTGAAGCCTTATGGTGTTTTCTAAAAAAAAGGCAATCAACAGCTGTTCCTTAGCAGTGATGTTCCTTAACTGATGTTCCTTAATTGTTGTTCCTTAGCCCTGCTGTTCCTTAACCTGTTTTTCCCTAAGTTGCTATTCCCTAAAGTGCTGTTCCCTAACAGTGCTGTTCTCGAACTTTGCGATTCCCTAGCAGTGCTGTTCCCTAATGCTATTCCCTAGCTGCTGCTCCCTAGCAGTGATGTTCCCTAAGCTGCTGTTCCCTAATGCTATTCCCTAGCTACTGTTCCCTAGTAGTGTTGTTCCTTAGCGCTGTTCCCTCCGCTCCTGGTCACCTTTATCCCTCCGCGTGACCATACCCCAGTGCTTATGCTTAAGCCCCCAGTGCATCGACATTTCCATGAAGAACCCGCCTTTTCTTTATAAAATTCCTACCCCGATATCAACACTCCGATGAGATCTTGGCCATATATCCACGTGATCTAACGGTGGAAATTCACCCTCGCCATCCCGTCCTTCCTTCCCTTCTTTTCCCTTATCCCTACCTTACTACTCCACCAATAATTCTTAGCTATAGATCGTAGGCCTCAAGCCTTGATCTAAGGGCTATTATGCCTCCCCTCCTATCCATTGATCGTCCGGCCCATGTATACTCATCACCCCTCTGCACTAATCGTGGCCGTTGATCTACATGATCCAACGGCCCCGATCAAATCCGACTACCAAACTCCACCGGGGCCCATATTCCACTACACAAGCCCCTCATCCAATCATCGCTTGGCACTTGGCCCCCACTCAAACTCTCACCGTGCACCTCTCTCCATCGGGTTCCCCTGCAGCCGTGGGATCTCCCCCCTCGGATCCAACAGTCTACATTATATATCGTGTGAATTCACCGTCCGAAATTTAACAATCAGAAATCGTGCGATACCGCCAGTTTTACAAAGGCTACGCGTCTCCGCTTAATTGGATCGCATTCGATGAAACAAAAACCACTTACCACCCGAGGGTCACGCGAAAACCATTCGCCGTTTCCGCAAAATAGCCAATCCCTAATTTCACGCCAAATATAGTTTTGAACCGGTTTTCGCGTGTTTTTTCTCCATGAAGCCTTCTCCACCCGCATTTCATCTCCTCTGCATATGCTCCTCCTCCCACACCCGAGCCCTCCGTTGTAGCTAAACCAAGAAGTGCAGGATTTCTTAACCAGTTTGTCGTTGTGTGCAGGTTTAATGGTGGATTTATCCACAGGTCTCCAGTAGCCAAAGAATTAGTGTTTAAAGGGTCTAAGGGGTCAAAATTCCAAGCTTAATTAGTGTTTTAATGGACATGATCACACATAAATCCCTCCAACACAGAAGAAGCCGAGCCACCTGTACACGTAGAAGATAAGATAGATCAGCATAAAAGGCTTCGAATGCCACATCTACAACAACTATTACTCCACCAAAGGACACCTGCGGTCTGCTTTGATTTTCAAAGACATTATGACAACCATCCTTATGATAGAGACTTCATTAAAAAACTGTCAGAATAGTTATTAAGCAGACTTGGGGCTTTAGAACCCAAAAACTGATAGTTTACTTGTCGTGGAGGTCAAACAAAGTACTTAATGCCACGGTTTGCTTCAAAGAATTCACTTCAGAGTTAATACTTTCCTACCAGATATGCATAAAAATAGGAAAAAATACCAAAATGATACAAACAATTAATGCAACGGTCATTAAGGAGAATGGGCATTCAAACACTTCTCCAACTCTGTCTTAATTCATATTTATTACCATTCCAGCAGCGCTCTTCCTCTTTCACCTATAAATGTTCAAAGAAAATTCATTGTAATGTTTGGAACATTGTTAATTGCTGAACCGTTATTGAGTTAGAGTTACCGAGTAGTTGTAATATAGTAGGCTAGGAAGAGAAGAATTGGACTGTAAAAGCTGTTGGGCTCAAAGTATGTCACTGGTTTTGGACATCAATACACTAGGAGATTCATTGGATCTTGATCTAAATCATTGGTGATGTGTTTCCTCATTGTATTTGTTGCTTTTCTTATGTTTTCCACTCTGTTCAAATTCTCTGATAAAGAGAAGTAAAATATAGATTATGATTTACTTCTAAAAGTAACCTAATTCTAACTGATAAGCTTTATCAGTATGTTTTCCTCTAAGTGTGTATTTAAGAGTGATATCAATAGAGTATAACCAGTCAAGAAGGTTGGTGAGCCCATGTCTTGCTGAGTAGAGCTTGAGATGTTGTTTCTTGAATGTTATTTTCATTACATGAAAACTAGAGTCTTAATCAAGGAAGTTTATGGTTAGCCCTGTCCCTTGTTTGGTCTTAAAAAGTTGTTTTGAAGATTTCCCCTAAGAGTAGGCCGAAAGCAGGCTAGGTTAAAATCCCTTGCTTGATCTTAGGTTGCTTTTTATGTTTATCTTATGTGTTTTCTCATGACTGTGTGCCAAAATCAGGTTAGGTTAAAAGCCCTTGCTTGATCTTAGGCTGCCTTTGTTTTTCTTACATGTTTGCTTCCTTCATTTCACTCCTTAATGTTCCATACCACAAACTCAACTTAAAAGATCTTCTAATATAGATGACTTGCCATTTGAAAACTCTTGGATAGTTGATGTGTGAGTAAACCCTTTTATGACTCCATAGCCCAATGGTTTAGCACTCTTTTGACCTATTTTCCCATGCTGAAACATCCTTCCACTTACTTCCTTCTTCACCTCACATGACCTTCTCAGTTAATGATTCCTAACCAAAACAAAACAAACAACCTCTTGAAATTCATAACTAGCCTAATATCATAAATAAGCATAAATAAATATCTTTGAAAACAATACTTACATAGAGAGATCCCTCTCTGAATCCAGGAGGGCTAGATCCTAGGATTCCAAAGTGGTTCTGATGTTGCCTTGTCATTTGGTATGCCAGTCTGCCAAATTACTAGGACCCCAACATAATGGTGACTCCACTGGGGACATTCTGAGTAAACTGCTATCTTAGACATCATTAAGAACTCAGAAAACCCACAACAGCCTTAGACTGGTAGTTGATTACTGTGGTGGACAAAAAATCATCTTGAACATTTAAAATCATGCACCTGGCGACTCCACAACTCCTAAAAGATCAAAAGAATACACTAGTGATCAGTAGGCCTGATGATTATTCCTAGTTTCACAAAGAATCCACTAGGGGCAGCCCACACTACCATAAAAACATTGTTCACGCCCATGATTAGGAAACTCTAAGGATTAAGTTTCTTTGTTAAAGACTAGTTTGCCTCTTAAATATTGTTATATCTGGCTAACTTTCTTCTTTTTGGGTCTGAAACTTAACATACTAACTTCAAGAAGAATCCATACCAGAGCTTATCCTTACCCAAATCCTCCTGAAATAGTTGATAATCCAGAAAGAATTCTTTGGAAGTCTCCTGTATCTAGGGATCCAACTATTATCAGACCCAATCATAGAGCTAACTTAGTGCCTGAAAACCTTACAGCTCTATCAAATACTCAAGTTGACTTAGATTTACCAAGTAATTTACCAAGAACTAAGTCACTTAGTGGTATATATCAGATAGACTTTGAGCCTCCAAGTTCACCACCACATAGTGGTCAACATATTAGTAGCAGAGAAACCCCTCCATCCACACCTCTTGATCTCCATTTCATTCATAACTTGGGTCTCTCTCACCCTAAATCTGCTCAACATTCTCTTGCTGGTCCAAGCACTTCTGCCATCCATATACCTACTGTTCAAACAACTCCTTTACTCCCACAAAATACTATCATGGAAACATGGTATGCTCCCCTAGTGTTACCACAGCCTCTGGTTCCTTTACCCAATGAATATTAGTCTAAAATTACCCATTTCACTGGAAGCGAATCCACTACTGATCAACAACGTTTAGATAAGATGAATGATGCCTTTGATTATATGGAAATAGAATATGAGACCATTAAGATGAGAATATTTGCCCAAAGTTTAGGAGGAGAAGCCAAGAAATGGTTTAAAGGCTTAACTCCTCATAGTATTCATGATCTCCCTTCTTTACATCAAACATTCACAAAAAAATGGGAAATTAGGAAGAATCCACTCCAAATAATTTTAGATTACAACAACCTAAAGAGAAACCCCAGGGAGAGTGTTCAGAATTATTGCACCAGATTCAATAGTGTGTATAACGCACCACCCCCAAATTTAAAACCTCCACAAGGATCAGCTTTGGCCAAATTTCCTGAAATGGCCTATCAGCTTAGAGAAAGGGATCCCTTAACTTTAGAAGACATGTAGAAGGGATCTCTTAGTGTGGAAGCTAATCTGATTGAAAAGAGAGCCAGGATGAGGACTGAAAAGAAAGTGACATATAGAGAGGACATTGCACCTTCTACATCTGACTCAAAATTAGACCATCTAGCCAAGAACATGGATAGAAAAAATGATGGGGTTCTGATAGTACTTCAGCTAGTACCCCTCAAAGAACTGTTTTAACTAATGTACATAGTGAAAACCAACAAGCTGATTTTGCTGGTAAATTAGTGACTAACAAGACATATTTGAACCTTTCAAAGAGTCAGTTCCCTTTCAGTTTAGAAAGTCAAATTGCTAAAATCAAAATCTCTGTCCCCCTCACTGAGTTAGTCACTCAAGATGTATATAAATGTCAGGTTTTGAAAGATTTAAACATAGAATAAAATAATGACTCTGTCAACCTCAATGATCATCAGCCAGCCCTTTTATTTGGTCCTAAAATTGAAGGGAAATTCTAGGAAGGAGTGGTCCCTCCTTTCTATGTCAGTTTGAATATCCATGATAATATTTTACACAATGCTATGCATGATTCAGGGGCATCACATAACCTCATGCCCAAAGTAATCATGGAGATATTAGGCCTTGAAATAACCAGACCATACAAAGATTTGTACTCTTTTGACTCTAGCAGAGTAAAATGCTTAGGCCTGATCAAAGACCTTTGTGTGAACTTGACCCAGATCCCAGATAAATGCATAGTGATGGATGTGGTAGTGGCTGATGTGCCCCCCAAATATGGCATGCTTCTTTCAAGATAATGGGGTGCTAAGCTGCAAGGTACCATGAAAATGGACATGACATATGCCACCATCCCAGTCTTCAGTCAACTTAGGAGTCTGTATAGGGAATTACACATGAAATTTTTGGTGAGCAGTCAGGAAAAATTGGAAAAATCCCCTCTTTATTCTGTCCATACTGACCTAGACTCGTTCATTCTCTTCAATGATGAAAGCTTTAGTGAAATAGAGTTGGATAGTGAGCAATCACCCAACATAATAGAAAATAGGGAGGGTGAAGCTCTCAAACCATTTTCCCACTCTGAAATTTACAGCAAACAAAATAGAGAGTCTGAAACATCCACTGTCCATCAGCGAAGTGAAAATCAAGGGAGTCAAGAAGAAAGGCCTGAACTCCATGAAAACCTTAAGGAACAAGTCCAAACCAAACATGCTGCAGAACCCATAGAACTGCATTATGATAGTCAGAACACACATGACAAAGAGGACAACAATGAAAATAACACCAAGTCTGAAACTAGCCCTCTTTGGAGTATGATTTTTGATGGGTCTTGTAATAGAACTGGTGCAGGAGCAGGTGTACGGCTTCACAACACTGAGAAAAATTATGCTGAAAGCCATGCATACAAGCTAAAATTCCAATTGACTAATAACATAACAGATTATGAAGCACTCCTCTTAGGACTGCAGTCACTGAAGAAATTAGGAGCCAAGAGGATAATTGTTCATGGAGATTCTGAACTGATCATTAGGCAGATAAATGGAGAATACACTGCCAAACATCCAAGACTAAGAGCCTATAGAAATGATGCCATGGACCTTTTGCAAACCTTTGAGGAATATGAACTTGTTTTTGTCCCTAGAAGCCAAAAAATCCTTTCCAATGGATTGGCTTGCGCTGCCAGCTCATGTCAAAGACCCTATGACAATAAAAGATTCAATGTCAAAGTGAAATATAGGCCAGCTGTCCCAGACAATGAAAAATATTGGTAGGTCTTTGAGGGAGATAAACAGATAGAAGACTTTTTGCAGTTCAGAAATGAGTTTGAATTGCCTAATTCAGACTCAAAGTATGATAAAAACCATCTGGATGAGGAACAATGTGACCAAAAAGAACCTCCTCCCATCGCATAAATAAATCTGCTAACCAGTGAGTTCAAAAATCAAACAAAATAATACATAAAATTAGGAAAAGAAGACATTTACAGTCCAAAGACAAAGGCTTACTCGAATGACTAACACCTCTAGAAGAATTTTTTGATTTTAATGACATTGCCAAGAAACCAACAATAGAACCCACTGATTCTGATATTGAGGAATGCAATATAGGCAGTAAAGACAAACCTAAAATGATCAAATTGTTTAAAACATTGCCAGCTCACATTAAACTGAAATACATTGAGCTTTTTAAAGATTTTTCTGATGTATTTACTTGGAGCTATGAAGATCCGAAGGCATATGACACAGAGACCATTCAATACAAGATACCTCTTAAACAAAACCAGAAACCATTCAGGCAAAAACTGCGCAGAATAAACCCTGTACAGTTACCTCTGGTTGAGAAAGAAATTAGGAAAATGTATGATGCTGGAATCATTGTCCCTGTGAGATACTCATAATGGGTGTCTAATCTTATAGTTGTGAGGAAGAAAATAGGATAAATTAGGCTCTGTATTGACTTTAGAAACTTAAACAGAGCCTCATTAAAGGACAACTATCCCTTGCCCAAAATGGAGCACATCTTACAAAGGGTAGTTGGTTCCAAAAGAATTTATTTGCTAGATGGTTTCTCAGGATATAACCAGATATTGGTACTACTGGAGGATCAACTGAAAACAACTTTCACCACTCCTTGGGGCACTTTCATGTATGTGAAAATTCCTTTTGGGTTAATGAACGTAGGTGCCACATTTCAAAGGGCCATGGACATTGCTTTCTTAGAAGAAATAGGACACTTCATCGTGATTTATTTAGATGACATTACAGTCTATTCCAAAACAGATGAAGAACACCTAGCTCACCTCAGGAAAGTCTTTGAGAAATGTAGAAAGTTTGGGTTATCTTTAAATCCCAAGAAGACATTGTTTGGTCTCTAAGAGGGCAAACTTCTGGGTCATATCATATCAAGGAAAGGGATTAAAATAGACCCAAAAAGGGTTGAAGGTATATTGCAGATCAGTCACCCTAGAAACATCAAAGAACTGCAATCTTTCATTGGAAAGGTTAATTTCTTGAGAAGGTTCATACCCAACCTAGCAAAACTCCTTAGGAACATGAAAAACATGCTAAAGAAGGAGATAGGAGTTAAATGGTCCTTGGAAGCAAAGAAATCCTTTGAACTGGTTAAACATGCACTTACCCAAGCACCGGTTCTTATTAGTCCTGATTTTACTAAGGAATTCCTCATATTTTCATTTGCATCAGAACATATTGTGGCCGCTGTCCTATTACAGAAAAATCCAGAAGGACAAGAGCAACCAATTGCATTTTTCAGCAAGGCACTGAGGGATGCACCTCTGAAATATAATGTAATGGAGAAAAAGGCCTATGCATTGGTCAAAGCCTTGAATGATTTCAGAGTTTATATCTTGCACTCTCACATTATTGCATTTGTGCCTCATGTAGTGGTAAAGGACATTCTGTCACAAGACCCTGATGGAAAAAGAGGAAAGCGGATTGCTGTGATATTGGAATATGATTTAGAAATTAAACCCACTAAACTCATCAAGGGTCAAGGCCTAGCACAGTTAATGGCTGAATATAACTTGCAAGCACTTGACATAAACATGATAGATGCTCTAGATGAACAGGAAGAATTACCAGCTCCACTTGTTGAAGATCATTTCCTCAACTCATCTTGGTATGCTGATATTTTGTATGTGCTTAATAATCTCAATGCCCCTCCTGGTTTATCTAAAATAAAGGCAAGCTTCTTAAAGTTAAAAGTTATTAATTACTGCATTTTAGATAATTGTTTATATTGGAATAATGCCAATGGTTTATTTCTTAAATGTTTGCCTAAGGTTGATGCAGAGAGGATCAAGCATGAGTTTCATGAAGGAGAATGTGGAGGCCACCTCAATTGGAAAACCACTGCTAATAAAATCCTTAGAGCTGGTTATTACTGGCCCACCCTCTTTCAAGATGTCCAAAAAATGATAGTTTCCTGCCACAAATGCCAAATCTTTGAAGGCAAGAGAAAACTGCTTCCCTTACCTTTGCAACCAATCACTGTTGAAGCTCCTTTTCAGCAGTGGGGCCTAGAATTCATTGGGGAAATCCATCCTGACTCATCTGCCCAACATAGATGGATACTCACAGCCACTAACTATTTCACCAAATGGATAGAAGCCATCCCTTCTAGGAATGCCACAGACTCAGTCATCATAAAATTCCTTGAAGATCATATCCTGTCTAGATTTGGCTGTCCAAGGAAAATTATCACTGACAATGTTGCTGCATTTGGTTCTAAAAAGATGGTTGATTTCTGTCACAGATATTAGATTGTTCTTGGTCATTCTACAACTGATTACCCTCAAGGTAATGGACTGACATAATCTTCCAATAAGAGCCTTGTAAACATAATAAAGAAGCTGCTGGAAGAAAATCAGAGATCATGGCACAACAAGCTCGTACATGCCTTATGGGAAGATAGATTGACAACAAAGAAATCAATTGGAATGTCTCCCTATCAGTTGGTTTATGGAGCAGATGCAGTTTTTCCTACTAGTTTAGGAGTGCCAGTGATGAAGTTGGTCTAGGAAATACAATCAGAGGAAGATAACATGATGAGAAGGATAAATCAGACCATACATCTTCAACAAACCAGAGAGGAAATTTATAACAGAGCATAGAAAATACAAGAGAATATCAAAAAATTGTTTGATAAGAGGACAAAGGCCAGTGATTTCAAGATTGGTGACAAAGTACTCAAATGGGATTCCAGGAGAGAAGATAAGGGAAAACATGGCAAGTTTGACAATTTATGGAAAGGCCCTTACATTATTCAATCTGTTATTGGTCATAATGCATTTTTTCTACAAGAGATGGATGGTGCAGACTTGTTTGGGGGTCCTGTCAATCGCAGGATGCTCAAACATTATTTCTGCTGAAACTTCTGTTTGAAGCTTTCATTTTCCATTGTAAATATCACTGCATTGTTTTATTTTGAAAAATTGAAAAATACAAAAACAATAGAAAAAAAGAAAAGAGGGCAGATTAAAAAAAAAAAAGGGAGGAAAGGTACAACCCCATACCAAAAAGAAAAGAAAGTCTGAAAGTGTGCAAGCTTAAATGCCACTACTTGAGAAAACACTGCTATTTAGTCATACATCCTAATCATGACTAGATAGATTTCAATTTGCTGCTGATAGGTTAATGAAGAATATTTGCCAAACTATTTAATCTTGGCTTATCAGTAGATTAGATTAGGATAGAAAGAATGGCTTTCACGAGATCAAAATATGAGCCAAAAGGAAGAAAAATAATTGGTTCTAATATGCTGAAAACTTGAACCAGGAAAAGAAGAAGACAGCTCTAAAAAAGACCAAAATCAGAGCTGAAAGAAAGAATGAAGGATGTTTTATTTTTCAGATCTTAAGCCTTCACAATTTTGTTTAGATTTTCTGCAAAATTTCATTCCATGTGCAGCTTGTTTTTATGCCATAGACACTACAGTAAATTAGACAGCCTAATCCTGGTTTGATTTCCTTTTAAATTTCTGTTTTAGAATATAGAGAATAAAATCTTCCAGACAGTCTAATCCTGGCAGATGGTAGCTTAGGTAGAGAATTTATGAGCTCAACTGTCTAATCTGAACTCATGAAAGAAATAAGGGTAGATTTATATTTGCTTTTCCTGTTTTCAAAAGAATAAAATGTTGACGTCAAATTTCTGCAAGTCTAAATGCACCTTATGAAGAAAAAATGTTAGGAAGTAGGCTGTGTAAGTAGGATGATGGGGAGAAATTTGTTTGCTGATATGAAATACTGATCATCTTTTGTAAGCAACATGATCAAGAAAGAAAGGGTTGTCAAGGATAAAGCATTGATCTACATTCTAGAGACAAAGTTTTTGAAGTTCTTGACACCTCCAAGGAGCTGCCATCCCCAAGTGGAGCCACTGTTAGCCATCAGAAAATTTTTGCCATAGAAAATGATGGCTAAACAAATATTGAGACTTCAAGAGATTATTTTCATGGAAAAATTACTCATTCTTGAATCCTTATGGTGTTTTCTAAAAAAAAAGTAATCAACAGCTGTTCCTTAGCAGTGATGTTCCTCAACTGCTGTTCCTTAGCCCTGCTATTCCTTAACCTGATGTTCCCTAAAGTGTTGTTCCCTAGTAGTGCTGTTCCCGAACTGTGCTGTTCCCTAGCAGTGCTATTCCCTAAGCTGCTGTTCCCTAATGCTATTCCCTAGCCGCTGTTCCCTAAGCTGCTGTTCCCTAATGCTATTCCCAAGCTGCTGTTCCCTAGTAGTTCTGTTCCTTAGCGGTGTTCCCTCCGCTCCTGGTCACCTTTATCCCTCCGTGTGACCATACCCCAGTGCCTATGCTTAAGCCCCCATTGCATTGGAATTTCCATGAAGAACCCGCGTTTTCTTTATAAAATTCCTACCCTGATATCAACACTCTAATGAGATCTTGGCCGTAGATCCACGTGATCTAACGGTGGAAATTCACCCCCGTCGTCCCGTCCTTCCTTCCCTTATTTTCCCTTATCCCTACCTTACTACTACACCAATCAATATTAGTCGTATATCGTAGGCCTCAAACCTTCATCTAACAGCTATTACGCCTCCCCTCTTATCCATTGATCATCCGGCCCATGTATACTCATTGCCCCTCTGCACTAATCGTGGCCGTTGATCTACATGATCCAACGGCCCCAATCAAACCCGACTACCAAACTCCACCGAGGCCCATCTTCCACTACGCAAGCCCCTCATCCAATCATTGCTTGGCACTTGGCCCCCACTCAAACTCTCACCGTGCACCTCTCTCCATCAGGTTCCCCTGTAGCCATTGGATCTTTCCCCCCGAATCCAACGGTCTACGTTATATATCGCGTGAATTCACCGTCTGAAATTTAACAATCAGAAATCACGCGATATCGCTAGTTTTACAAAGGCCATGCGTCTCCACTTAATTGGATCGCGTTCGATCAAACGAAAATTGCTTACCGCCCGAGGGTCACGCGAAAACCATTCGCAGTTTTCGCAAAACAACCAATCCCTAATTTCGCGCCTAATACAGTTTTGAACCGGTTTTCGCGTGTTTTTTCTCCATGAAGCCTTCTCCACCCGCATTTCATCTCCTCTGCATACGCTCCTCCACCCACGCCCGAGCCCTCTGTTGCAGCTAAACCAATAAGCGCAGGATTTCTTAACCAGTTTGTCATTGTGTGCAGGTTTAATGGTGGATTTATCCACAGGTCTCCAGCAGCCAAAGAATTAGTGTTTAAAGGGTCTAATGGGTCGAAATTCCAAGCTTAATCAGTGTTTTAATGGACACGATCACACATAAAGCCCTCCATCACAAAAGAAGCCGAGCCACCTATACATGTAGGAGATAAGAACGATCAACATAAAAGGCTTCGAATGCCACATCTACAACAACTATTACTCCACCAAAGGACACCTGCGGTATGCTTTTCTTTTCAAAGACACTATGACATCCATCTTTATGACAGAGACTTCATTAAAAAACTGTCAGAATAGTTATTAAGCAGACGTGGGGCTTCAGAACCTAAAAACTTACGGTTTACTTGTCCTGGAGGTCAAACAGAGTACTTCATGCCACGGTTTGCTTCAAAGAATGCACTTCAGAGTTAATATCTGCCTACCAGATATGCATAAAAACAGGAAAAACTACTAAAATGATACAAACAGTTAATGCAATGGTCATTAAGTAAAATGGCATTCGAACACTTCTCCCACTCTGTCTTAATTCATATTTATTACCATTTCAGCAGCGCTCTTCCTCTTTCACCTATAAAAATTCAAAGAAAATTCATTGTAATGGTTGGAACATTGTTAATTGATGAACTGTTATTGAGTTAGAGTTACTGAGTAGTTGTAATATAGTAGGTTGGGAAGAGAATAATTGGATTGTAAAAGCTGTTGGGCTCAAAGTATGTAACTGGTTTTGGACATCAATACACCAGCAGATTCATTGGATCCTGAACTAAATCATTGGTGATGTGTTTCTTCATTGTCTTTGTTGCTTTTCTTATGTTTTCCACTCTATTCACATTCTTTGATAAAGAGCAATAAAATATAGTTTAGGATTTACTTCTAAAAGTACCCTAATTCTAATTGATAAGCTTTATCTGTATGTTTTCCTCTAAGTGTGTATTTAAGAGAGATATCAATAGAGTATAACCAGTCGAGAAGGTTGGTGAGCCCATGTCTTGTTGAGTAGAACTTGAGATGTTGTTTCTTGAATGTTATTTTCATTACATGCAATGTAGAGTCTTAATCAAGGAAGTTTATGATTAGCCCTGTCCCTTGTCTAGTCTTAAAAAGCTGTTTTGAAGATTTCCCTTAAGAGTAGGCCGAAAGAAGGTTAGGTTAAAAGCCCTTGCTTGATCTTAGGTTGCTTTTTATGTTTATCTTATATGTTTTCTCATGAGTGTGTACCAAAAGCAGGTTAGGTTAAAATCCCTTGCTTGATCTTAGGCTGCCTTTGTTTTTCTTACATGTTTGCTTCCTTCATTTCACTCCTTAATGTTCCATACCACAAACTCAACTTAAAAGATCTTCTGATATAGATGACTTGCCCTTTGAAAACTCTTGGATAGTTGATGTGTGAGTAAACTCTTTTATGACTCCATAGCCCAATGATTTAGCACTCTTTTGACCTATTTTCCCATTGTGAAACATCCTTCCACTTACTTCCTTCTTTACCTCACATGACCTTCTCAGTTAATGGTTCCCAACCAAAACAAAACAAACAACCTCTTGAACTTCATAACTAGCCTAATATCATAAATAAGCATAAAGAAATATCTTTGAAAACAATACTTACATAGAGAGATCCCTCTCTGAATCCAGGAGGGCTAGATCCTAGGATTCCAAAGTGGTTCTGATGTTGCCTTGTCATTTGGTATGCCAGTCTGCCAAATTACTAGGACTCCAACATATTGTAGATGCTAAGGTTGTGAATGTAATTGCTGAAGAAATTCCCAAGAGAGCATACTCTCTACACTAGTTGTTGTTGGCATGAGAATGATCACACCCTTATGTCCATAACTCCATGCTGGTATTCAGAGAGGAAGACTTGTCAAACTGAAGGAGGAGCGATTGTTCAGGACCCCAGGAGAAACTTGTATGACATCAAGGCATTAGGTTGTAAGGTTACTCTTTTCATTCAAGATAATACATATGGATCTCTTTTTCTCATTGAATTGTTCTTGTGCTTATTAAATAACATCAATACTTAGACTCCTTGATCACCAAGTTGGATTATATTTTCTTGATTATTATATGTTGCAGGTGCATTGATTCTTTTGTCTTGTCTTTGATTGCAGGTTATACTTACTGGAGAAGCATCTTTGGAACAACTGGATAAATGACTGCATCAAATGTTGGATTTCAAGGTAGGGGCATGTCCTCTCTCTTTTCTTATAATAATTCTAAATTGCAATTAATCTAGAGAAAATGTTTACAAATGAATGTTTGTTTCTAACTATTCGTAGAATACTAGGGAGATCGCTCTTGTTTGCAAGAGGGATTAAACCGCATAACAAACCAAGATCCCTACTGCCACATCATGTAATTTCTATACAATGTCCAAAACAATACTCCTCTCATTGACATAGGATATGTCATGAGATAACCAAACTCTCTCAAGAGTAGTCAGTGAAGCCATGCCTGATACTGCTGCATCTCACCATTAATATAAAAAACATGGATAAGACAAATATGAGATGTTGGGTAGTAACCATACTCACCCAAAAGCAACCAGATAAGCCATGATTCTTGCTGCCCTATGCAATAGATATGTAGGTAGCTCACCAACCACTTGCTCATCAACCTCACCCATCCATCCAACTGTGGGTGATGACTCCTATCATGCTCCTACTTGGTATCCACCCAATGGAGAATACCATCCTCCCCAATCAGATGACTATATTTTCACTCCATGATATGTTGAAGTTCACCCTCCTTGAGGTCTCTCAATGAGAACCTCTCACCAATGGCCCAATAGAGCCTATGAAGTTCTGAATATGTTGCAAGAAGAAACTTCTCTTTGAGCTGTGGGATGCTCATCAAGAAGGCTATATCTTGATAATGGAATATGTAATCCATACCAATATGTATATCATCTACCATATTCCCATCCAATGCTTCATAAGTGAAGTGGTCATCGGAATGCTCTAAGGATAATTGGGACCCAAAATCACCACTGCTCCTTAGTGACAACATTTCTCATCTCCATGATGGTGCATCTGTTGTCTCATGGACCTCTCCATACACAATGCTGAACCCATAGTCCTGCATTGTACTGATCCATAGTTGCTGCCTCTCCTGTAGCGATTGATCCTCCTTATAATGATGTCAGAGACCATGATGGTTGGTCTTCACCCGAAATCTACTATCAATCAAGAACTGCCGCAATTTGACCAATGCATACATAATGGCCAATATCTCTTTTTCGTAAATAGAATATGAAAATTCATGCGATAGTAATCTCTGATGAAAGCTATTGTATAGCTCCCTACATTAAGACTATGCTAATCCCATCCTCTGAAACTACACACTCCAACACAAAGTGTTGTGTGCAACTCAACAATGTGAAACTAGGATAGATAAAGGCCTCCTCCTTGAAAAAATCAAGGGTCCTCTGTGCAGTGAAAGTCTGCTGCTCCAAATCAGCATGGTGCTCCAATCCTTGGTGTTACACAGTAATTTGTCACCGTCCCTGCAATCCCCGTCCTGCACATTGGAGGGCTCATTCCGTGACCTGTGAGCAGTGACATGGCTTGAAATCACTTTCATAACATCCCTCTGAACAAGAGATTTCATTGCCTTGAAGAAATCTCTTTGCAAAAAACCCTAAAAACACCCCTTTTTGCATTGGCGCGGGCAGCCAGTTCAGTACCCGCGCCAATGGGGAAAATCCTTTAAAGAGGTCGCGCCAATTGGCGCTCTGTCCCAGAGTCGCACTCGCGCCAGCCAATTTAAGGAGTGTTTTTTAAAATAAATGGCGAAAGTTTCGTCCTAACTGATCCAGGAACTGATATCTATCTTGAGTTGGGAGGTTTGGCTACGGATTTCCATAGAGAGGAAGTGGTTTGCCACCTATCATGGAAGCTTCCTTGATGATAGGGCCAATCCCATGATTATAGGGATCCCAACTCCCCTTCCTCCATCTATAAAATCTTGCTCATCTCCTTTGCAAGCTATTCTTCAAGTCTCCAAGTTCCCAAGAGCCTAATGCTGCAAGAGCTTTGATCCATTCCCTTAAGGCCAAATCCAAGCAAGGAGATTATTGTCGAGACATCCGGAGAGAGAGGCTTGTCCCATACCTAACAGGCTTTATCGAGACACGTTCTACTAATGACCCTACGAAGGAGAATTCAACATCAGAGCCATGGTTGTATTCTTCTTTTGATGAATTAATGATAAGAGACTATTGGTTATGGTTCCACTCTTGTTCTTGATGATGATCATGAGTTATGTCTTCTCTGACTGAAATATAGTTGTATGTACTGGATTTTACGCTTGCGTTTGTTTTGTTTGTTGCGTGTGCAGGTGTCCGATCACGGAGATCGTGAGGATTGTGATCTGCCAGAGCTAAGGAACGGGAGCGCTACTTTCTCTACGAGCGACAACGTTGAATTCCAGGTAAGCCTTCATCGCTAGTTTGTTTATTTGCAATTAGGAACCTGCACTATAGCGTGAACGATTGTTGCTAGACCTGGTCTGGGCTAGTAGGGATCGCCTTTGTCCGCAGAGGGGATTTACCTCCACAACAAATTGGCGACTCCACTGGGGATCGTTAACTTGTTGTTGTTCTACTTTGTAAACTATAGACGAAGCCTGAAGTTAGCCAGATAGCCTTTGAAACGCTTTTGCTCTGCAATTGCGAAGTAGATCAAAGCTGCTTCAGTTAATCTCCGGTTTAGTTTGTAAACTAAACACTTGGAGTATTGTCTTGTCTTTTTGGTTGTTTCTCAATTCTGCTTGCTTGGTCGGCTCTTTTTGTGTTTGGCTTTTGGTTCAGCCCCAGAGGATCAGATCTGACCTCTGTTTTTTCGAGTTTTCATCCTTTCATGGTTGGCTTGATTGGCACGGTTTCCACCCTGACAGTCGCGCCAATTGGCGCGGGTTGCCAGTTCATCACTCACGCCATCCCCTGTCTGGCGTGGATTACAGCCAGACAGTCGTGCCATCTCCTATAGGTGCTAGGGTTTACCCTTGTTCAAAAGTTTCTTTTGGTTAGTACTTTGCTTCTGGGTTTGTTTTAGATCCTGCTTGAAGTGGTGAGTCTGGTCTTGGTTGGGAGAAATTCTTTGTTTTTTCATTTTTAGGCGTTGGCGCTTGTTGTCAGTTAGCAACCCGCACCAATTGGGCATTGGCACTAGTTTTCAATGACAAAGTCGGGCCAATTTCAGGGTGTGTGAAAATTGAGATTTTTTCCCTAAATCCTTCACCAGTGTGTCTTTCCCTTCCGGTCTTTCCTTTATATGAGCATAGATTACATTGCTCATTGTTTGAAATGTATTATTTCCATGATTGTTTGATGTAAAAGGGAATGAATGCCTTGTTTTAATCATACTTTGGAAGTCCTTTTTGTGCTTGACCTCATTTGTCTTGTAGCCTTTTGAGGAATTTCGTTACAAAGTGTTTGAAACAACGATTGCATTCTTAGTGTTTGTTTACATCTCTTTTGCATTCATCTAGGAGATTTGCGTTCTTTAGGTTTTCGTCTCATGGTTTGCTTTTCGTTAAAATGCATTAGATCACATTGCATTGAAAAGTATTTTTTGAGATCCATCATTGAACTTAGATTACATTGTTTAATGATTGAAAACTAGAAATCGCAATGATTACATTCTCTTTTATTAAAAGCATGCATTAAGTAGATTCTCATTTCATCGAAAAATGCATTGAGTGCATTCTTATCATTTGAAAAGGAAAAGGGGAAATTGTGCATAGATTACAATTGCATAGTTTTCGAAAAAGAGAATTTTGCATAGATTACGTTGCATAATTCGCATCGTTGAATGTTTTAGAATACTTTTGGATAGTGAAAGTCATCTAGTTTGGAAGAATTTCGTTTACAGTGTTGTTGTTTGTTGCATCATTGTTTGAAGCTCTTTCCTTAACTAGATATCATTCATCGAATTGGAAAATTTCTTTTCTCATGTAGTGTGCATTTAGGAGATTGTCATATGACACTCGCTGGGGCCTGAAAACTAAAACATAATTGAAGATAAACATTAAAATTTACTCAATTTACACTAAGGCAGCATTGAAATATAACGAAACACATTTAGAGGTCTAGGCTAGAGACGTGTTCCAGCGTCTTAAAACCTAGTAGCTGTCGTTTGCCTCTTGGCTTTAGACAGCACTAGTACGGACTTGTGCTCCCCGTACCGTCGAGTATATAAAGGGAGACCCCACTAGGTTTCAATCCTTTATCCATAGGAAGGCGAGTCTGCCGCCCTATACCCGTGATACACCGGACACAGCATTCGGGGAGATTGCCTACATGTACGTTAAGTCCTTGGTTGATTTCTCTTTCATTTTTTTAAACCAAGGTGTATATTGCAGTTCACGGTTATTTGGTACACCCTTTGCCTAGTATTCCTGAGTGGTCATTTGATCTTTTCTGACTCTTTAAATTTGAAAGGATCACCAAGCGCTTGTCCTTTCACGCTTGCTTCAAAACTGAAAGAGATAGAGTCACCTTTTATCCGTTTCTCGACTCTTAAAACATGAAACGATGAAGTTTCCTATTTTTCAATGTGGTAAAAATAAATCACTTGCGATCACACACCTTGTTAGAATTTGCTTGTTGGTCGTTTGATTGTGTGCCTTGGTTTTTAGCCCATGTGCGGTTTTGAGCTGTTGATGGAAACTTTTTCGGAGTTCACCAAGCAAGGAGTCCCCTCCGAAGGGAATCTTGGTCCTTTTCCTCCTTTTGGAAATGTTGGCGCTCCTTACATGGCAACGTTGTCCCTTCCTGGGTTAACTGTTGGGTTGCCTGTTTGGTTGTTTTCAACCTCTGTGGTCCCGAATGTCTCGGCTACTGTTCAATTAGCTCCTCCACCTGAACAACATCATGTTGATTCCAAGGTGGACCTCTCCCCTTCTTCGCCTGTTTCTGCATCCTCCTCTTCTACTTCGCCTGGTGAAAGTCTGGATTCAAGTAACCAGGTGGCGAAGAAGAAGACAAAGAAGAAGAAGTCCGATAAAGGAGAGGCTAACTCTGCGGCTATTGCGCCTAAGAAGTCTCCTCTTGATAAACCTTCCAACCCTCCATGGAAAGTCAAGTTCCCTTGCATGTTGTGCACGAGAGACCATCTTCTTCGAGATTTCCCTGGCATTCCCAAGGTGCTTGAAATATGGTCCAATGGTCATCTGCCGTTGCCTTTGGCTTCCGAGAGTCAAGTTGGGGGCAAATCGTCAACTCGTGCTGGTAATGCTCCTAAGAAGCAGGGTAAGATTACCAATCCCTGTAAGTTGTGTGAAGGGCATCATCCCATTCACCTTTGTCCGTATATGGATGAAGCCAAGCGAGTTTTGGACAACTCAACTGTTTCTACACCATACCTTCCGGCTAGTTACAAACAGCTTTCTTTGAGTCCTCCACCAGATGATCCTACGATTGGTCAAGAGTCATCCTTGGTCGATCCCGCTCCCTTGGAAATTCAAATTCAGGAATCCATTCCCAACCAACCATTGGTCGTGGGATCGGTTGAACTGGCCCCGTCTATGGTGCACCAGGTCTTTTCCGTGGAGAGTGGATCTCACACCCCTCATGTTCTTCTTGTTTCTTCAGATTCCTTGGACTTGGAGAAAGATTCTCCTGTCCCTATATCTCAAGAAGTTGCTCCTCCACCTCCCGTGATGGAGGTCCCAGAGGATACTCCTCCCGCCTTCGAGATGGAGGTCGTGGAGGATGCTCCTTCTTCTTCCGTAACACCATGAGAAGACCATCTTAGTTCGATGGTAGCCCCTCCAAGTAGTTTGGTTGCTTCCTTTGATTGGCATCGATTTGCGGGATACCGCCTTCCGTCTTATGTGCCTTTCGAGATCACGGTACAGGCTTTTGGTCTGGTCGTACCCAACACCATTATAGATGAAGGTGCCTCTGTTAGTGTTTTATCCTCAAATACTTGGCAAGATTTCGGTTCGCCGCCGCTTGCGCCTGTTACGCAGAATCTGTTGGCATTTAACAGAAGAACTAGTCAACCCTTAGGGATCCTTCCAAGGTTACCTGTTACTTTGGGAGGTAAAACTATCCATATGGACATGATGGTTGTTCCAGGCCCCTTGGATTTCGATTTTCTCTTGGGGCGCGATTACACCTATGCCATGGGAGCGCTTGTCTCCTCCCTTTTTCATGTGGTATTTTTTCCACATGAAGGACGGATCATGACCATTGATCAGATTTCGTTCTTTGGTCCTGATGTGGCAACTGGCCCGCCATCATCCCTTCCTGGTTTTTATCCACCCGTTGTATCTGCCCCATCGCAGATCAACTATGTGGCTACCTACCCCGTGCCTGTGCTTAGTGATGATGCCGTCGTGCATCAGGTGCTGGGGGCATTGGGTCCTAACTTCCAGGATATTTTCCTTCCATCGGGAGTGGAAATATTGGAAGCGATGACTTCTTTTTCATTATGATGAGGTCGGTCGAAGCACAGTTCATTTTCTTGTGTCAAGCTCCTTAAAAAATGAAACAAGCTGGTCGGAGCAGAGTTCGTTTTCCTGTGTCAAGCTCCTTAAAAAATGAAACCAGGTCGTCAGAGCAGAGTTCGTTTTCCTGTGTCAAGCTCCTTAAAAAATGAAACTAGGTCATCAGAGCACAGTTCGTTTTCTTGTGTCAAAGCTCCTTAAAAAATGAAACAAGCTGGTTGGAGCAGAGTTCGTTTTCCTGTGTCAAGCTCCTTAAAAAATGAAACCAGGTCGTCAGAGCAGAGTTCGTTTTCCTGTGTCAAGCTCCTTAAAAAATGAAACCAGGTCGTCGGAGCACAGTTCGTTTTCTTGTGTCAAGCTCCTTAAAAAATGAAACAAGCTCGTCAGAGCACAATTTGTTTTCTTGTGTCAAGCTCCTTAAAAAATAAAACAAGCTGGTTGGAGCAGAGTTCATTTTCCTGTGTCAAGCTCCTTAAAAAATGAAACCAGGTCATCGGAGCACAGTTCGTTTTCTTGTGTCAAGCTCCTTAAAAAATGAAACAAGCTAGCCAGAGCAGAGTTTCTTGTCTTGTGCCAAGCTCCTTAAACCATGAAACAAGGTGTTATGAGGATAGTTCTTTTAATGTGTCAACCTAGTTAAAACAATGAAACACGTTCTTGTTCAATTCGAGTATTTGATAAGATCTCGTAAAATCCCAGTCGAGTCTTTCTTAGATCTCGTAACTTGAACCTTCACTCCATCTGCCTTTCATATGGACTGAAGCTTGGGGGGCATGTACCTCGAATTGAGTCACCATGCTGGGGGCATGCTTACTTTTTCAAGCAGAGTTTGGTTCCATTTCAAGCTTGTGTAAAAATGAAACCAGTTTCAAGCATAGTTTATCTTTGTTTTAAGCTTGTGTAAAAATGAAAAAATGAAACCAACTTCAAGAAAAGTTTCTTGATTTCAAGCTTGTGTAAAAATGAAACCATTCCCATTTTACCTCCTGTGATTGCCATTTTATCAACCTGTTTTTGCCAGATGAGCCTTGGTTTTCTCACTCCATCGTCACTATCTGCTTGGCCGATCATATGCCTTCACTTGGTTGTTTTACTCGTTCCTGAGGAACCGCTGTGATGAGTGGTCTTGTTAGCCAGCCTCTTAACCTTTATCTTGTTTTGAGCAGTTCCACCATCATCGAAACCAGTTGCCACCCTTTATACCACTCGTTCCTCTGGGTGGAGTCATCTTTCAGCTCTTTTCTGACTCTCTAAACATGAAAAGATTGCCGATGCCCTTGTCATTTCAATCTCGTTAAAGTGGGAACGAAACGAAATCTACCTAGTATACGTTTACCCCTTTTTCGGGTTGGGATAGATTATTTACGAAAAAGGAATACCCTAGCCTATCACGACTAGGAGGTTTTCTTAGACAAAGTTTTCTACCTTTTCGGGTCTGAGAAACTATTTACGAAAAGGGACCGTTGGAGTTTACTTTTCCGTTGTCTTTTCAAACTCTCTAAACATGAAAAGACGCCAAGTTCTCCCTTTTTCAGACTCGTTAAACCCTGATGACATTGGATCTAGTCGGAATGACGATATTCAAGTTTTTCCTTCCTAGAGCTCGTTAAATGTACTAGGATGGATTCGTCCGAAGGATAGATTTATATGACAAGCATATGGTATCCTCTTCAAGCTTGTGTAAAAATAAAGAGGTACTCGCCATAAATGGTGGAGAAAAATGGAACCAGTATCATTGTCGTGTCGGCAGTATGTCGCTCTTGAACATGGCACTTGTCTGCATTCGTGTCGGGTTGGGGACATCTCATCTCGTTTTCACTTGCCTCCATGGGTTTGGGTAATCCCTTTTGACCTCTCATCGGCTCTTTGCCTCGTCACCATGACCTATGATCTTTTGATGTCAAATACTGTCAAGTCCACTGTCATGCCGTTCATATTTCCAAGAGAAGTTGACCTCTGCAACTACCAACCTTCCTCTGATTCTCATCTGATCATGGTTCGCAAAAGACATTATATTCCTCTGTCTCCTGTCAATGATGTGGGAAACACTATGGCCCACCTTCGATCAAGGTCACTTCCTGTCGACTTCAGCTCATTATCCAGGAAGTTGATCTAGAGACTCCCTTCTGGTGCCTTGGAGCCTGCATGCCTCAATGGCAGGTTCTTCGCATTCGACGCGAGGTTTTCATCATTGGCCTCCGATCGAGTGATTCTACGGGTGTTCGACGCCAGTTCATTGTTCACATGCCGTAGATTGTACCTGTAGTACCTTGAGGACCATTGGCATTAATGGTGGTACCTCTCGCGTCTGTTAACAGATTTCATCATTGGCTGGTAATCAGGCGATGTTCTTGCATGTTCAACTTCAGCTCACATATTCGCATGCTTGAACTTGTACTTTGTTCAGGTCGAGATGGAGCGCAAGACCTTAGATTCTGCTTATTATAATCCAGGCTGCGGTTTTGTGGATTATTATGATTAGTTACATGACTCAATGATTGGATGGCTGCGACCATACCTGAGTCTATTTACCGGTCCTCACTGGATGGCTGCGTCCATGCCTCGGATCTAGATTATTACATACTCTGTTATGGATGGCTGCACCCATACCACGTATATATCGTGTATTTGAGATATCAGTTGTATTTATATATGCAGGTTTTCCGACGACGGTGTTTTCAGTTGGGCACGTTATCGTAAAGCATTTCACCCCTCTCTCTCGTTCGGGCCTCATACTTTAGGGGGCATCTGTTACACAGTAATTTGTCACCGTCCCTGCAATCCCCATCCCGCACATTGCAGGGCTCATTCCGTGACCTGTGAGCAGTGACATGGCTTGAAATCACTTTCATAACATCCCTCTGAACAAGAGCTTTCATTGACCTGAAGACATCTCTTTGCAAAAAACCCTAAAAACACCCCTTTTTGCATTGGTGCGGGCAGCCAGTTCAGTACCCGCGCCAATGGGGAAAATCCTTTAAAGAGGTCGCGCCAATTGGCGCTCTGTCCCAGAGTCGCACTCGCGCCAGTCAATTTAAGGAGTGTTTTTAAAAAATAAATGGCGGAAGTTTCGTCCTAACTGATCCAGGAACTGATATCTATCTTGAGTTGGGAGGTTTGGATACGGATTTCCATAGAGAGGAAGTGGTTTTCCACCTCTCATGGAAGCATCCTTGATGATAGGGCCAATCCCATGATTATAGGGATCCCAACTCCCCTTCCTCCATCTATAAAAGCTTGCTCATCTCCTTTGCAAGCTAGTCTTCAAGTCTCCAAGTTCCCAAGAGCCTAATGCTGCAAGAGCTTTGATCCATTCCCTTAAGGCCAAATCTAAGAAAGGAGATTATTGTCGAGACATCCAGAGAGAGAGGCTTGTCCCATCCCTGACAGGCTTTATCGAGACACGTTCTGCTGACGACCTTCCGAAGGAGAATTCAGCGTCAGAGCCATTGTTGTATTCTTCTTTTGATGAATTAATGATAAGCGACTATTGGTTATGGTTCCACTCTTGTTCTTGATGATGATCATGAGTTATGTCTTCTCTGAATGACATATAGTTGTATGTACTGGATTTTACGCTTGCGTTTGTTTTGTTTGTTGCATGTGCAGGTGTCCGATCACGGAGATCGTGAGGATTGTGATCTGCCAGAGCTAAGGAACGAGAGCACTACTTTCTCTATGAGTGACAGCGTTGAATTCCAGGTAAGCCTTCATCGCTAGTTGGTTTATTTGCAATTAGGAACCTGCACTATAGCGTGAACAATTGTTGCTAGACCCGGTCTGGGCTAGTAGGGATCACCTCTGTCTGTAGAGGGGATTTACCTCCACAACACTTGGTTATGAAATGGCCCTAATGGCATGACCCCAAAAATCTAAAGATGAGGTGCTGAAATAATAGGGAATGGAAATGTTTGCAAACCTTGGATTAACTGAAACTTGGGAACATCTTGCAGAGCTTTAGGAGTTCCTCCAATAGGTGAAATGGTTCCTCCAACTACTAGTGATGGTGATGTGTGCTCATCTACTACTGCCCCAACGCTAGTATCTGCCTCCTCCTCCTCATGCATCTCCTGAATCATGCATGGGACTCTCAATGTCAAGTGATCAAGACCACCTTGCAAAGATGCAAGTACTTATGCAGCTGGTGGTGGTGGAAGTTCCTCCTCTTCCAGAGTGATGGTGCTGACATCCTCCCTTTGTTCTTCATGTGCTATCTCATCAATGGTTGGAAATATCTCTATGGAAAGTATCTCCAGTTTTCTTTTATCTAACTTCTTAATTAACCTTTGAGTGAACTCTACATAAGCAGTCACTCTTGGATGCTTTATATGGCTGAACCACCAATCCTTTGCTCCACCCTCAAGGTTTAGCACTGCAATCTCAACAGCCTCGCTTTCCGCTACTGGGTGTAGCTGGAAGAAATGATCTAACTCCTTCACCCAAGCTTTAGCTATGCTTGATGATGATCCATCAAATGTAGGCAAGAAGAATCTATGCCTTCTTCTATTGTTGCTGCGGGATCTTTGATTTTCTTTGATTTGGAAAAACTGTTGGAGAGTTAGATTCTCCTTGAATGCTCTAGAATCAGATTTGTACTCTACAACATAATTACTTAGAGTCTCATGCTCAAAGTATCCTCCATCTCCATGCCCTTCATCTCCTTCTGCAAAGAAAGTGGACATAGAAGAATGATGTGGAGCGCTTTGCATTGTCAGTTGTTTATTCTACTGATAGGAAGTGCTTGGACCTTCCTCATCCTAAAGCCTTCTTGAGGCCTTTTTTTTCATTTCCATTCTCATTTCTTTGATCTCCATGGAGAGATATTGCATAGATCTGGAAATAAGTGTGGCAAAAACCAATCCTTCCACCATTGTAGACTTCTTCTTTTTCTGCTTCTTCTTCTTATTCTTCTGATGTCATGAAATGCCCACAAGCTGAGTCAAAGATCATGCTTTGATACCACTGCAATATTCCAAAATGGAAATGACATGAATATAGAACATTTATAACATTTCAATCTAGGAAATAACCATAATGTAAGCACAAAACTGTAAAACGCTGGAAATGCCGGAATATAACATCAAGACATTAAAAAATTAGCAGAAAAATCTAAGCCATATCATTATAAATCAACAACAATGAAAATACACAGTGCTCCAAGAGGAATGCACTCAAGCCACAAGATGGCTAAAATACACTAAAGAAACCAAGTGTTGGAAATGTTGTGCTACTACTGCTGCTACTCCTGGAAACTATTGCTACTATGAGGAATATCTATGTGCTAGAGGCTGCTGGTGTGCTTCGAATGATTCGAGATTTTAACCATGGATTCCACTCCAAAAACCCATAACAACCCATAAATGGTTTGGCCAGATTTTAAATTTGGACTTTCATCCCTTTTTGGGTTGCACACTGCACCCCTGTTGGTTGAGTTACGAACTCCCTGAAGACAACTGCTGATATGGAGATGTAAGAATGATCTATCAGCTACAACAAAACCCAATAAACTCAATACATGAAGGGATGGTCCCTTCTCTTGACCTTCAAGCTAGAAGCTTGGGATCTAGCTCCTCCTTCCTCTACTCAAGTTGAAACTGCACACTACACAACTGCTGGAATGAATTGCACTGTCAAGAGAGCTGAAGCTATAACCTGTTTCTAGGTGAAGAATTATAGCTCAAAAATGATGGAAATTACCTTTCCAAAGTGAGGGAAAGACCCCTCACATGATTTCAAGATGAAATACTTGGAACTTCCTTTCTCGCTCAGATCTACCTAACTGAACTGCGCAATTCCTGAAGGAAATGCTGCTGCATGGAGGTATAGAAATGATGACCTGATTCCAGATTTAGAAATGTTGATCTCGAAAGACTGAAATGAAGCACAAGATGAAATGGATGATCCCTCCACCGGTTCCTTAACTAAAATGCTAAGAACTACCTCCTCCTCTCAAAACCTAAGACAAGAATGCGTAATTCTTGAAGCTGTATGTACTGCAGAGAGGGGATGTATGTGGTACCAATGCTAGATGATGAGTTCATGCTCAAACAAACCTTCCCAGAGTAGGCACTCAAATTCCTCCATGGGTAAGGGTGGGATTCCCGCTCGGGAATATTCGTGTGCTAAACAACACAATAGACTTAGCTAAACAGCTGAAGCATGCAAAGAATGTCAAATAAAAATACAATATCAAATTCCAAAATGATTTTATTTGCTGCCCTCACCTTCCTTATATGGTTGTGAGCCTTCCCTAGCCTTGGCCCACCTCATAACTACGCTGCACATGTGGCCACTAGTCTCCATGAAGATTGTGTTATCTCTCCATGATCTCCATGATATCTGCATTTACTTTCCACTCCTCCATTATGTGTGCATTTAATGCACCACTTCCTCCATCACTTCATCATTATTGCTCTATGATCTTACTTTTATTCCTCCATGATCTTACTTTGACTCCTCCATTCTTCCTTCATTAAGTAGTTGCTCCACTACTCCATAATGATGATCTACTTATAATTAAAACACATACACACACCAAAATGGATTTTTATTCATCTATGGGGTTTATGGGCCCCTCCACCCTTTTATTTACTTAACTAATTAAGAAAAGTAAGAACTCTAATATTTCAATTAACTGATGGAAAATTGGGAATATTACAGTCCTCCCCGCAAAAATGTTGCTTGTCATCAAGTAACTGCAAAAGTAGATGCTACAACAATCCATCTCCCTCCAAATGGCATCCTCATATGGAAGGTACCCCCATATGCTACAATGTACTATGAATACCCAGTTCCATAGTTGCCTCTCTATAATGTCTAGAATGGCCTCCAACTGTGTAGTTAGATGCCTCTCCTCATCAATAAGTCCCCAAGTGGAAACTATATGTTGTCCAAGGATCTTCTCTATGCATGAGATATATGAAATGAAGTGGTTTCTTCCCAAAGTGGAAAGTCCAAACTCCTGAACCATCTCTCTAACCCATGCTACATAGAGTAGAATGCGTCTCTCCATGCTCCCATCATTGGCCCTGTTGGCCTTGCTGGCTCCAAGCATCATCTCAACACTGCGTAAAAGAAATAATACAGACATATGGGTTAAAATGTGTAGTTGAACCATATTCTCTCAAAAGAAACTACCGCTACAATTCCTCTTGCTGCCACACCACCTCATCATCATACCAAGTGTGGTGGCCATACTCTCCTAATAGGAGCCAATGCAATAAGGCCTCCTGTTTCCATCCTACATAAACATTATGCAATGTAGGGAGAAAGTCAACCCATACTCTCCCAAGAGTAACCAAAGCATCAATGACTCTTGCTGCCACCTCACATCATCATCATGCAAGTCATGGAGAAAAAACATACTGATTGACATGTAAAATGTCACATCAACCCAACATAACCAAGCGCCCTGCTGCCACCTCATGTGAGTGCTATAAAATGTCCCAAACAATACTCCACTCATTGACATAGGATATTTCACGAGATAACCAAACTCTCTCAAGAGTAGTCAACGCAGCCATGCCTGTTGCTGCTGCATCTCACCATTAATATACAAAACATGGATTATACAAATATGAGATTTTGGGTTGTAACCATACTCACCCAAAATAAACCAACACATCCATGCTTCTTGCTGCCCCGTGTCATAGATCTGCAGGTTGCTCACCAAACACTTGCTCATCAACCTCACCCATCCATCCAACTGTGGGTGATGACTCCTATCATGCTCCTTCTTGGTATCCACCCAATGGAGAATACCATCCTCCCTAATATGATGACTATATTTGCACTCCATGATATGTTAAATTTAACCCTCCTTGAGGTCTCTCAATGAGAACCTCTCACCAATGGCATAATAGAACCTATGAAGTTCTGAATATGTTGCAGGCATAAAATTCTCTTTGAGCCGTGGGATGCTCATCAAGAAGGATTTATCATGATAATGGAAGATTTCATCCATACCAAAATGTATATCATATACCATCTACCCATCCAATGATTCATAGTGAAGTAGTCATCGGAATGCTCCAAAAATAATTGGGCCCCCAAATCACCACTGCTCCTTAGTGACAACACTGCTAATCTCCATGATGGTGCATATGCTGTCTCATGGACCTCTCCATAGACAATGTTGAACTCATAGTCCTGCATTGTACTAATCCACCGTTGCTACCTCTCCTGTAGCTGTTGCTCCTCCTCAGAATGATGTCGGAGACCATGATGGTTGGTCTTCACCCGAAATCTACTATTAATCAAGAACTGCCGGAATTTGACCAATTCATACATAATTGCCAATATCTCTTTGTAATAAATAGAATACGACAATTCATGCAACAATAATCTCTGACTCTCAAAAGATATTTTATAGCTCCCCTGCAATAGGACTATGCTAATCCCATCCTCTGAAACTGCACACTCCAACACAAAGTGTTGTGTGCAACTCAACAATGTGAAACTAGGATCGATAAATACTTCCTCGTTGAAGAAAGCAAGTGTCCTATGCACAATGAAAGTCTTCTTCTCCAAATCAACATGGTTCTCTAATCCATGGTTATGCAATGGCCCTAATGGCATGAACCCACAAATATCAAGCTAAGGTGCTGAAATAATAGGGAATGGAAATTTTTGCAAACCTTGGATAAACTGAAACTTGGGAAAATCTTGCAGAGCTACAAGAGTTCCTCCAACCAGTGAAATGCCTCCTCCAACTGCTAGTTATGGTGATGTGTGCTCATCTACTGCTGCCCCAACACTGGTATCTGCTTCCTCCTCCTCATGTATCTCCCGAATCATGCATGAGACTCTCAATGTCAAGTGCTCAAGACCACCTTGCAAAGACGCAAGTACTTCTGCAGCTAGTGGTGGTGGAAATTCCTCCTCTTCTGGAGTGATAGTGCTGCCATCCTCCCTTTGTTCTTCATGTGCTATCTCATCAATTTTGGGAAATGTATCTATGGAAAGTACCTCCAGTTTCCTTCTATTAAACTTCTTAATAAGCCTTTGAGTGAAGTCTGTATAAGAAGTCACTCTTAATGTTTTATATGTCTTAACCGCCAATCCTTTGCTAAACCCTCAAGGTGTAGCACTGAAATCTCAACAAGCTCTCTTTCTACTACTGGGTGTAGCTGGAAGAAATGATTTAACTCCTTCACCCAAGATTTAACTATGATTGATGATAATCCATTGAATGTAGGAAAGAAGAATCTATGCCTTCTTCTTCTATTGCTACTGCGGGATCTCCGGTTTTCTTTGATCTTTGATTTGGAAAAAATGTTGAAGAGCATTCATATTTGTACTCTACACAATAATTAATCAGAGTCTCATGCTCTAAGTATCCTCCATCTCCATGCCCTTCATCTCCTTCTGCAAAGAAGTGGACATCAAAGGATGATCTGGAGCTCTTTGCATTGTCAGTTGTTTATTCTACTGATAGGAAGTGCTTGGAATTTCCTCATCCTGAAACCTTCTTGAGGTCTCTTTTTGCAATTCCCTTATCATTTCTTTGATCTCCATGGAGAGATCCTGTATAGATCTGGAGCGAAGTGTGGAAAAACTCAATCCTTCCGCCATTGTAGACTTCTTATTTTTTTGCTTCTTCTTCTTATTCTTTTGATGTCATGAAATGGCCACAATATGAGCCAAAGATAATGCTATGATACCACTGTAATATTCCAAAATGGAAAAGACAAGAATATAGAACATTTATAACATTTAAATCTAGGCAATAACCAAAATGTAAGCACAAAACTGTAAAATACTGGAAATGCCGGAATATAACATCAAGACATTAAAAAATTAGCAGAAAAAACTGAGCCATATCATTATACATCAACAAAAATGCTCCAAGAGGAATGCACTGAAGCGACAAGATGGTTGAAATACACCAAAGAAACCAAACACTAGAAATGTTGTGCTGCTACTGATGCTGTTGCTGGAAACTACTGCTACCGTGAAGAATATCTATGTCCGAGAGGCTTCTGGAGTGCTCAGAATGATCCAGGATTTTAACCACAGATTCTACTAAAAAAACCCAGAAAAACCCGGGAATGGTTTGGCCAGATTTTAAATTTGGATTTTTGGCACTTTTTGGGTTGCACACTGCACCCCTGCTGGCTAAGTTACGCACTCCCTGAAGAAAACTTCTGATATGGGGATGTAAGAATGATCTATCAGCTGCAACAACACCTAATCAACTCAATACATGAAGGGTTGGTCCCTTCTCTTGACCTCCAAGCTAGAAGCTTGAGATCTAGCTCCTCCTTTCTTTGCTTAAGTTGCAGTTGCACACTACACAACTACTGGAATGAATTGCGCTGTCAAGAGGGATGAAGATATAGCCTACTGCTAGGTGATGAAGTGTATCTCACAACTAATGGAAATGATATCTCCAAAGTGAGGGAAAGACCTCTCACAGGATTCCAAGCTGAAATACTTGGAACTTCCTTCCTCCCTTAGATTTTCCTAACTAAACTGCACAATTCCTGAACGAAATGTTGTTGCATGGAGGTATAGAAATGATGGCCTGTGTCCTGATGTAGCAATGTGTTGATCTCGGAAGACTAAAATGAAGCACAAGATTAAAGGGATGATCCCTCCACCAATTCCTTAGCTAAATTGCTAAGAACTACCTCCTCCTCTCAAGACCTAAGATAGGAATGCGTAATACCTGAAGCTGTATGTACTGCAAAAAGGCGTTGGATGTGGAACCAATTCCAGATGATGAGTTGCTGCTCAAACAAACCTTCCTAGAGTAGGCACTTGAAGTCCCCCATGGGTAAGGGTGGGATTCCTACTCGGGAACACTCGTGTGCTAAACAACACAAAAAACTTAGCTAAACAGCTGAAGCGTGCAAACAATGTCAAACGGAAATACAATATCAAATTCAAAATTGATTTTCTTTGCTGCCCTCACCTTCCTTATATGGTTGTGAGCCTTCCCTAGCCTTGGCCCACCTCATAACTATGCTGCACATGTGGCCACTAGTCTCCATGAAGATTGCACTGTCTCTCAATGATCTCCATGATCTCTGCATTTAATTTCCACTCCTCCATCATGTATGCATTTAATTCCCCACTTCCTCCATCACTTCATCATTATTTCTCTACGATCTTAATTTTATTCCTCCATGATCTTACTTTGACTCCTCCACTCTTCCTTCATTAAGGAGCTGCTCAACTACTCCATATTGCTGATCTACTTATAATGAAACCACATACACACACCAAAAGTGGATTTTTATTCATCTATGGGGTTTATGGGTCCCTCCACCCTTTTATTTACTTAACTAAGTAAGAAGAGTAAGATCTATAATATTCCAATTAACTGAAGGAAAATTGGGAATATTACAGTCCTCCTCGCCAAAATGTTTCTTGTCCTCAAGCAATTTCAAAAGTATATGCTACAACAATCCATCTCCCTCCAAATGGCATCCTCATATGGAAGGTACCCCCATCTGCTACAATGTTCTATGAATGCCCAGTTCCATAGCTAGCTCTCTAGAATGTCTAGAATGGCCTCCAACTATGTAGTTATATGCCTCTCCTCATCAATAAGTACCCAAGTGGCAACCGTATGCTACCCAAGGATCTTCTTTATGCAAGAGATATATGAAATGAAGTGGTTTCTTCCCAAAGTGGAAAGTCCTAACTCCTGAACTATCTCTCCAACCCATGCTACATAGAGTAGACTACGTCTCTCCATGCTCCCATCATTGGCCCTGTTGGCCTTGCTGGCTCCAAGCATCATCTCAACACTATGTAAAAGAAAGAATACATATATATGGGTTAAAATTTGAGATGTTGAACCATATTCTCCCCAAAGAAACCACCACAACAATTCCTCTTGCTACCACACCACCTCATCATCATACCAAGTATGGTGGCCATACTCTCCTAATAGGATACAACACAGTAAGGCCTCCTGTTTCCATCCTACATCAAAATTATGCAATGTATGGGAGAAATTTAGCCCATAGACTCCCAAGAGTAACCAAAGCGGCAATGACTCTTGCTGCCACCTCACATCATCATCATGCAAGCCATGGAGCAACAACATACTGATTGACATGTAAAATGTCACATCAGCCCAACATAACCAAGCTCCCTGTTGTCACATCATGTGAGTGCTATACAATTTCCCAAACAATACTCCACTCATTGACATAGGATATGTCATGAGATAACCAAACTCTCTCAAGAGTAGCCAACACAGCCATGCTTCCTACTGCTACATCTCACCATTAATATAAAAAACATGGATTATAAAAATATGATATGTTGGGTAGTAACCATACTCACCCAAAAGCAACCAGCGCAACCATGCTTCTTGCTGCCCCGTGTCATAGATTTGTAGGTAGCTAACCAACCAATTTCTCATCAACCTCACTCATTCATCCAACTGTGAGTGATGACTCCTATCATGATCCTGCTTGGTGTCCACCCAATGGAGAATAACATCCTCCCCAATCTGATGACTATATTTTCACTCCATGATATGTTGAAGCTCACCCTCCTTGAGGTCTCCTAATGAGAAAATATCACTAATGGCCCAATAGAAATTATGAAGTTCTGAATATGCTGCAGGCATAAAATTCTCTTTGAGCTATGGGATTCTCTTCAAGAAGGCTCTATCTTGATAATGGAAGATGTCATCCATATCAAGATGTATATCATCTACCATCTGCACATCCAATGCTTCATAAGTGAAGCAGTCATCAGAATGCTCCAAGAATAATTGGGCCCCCAAATCACCACTGCTCCTTAGTGACAATGCTGTAGATCTCCATGATGGTGCATCTGCTGTCTCATGGACCTCTCCATACACAATGCTAAACTCATAGTCCTGCATTGTACTGATCTTCAGTTGCTGCCTCTCCTGCAGCTGCTGATCCTCCTCAAAATGATGTCGGAGACCATGATGGTTTGTCTTCACTCGAAATATAATATAAATCAAGAACTGCCGGAGTTTGACCAATGCATACATAATTGACAAGATCTCTTTGTCATAAATAGAATATGACAGTTCATGCGACAATAATCTTTGACTCTCGAAAGCTATTGTATAGCTCCCCTGCATTAGGAATATGCTAATCCCATCCTCTGAAACTCCACACTCCAACATAAAGTGTTGTGTGCATCTCAACAACTTGAAACTGGGATAGAGAAAGACCTCCTCATTGAACAAATCAAGGGTCCTCTGTGCAATGAAATTCTGCTGCTCCAAATCATCATGGTGCTCTAATCCTTGGTTATGAAATGGCCCTAATGTCATGACCCCACAAATATCAAGCTGAGGTGCTGAAATAATAGCGAATGGAAATGTTTTCAAACCTTTGATCAGCTGAAACTTGGGAACATCTTGCAGAGCTACAAGAGTTCCTCCAACTGGTGAAATGGATCCTCCAATTGCTAGTGATGGTGATGTGTGTTCATCTAGTGCTACCCCAACACTGGTATCTGCCTCCTCCTCCTCATGCATCTCCTGAATCATTCATGAGAATCTCAATGTCAAGTACTCAAGACCACCTTGCAAAGATGCAAGTACTTCTGCAGCTGGTGGTGGTGGAAGTTCCTCCTCTTCCGGAGTGATAGTGCTAAGATCCTCCCTTTGTTATTCATGTGCTATCTCATCAATGTTTGGAAATGTCTCTATGGAAATTACCTCTAGTTTCCTTCTATCAAACTTCTTAATCAAACTTTGAGTGAAGTCTGCATAAGAATTCACTCTTGCATGTTTTATATGGCTGAACCACCAATCCTTTGATCCACCCTCAAGGTGCAGAGTTGCAATATCAATAGCCTCTCTTTCTGCTACTGTGTGTAGCTGGAAGAAATTGTCTAAATCCTTCAACCAAGCTTTAATTGTGCTTGATGATGATCCATTGAATGTAGGCAAGAAGAATCTATGCCTTCTTCTTCTATTGTTGCTGCGGGATCTTCGGTTTTCTTTGATTTGGATAAACTATTGGGGAGTTATATTATCCTTGAATGCTATAGACTTAGATTTGTACTCTGCAAGATAATTACTCAGAGTCTCATTCTCTAAGTATCCTCCACCTCCATGCCCTTCATCTCCTTCTGCAAAGAAAGTGGACATGGAAGAATGATGTGGAGCTCTTTGCATTGTCGGCTGTTTATTTTGCTGATAGGAAGTGATTGGACCTTCCTCATCCTGAAACCTTCTTGAGGCCTCTTTTTTCCTTTCCCTTCTCATTTATTTGATCTCCATGGAGAGATCTTGCATACATCTGAAGAGGAGTGTGGAAAAACTCAATCCTTCCACCATTGTAGAATTCTTCTTTTTCTGCTTCTTCTTCTTATTCTTCTAATGTCATGAAATGGACACAAGTTGAGCCAAAGATCATGCTCTGATACCATTGTAATATTCAAAAATAAAAAAGATAGGAATATAGAACATTTATAACATTTCAATGTAGGCAATAACCAGAATGTAAGCACCAAACTGTAAACTGCTGGAAATGCCGAAATATAACATCAAGACATTAAAACATTAGAAGAAACAGTTGAGACATATCATTATACATCAAAAACAATGAAAGTACATAGTGCTCGAAGAGGAATGCACTCAAGCCACAAGATGGATGAAATACACCAAAGAAACCAAGCACTGGAAATGTTGTGCTGCTATTGATGTTGCTGCTGGAAACTACTGCTAGTGTGAAAATATCTATGTGCGATAGGCTGCTGGAGTGCTTAGAATGATTCAGGATTTTAACCATGGATTCTAATCATAAAACCCCAAAAAACCTAGAAATGGTTTGGCTAGATTTTAACTTTGGATTTTCGACCCTTTTTGGGTTGCACACTGCACCCTTATTGGATGAGTTACGCACTCCCTGAATAAAAATACTAATATGGGGATCTAAGAATGATATATCAGCTGCAAAAACACCCAATCAACTCAATACATGAAGGGCTGGTCCCTTCTCTTGACCTCCGAGCTAGAAGCTTGAGATCTAGCTCCTCCTTCCTCTGCTCAAGTTGCAGCTGCACACTGCACAATTTTTGGAATAAACTGCGCTGTCAAGAAGGATGAAGCTATAGCCTGCTACTAGGTGATGAAGTATAGCTCAAAACTAATGGAAATTATCTCTCGAAAGTGAGGGAAAGACCTCTCACAAGATTCCAAGCTGAAATACTTGGAACTTCCTTCCTCCCTTAGATCTGCCTAACTGAACTGTGAAATTCTTGAAGGAAATGCTACTGCATGGAGGTATAGAAATGATGGCCTGATGCTGGATGTAGCAATTTTTATCTCGGAAGAATGAAATGAAGCATAATATGAAAGGGATGATCCCTCCACCGTTTCCTTAGCTAAAATGCTAAGAACTACCGCCTCCTCTCAAACCCTAAGAAAGGAATGCGTAATTTCTGAAGCTATATGTACTGCAGAGAGGGGATGGATGTGGCATCAATGCTAGATGATGAGTTGTTGCTCAAACAAACCTTCCCAGAGTAGACACTCGAAGTAACCCGTGGGTAAGGGTGGGATTCCTACTCGGGAACACCTGTGTGCTAAACAACACAACAAACTTAGCTAAACAACTGAAGCGTGCAAAGAATGTCAAACGAAAATACAATATAAAATTACAAACTGATTTTCTTTGCTACCCTAACCTTCCTTATATGGTTGTGAGCCTTCCCTAGCCTTGACCCACCTCATAGCTACACTGCACATGTGGCCACTAGTCTCCATGAAGATTCATTGTCTCTCCATGATGTCCATGATCTCTACATTTACTTTGCACTCCTCCATCATGTGTGCATTTAATGCACCACTTCCTCCATCACTTCATCATTATTTCTCTATGATATTTCTTTTATTCCTCCATGATATTACTTTGATGACTCCACTCTTCCTTCATTAAGGAGCTGCTCCACTACTCCATAATGTTGATCTACTTATAATTAAAACACATACACACACCAAAAGTGGAGTTTTATTCATCTATGGGGTTTATGGGTTCCTCCACCCTTTTATTTACTTAACTAAGTAAGAAAAGTAAGAACTCTAATATTCCAATTAACTGATGGAAAATTGGGAATATTACATTTAGTGTTTTGTAACATACTATTAGGTCATATATCTTATATAATTCCATAGATAGTGCCTTCTCATTTGTACTTGCATTATTTCCATTCCAGACAAAAGAGAGCAGAGCAATATTGGTTGGTGTGTGATTGCATTTTATTGTTCTCTATTTTACATTTTTTATCTATTACATGCATAAGTAGAAAAACAATAATTGATAAATTTGGAATCTAAAAAAATTAACCCTAATAATATAGATTTTAGCCTTTTTGTTAGATCTGTTGTGACAAACTATCTAGGGCTATATCCATGATAGTTGGCATATCATATTGGATCAGAACCATGTTTATTTAGGTAATCTCATGGGAAGTTGCAAAGGATACAAGAAGTCATGTAAGAAGAAAGTCATAGAACCACAACCATGGATGATGTGTTTGTTCATATTAATATTGATATGACAGAGGAAATATTATTGAGGCTATAAGGGTATATTAAAAATATTAGCCACAATATTAACCTCCTTATGGTATGTCTAGGAAATAAGTTTGGAATCAAATAAGATGGATGCTCTGACTTAAAGGTTAGATTAGAGGAAAAATTAGGGGATCATGAAGACTTGGAAAAGGAGTCAAGGAAAGAACCCAAGGAGTAGTTTAGTTTGAGTGTTGTTACCTATTCGTCGTCCCAGTTAAATATGGAGGTAATGGTTAAAATAAAGCTATAAAAAGGTGATATTTATGTTGTATAATTCAATCACTAGTTGCAAAAATTAGAAATATATTTTAGCATTCACCACATAGATTAGGCAACACACAAAATATCATTTGATAGGTTGAAGTTAGAGGGTCGTGCCATAACTTGCGGGGAAATCCATATAGAGACACTTAGGCTAGAGGGTGATCCCTAATAACTAAGTGGGATGACTTTGAAACCATCATAAACTCCTAATTCTACCCTATAATGGGTATATATAGGACCAATGGAATGAATGACACTACTTCAGGCAGAGGCAATGAAAAAGTGTATAAGTTTACACCACCAAATTCAGGAAGATGCCCATCATTTTGTGTATCTATCTTAAGATACCAAATTTACTTCTTAAGCATCTCGGGATTATACGCATCCATCTACAAAATAATATGATGTTGTTCAAGCCAAGAACAATGGATGAGGCTTGTGTGCATGCATAATGCCTAGAAAACCTAGACAAAAATAAAGGGAAGTCAAGTGGTTCAAAATAGAAAGAGCACTAGGAAAATTATAAGGAAGGGAAGAAGTGGAAAGAGGGAAAGTACAAAAATATAAAAACCATTTCACATTATTTAAATGATCCTATGAATCATTGTAATCACTACAACATTGACGGTTACTTAGTGGAGAGGTGTTAAAAATTTCATTGAGAGATGAACTTGAAGAACTAGTAGAAGGATGGGAAGAAAAATAATCTTATCAATATAAATTCAAACAATCAGGTGGAAAGAAGTGCTAATTTGGGTGAGAATATTGTATATTCCTTACTATAGAATGAGGTTAATTTGAGTATCCTTCATCATTAGGAAGAGAATGAGATGACCAAGCTATTCCACATTAAGATATTGGTCAAGAATACTAAGATCAATGCCTCATTTGACTTGGGTTCACATTTTAATCTCATAGCATCGAATTTTGTCAATGAAGTTGGATTGGAGGTTTAAGACCATCCCAACCCATATTCATTGAGATGGGTAAATAAGGATGCAAAAATTAAGGTAACAAAACAATGCAGATAAAATTTACTATCAATGCTAATTTTTATTAATGGAATTGGATCCAGTTCCACTTGATGTATGTTGAGTTGTGTTTCAAAGTCCCATTAAGTATAAAATTTACCTATTTTTTCCACCTATACTAAGCCTTGTTTCCCCCATTTTTGGCCTCGTTTTTCTCTTTAATTATACCTATTCCGGCTATGTCATCTAATTTTGGCTAAAAAGGGTATCATAGTCCTAGGGTATGTTGAAACAACATTAGAAGTGTCATTTTATCTAATTTCGAGCATTCTTTGAATTGACTGTGTCATTATTGCATTAATACTCTAACTAGCCTTGGAATTATGCGTAGATTTGTTAGATTCAAACAGTTTCGCCAATCTTGCAGACAACTCATACAACTGAGATTCCTGCAGCCGTTCTAGATTTCCTGCAGATACGCCAATTTCCTGCAACCACCTCAAAATCCCGCAGCGAGATTGACAAACAGCTTTAGCCGCATAATAGAAATGGTCTAATCCATGCCTTCGGTCATGGATTAGACCCAACAATAGTTTACTTTGTCAACCTGTATCTGTATTATGGGCTGTAGGCTTAGTTTAGTAATCTATTTTATTCACAGCCAAATATGGGCTGCCAGAAATGTATAAAATCGGATGTAATTTTATTATACGAGGAGTTTTTGGTTGGGTTGGAAGTTGCTGTTACAGAGCACGATATTAGGATGTAATTGGCTATTATTTCAGATTAATAAAATCGATTATTTTCTGTTTATTTTCCTAATCAACTTCTTTAATCTTTGAAGGAGTTGTGAGTGAGGGAGGGCCCCCTTCGCTCACAACTCCTGCAGCAGAGTGTGTGTTTATTTCTATTTTAATTATACATTAATAATTTCCTGTAATATCTAGTGTTTCCTTTCTATATTTCCTACGACAAACTGTAGATTGGTTAAGTGAATTAATATTTTATGTTGATGAGATCTTTTCATTTGGCCAATGCTTGGATTCATGCTTTTTAAGTTTGACTCTTGATTGGGATTTATTTCTTTTATATTTCCTGCATCAGTATCAGCAAACACAAGTGTTAGAGAGGGATGATATATGCCGCTCCATAACCATTGTTGCAATAATACTGATACAAGAAAGCAGCATGAGTTGTTGATTGTTGTTTGATATTTATCTTTTCATGGTTAATATTAGAAATCTTAAGTTCTATAGAGGGATGATATATGCCACTCCATAGCCTTTGCTGAGATAGTATTGACATGGGAAAGAAGCATTAGTTGTTATTTGTATAGTTACTTAACACTTGCAGTAATCAACCTGCATATATTGTGCACTACATCTCATCAGTTTACCTTCCTGGGTTGACAATTTATATTGGTAAATTATACATGTATAATTAGACTCAAAATTTTGGCGTTGTTTCCGGGGAGGTGCTAAGGGATGATACTGAAAGTTTTTTAGTTTTATTTATTTTTATTTTGTTTTCTTTTCAGGATTGGGGGAGTCGAAGTGCAAAGATGCAAGGCAAAGCCTACACACCCATGAAGTGAGACACTCGACAAAGCTGTCAGGTCCCTATATTACTAGTATAGTCCCTTATTTTTATTAGCGTAACCCCCTTATTGTTATTAATGTACCCCTGTAACCCCCATATTGCTATTATTGTGCCCTTAAAATATTATTGTTAGGTCGGCTAGGATTACATTGTGGCCCCATGGACTCCTATATATAGAAAGGAGGTTTTTTAATTTGAATCATCCAAGAATTGTTCATTTATGTAATGTATAGGAGGTTTCCCCCTCGAAGTGTCTTATTTCTAAGGTGTTGATATCTCTTTTCTTCTATTTTTGGAGCTGGTTTCACAACATTTGGTATCAGAGCTTTGGATTCTAGGGTTTCGCTGCTCCAAACAGGTCATTGTGGAATTTTCGCTATAACTTTTTTTCTACGAAGGTCCAGAAGCTGAAATTTTTAAGGTGCGAAGCTGAAATCCTGAGTAACATATTCACAAAATTTCAGAGCTTCGTTTGCAATATTTTCAGATATATGATCTATGGAAGGTAGGGATTTTTGCAGGCTCCTGAATTTCACTTAAAAATATCATCGTGGAATTTTAGCTATAACTTTTTTCCTACAAAGGTTTAGAAGCTGAAATGTTTAGAGCATGAAGCTGAGATCCTAAGGCACATCATCACAAAATTTTAGAGCTTGGTTCACAATATTTTCGGAGATATGATCTGGGGAAGTTAGGTCTTTTTCAGGCTCCCTAATTTCATCTCAAAGAGGCGATCGTGGGAAAATATTCATAACTCTCTCTCTGAGCATCGGATTGGAATTTTGTAAAAAGTGACTGGAAGTACACGGACTGTAGTTTCCTTTCTATTAATTTCAGAGCCAAAGGAGCAAACAGTGACACGTGGCAAGTCGTACAAGTTCACTCTACTAAACCAGTCCATAATTAGGTCATTGTGGGACATTGGACATAACTTTGCCTTGAAGAATCCAAATCAAGTTAGACCTATGGCATTTGAAAGAAGCTTCAGAGGACTACTATAGGGCCAATTTTCAGATATTTAGGATCTTCAATTATAGAGATAATTCAATTTCAATATAGAGCTCTGCAAAAGCAAGTAAAAGGTGTGTATTTTTTTCCCAAATTGCATAAGTCTTGTTTGAAGAATCAAGTTGAATTGATTCCAAGGGAATATTGTAGAATAGATATCAGTATTGGTTTCTAAAATGGCCCCTAAAAAGAATTCAACACCCATTAAGCCTTTAGAAGGCTCTACTATGACTCATGAAGACAAAGAATGGCAACATGACATATCAAAATTACAAGAGCAAGTGCAACAAATTTCGCTCTCACAAAGAGCAACAAAAAATGACATGGAAGTTTTGAAGAAAGGTGTGGAAACTAAGATGGATGGTTTGAAGAAAAGCATGGAATCTAATATAGATGGCATGGAAGCTGGCAAGGAAACTAAGATGGATGACATGGAAGCTAAGATCGATGAAAAAAATGGAAAACATGAAGAATGATCTAAAAGCAGACATAAAAGGTTTGACAAAGTTGATACAAGAAATGTTTCCTAATGGTGAAAAGATAGTAGAGGAAACTCATGATGAGAACAAAATAAATGTTAATCGTGATTTCATAAACTCTAATGTTGGAGGGAAGAACCACCATATTCCAAAAATGGATATGAGGAAGTTTGATGGAAGGGATCCTGTAACATGGATACTACAGATGGAGCAATATTTTGATCTCCATAATGTGCAAAACACACAAAAGGTACGCATTGCAACTTTACATTTAGAACAAAATACATTTGTATGGTATCGATGGCTTTGCTCCCGTAAAAAAATTGTCACTTGGTGAATTTTTACGGAGGAAATGATAGCACATTATGAGGATACAAAGAGCAACACCTTCTTTAGCCAATTGATAAATCTCAAACAAAAGGGTTTAGTGGGGGAGCACATTGAGGACTTCCAAAAATTGAATATAAGGGTAACTGATATTCCAGAGGAACACAAGATTTATCTCTTCATAGGTACTTTAAAGGATAACATCCAACATGAAGTTCGCGTTTTGGAACCTGATTCATTGGAGAAGGCATTCAGGTTGGCAAGAAAAATTGAATGTAAAATTATGGCGACAAGGAAGCCTACCACTCACTTCTATAAAGAGGGAAGTGTTGCTACTCCTAGATTTCCATAACCTACAAGGTTGACACCACAACAATTGGAAGAAAAAAGAGAAAAAGGGCTTTGCTACAGTTGTGATAGCAAATACACTAAAGGTCATAAGTGTGCTGAGAAGAAATTATTTGACATAGATTGTGAAGAGGAAGAAGAAAATGAACAAGAAGAGGATATACACCAGGAACCAGCCCTAGAAGAGGAAGAAATGAATCCGACCATATCGTGTAATGCACTGGCAGGAATTACCACTCCTCAAACTCTCAAGATAGCAGGACAAATCAAGAAGAAAAAGGCAATAGTGTTGATTGATTCAGGTAGCACCCATAATTTTATTCATTGTAAGGTAGCCAAGGAATTAAATTGTTTCCTATACCCAGCACCAGAATGTCAAGTGATGGTTGCAAATGGAGGAACTATAAATTGCTCTGGAAAATGCCATAATATCAAGCTCACCATGGGGGAATATGTATTGACTAGTCCAATGCTTTCCATTCCTATGGGAGGTGCTGATGTTGTACTAGGAGTACAATGGTTACAATCTTTGGGGACGGTAGCTTTTAATTTTCAAGAACTTTTCTTGAAATTTTTTTCAGAAGGAAAGGAAGTCGAATTACGGGGTATTGAAGGGAAGCCGGGAAGGATAATAAGCTCTAATGTTATGACAAAGCTTCTAAAGAAAGAACAACGAGGTGTAATTGCACAATTATGCTCACTAGAAGTTCCGACATCAAAATCATCTATTTCTGCAGATCTCCAACAAGTCTTGGACAATCATTCCAAGGTGTTTGAAACTCCCAAAGGACTCCCACCTATTCGTGATCATGATCATGCTATTCATTTGATTCCAAGAAGTGTTCCTCCAAATATCAGGCCTTATAGATATCCTTACTTCCAAAAGAGCGAAATTGAACGTATGATTGCAGAAATGTTAGAGGCGGGTATAATTCAACCTAGTCAAAGTTCTTTCTCTGCTCCTGTAGTATTGGTACACAAGAAGGATGGATCATGGTGCATGTGTTCGAATTATAGGGAGCTCAATAAGCTCACCATTAAAGATAAATTTCCCATTCCTGTGATTGATGAATTATTGGATGAATTACATGGAGCAATTTATTTTTCCAAGTTGGATCTTCGTTCAGGATATCATCAAATTAGAATGAAGACTGAAGATATTCCAAAAACAACATTTCAAACTCATGAGGGTCATTATGAATTTTTGGTCATGTCTTTTGGCCTTACCAATGCACCTTCTACATTTCAAGGGTTGATGAATTCCATTTTCAAACCCTTCCTTAGAAAATTTGTGCTAGTATTTTTTGATGATATACTAATCTACAACAAGTCTTGGAAGGATCATGTTCAACATGTTAACAAGGTACTCAAACTATTGCAGGAGAAACAATTATATGCGAAAACATCCAAATGTTTCTTTGGAGTACAAGAGGTGGAATATCTGGGTCATATTGTATCTCACGAGGGTGTTAAAGTAGACCCTAACAAAATTAAAGCCATTAAGGAATGGAAAGTCCCCACAACCATAAAGCAGTTGCGAGGATTTCTCGGGTTAACAGGGTATTATCATAAGTTTGTTAAGAATTATGGGAGAATAGCAGCACCTCTAACAACATTATTGAAGAAAGATGCATTTTCATGGACTCCCGAAGCAACTAAGGCCTTTGAACATCTTAAAGAGGTAATGTGCCTAGCACCGGTCTTAGCTACGCCAGACTTCACAAAAACCTTTATTGTGGAATGTGATGCCTCGGGAAATGGAATTGGTGCAGTTTTAATGCAGGAAGGAAGACCCATTGCTTTTGAAAGTCGTCCAATCAAAGGAAAGTATTTACAGAAACCTATTTATGAGAAGGAAATGTTAGCAATACTGCATGCACAAAAGAAATGGCGAACTTACCTAATGGGAAGACACTTCAAGGTAAAAACTGATCATGATAGTCTTAAACACTTTTTGGAACAAAGACTATCTTCAGAAGAGCAGCAAAATGGGTCACAAAGATGTTGGGTTATGAATTTGAAATAATCTACAAAAAAGGGAAGCTAAATGTTGTTGCAGATGCACTCTCAAGAAAGAATGAAGAGGTGGAAGCATTGCTTTATGCCATTTCTATTATCCAACCAGATTGGATAACTGAAGCAAGGGATGAATGGAAGAAGGATGAAGAAGTGTGGACACTCATTCAAAAGTTGCAGCAAGATCCTAGTACATCTGATACATTTAGTTGGAAAAATGATTCCTTATGGTACAAGATCGCTTATATCTTTGTAAGAATTCCCAACTAAAACAAAAGATTCTTTTGGAATTGCACACTTCTCCTTTAGGAGGACACTCAGGATTTTTAAAAACTTACCATAGGGTGAAGAAATATTTTTTTTGGGATGGCCTTAAATCTGATATTCAAAAGTTTGTGGCGGAATGTTTGGTTTGCCAGCAGAATAAAGTGGAGACAATTAAGACCCCGGGACTTCTACAACCTTTATCCATTCGAAGTCAACGTTGGGAGGAGATTTCAATGGATTTTATCACAGGTTTACCTAAGTCCGAAGGAAAGAGTGTCATCATGGTGGTAGTTGATAGACTTACCAAGTATGCACACTTTTGTGCTTTATCTCATCCATTTAAAGCAAGTACATTTGTTACTACATTTATGGACAGAATTCAAAAGCTACATGGAAGCCCAAGGGTTATTGTGAGCGACAGAGATCCCATTTTTACTGGAAATTTTTGGACGGAGTTATTTTCTTGTTTGGGTACTCAATTAACTCATAGCTCATCTTATCATCCTCAATCTGATGGACAAACTGAGATAGTAAATAAATGTTTGGAAGGATATCTTCGTTGTTTTGTATCTGATAAACAAACACAATGGGTCAAGTGGTTACCTCTTGCAAAATGGTGGTATAACACTTCCTTCCATACTGCAGCAAAAATGACCCCATTTATGGCACTTTATGGATATCATCCACCATCCATCACATCATCTTAAAGAGAAAATTCGAAGGTTCAAGCAGTGGAAGATCACATCGAGCATCAGCAAGAAGTTCTCCAACTCTTAAAGGATAACCTGAATTTGGCACAAAATCGAATGAAACAACAGGCAGATCAACATCGTAGCGAGAGAAGTTTTGATGTAGGAGATTGGGTATTTTTATAGCTACAACCATACAAACAAATGTCCCTCAAGCAAGCTAAGAAGGATAATAAATTATCGCCAAAGTACTATGGTCCTTACAAGGTGTTGCAAAATATTGGTACTATTGCATACAAATTGGAGCTTCCTGCTTCTTCACGAGTGCATCCAGTTTTCCATGTTTCATGCTTAAAGAAGGTTATAGGTGAAAATATTCCAGTTCAAACAATATTTCCAGAACTTGATGAGGAAGGAAAAATAATATTGGAACCTGAAGCGGTCACGGAAACAAGAACTCGACAACTACGGAATCAATCAATTTCAGAGTATCTCATCAAGTGGAAGAACTTACCCACTGAAGATTCTACATGGGAGGATGAGAAGTTTATACGGAAGCACCCGGAGCTACTCAAGTGTTGAGGACAACACTTTTTTGAAGGAGAGGGGCATGTTAGGTCCCTATATTACTAGTATAGTCCCTTATTGTTGTTAGTGTAACCCCCTTATTGTTATTATTGTACCCCTGTAACACCCATATTGTTATTATTGTGCCCTTAAAATATTATTGTTAGGTCGGATAGGATTACATTATGGCCCCACTAGGATTACATTGTGGCCCCATGGACTCCTATATATAGAAAGGATGTTTTGTAATTTGAATCATCCAAGAATTGTTCATTTATGTAATGTATTGGAGGTTTCCACCTCGAAGTGGCTTATTTCTAAGGTGTTGATATCTCTTTTATTCTATTTTTGGAGCTGGTTTCACAACAAAAGCCATGTCTTGATTGTTTGGTAAGTTTTTATTTTTTTATTTTGTTTGAATATTAGATGAATAGGGTCCAATATTTTCTATTATTTTCGTGGTGGTGTGAGCACCACTCCATTTACTAATACACTAGCAAGAATAAGGAAATATGTAAGAAACAAGGCAACAAAGAAGGAGGAATCCGAATAGGAGGTCTGTAGTCCTGAACAAGTTGATCTTTCTACAACAGAATCCTCTGTTGGATAATCTTCTGTTACTGCCCATCTTGAATCTCCCCTTACAAGGAAAACCACATCTCTTCTCAGTGGTCAGCCTGAAGAAGAATTACTTGTAAATCCTGTCAGAGAACCAGAGTTTCAGACCATTGAATCTGAAGAATCTGTAGCCTTCCAAGGTCTTACTCTTTCTTGGATTGACATGGCTCATTTATAAGGCACTGATGATAATGAGGAGAAACTTGTCACATTTGAATTTCTTATCAGAGAGACTGGGGGAACCACTTAGATGAAAAACATTCCTCCCTCAGCCTTGCCTAACTTTCGTGGTGCCTCTAGTGAAGACCCTGATGCCTTCTTATTTGAGTTCGATGTACTTTGCAGGAGCTATGCCTATTATTTCAATGCTCAAAAGCTGAAATTGTTTCCTGCTACATTGAAAGATGTAGCTCTCAAGTGGTTTATGGGGTTGGGATCAAACTCCATTGCAACTTGGGATGACATGAAGAAGGTGTTTTTGAAAAAGTACCAGGATTACTGTTGGAACGGGGCTCCCTAAGCTGCGAATTTTGTATATTTTGGTATTAATTAATCTTGCGTAGGGGTTTTAGGGTGGGTTAAAGCCCCCAATGTTTGTAATGGGTTAAAGGGTAAACCTAGGGTCCGCAAACCACGGTTTGTGGACCATGAGATAGCTAGGTTATGTTGATATAAATAGATGAATAGTTGGAGTCAAAAGACAGGAATGAATTTGGAATGATGCTACGTGCGAACTGTTAGATATGTCTTGGGTTGTTTTGGGTAAGGACTCCTGCTGGTTGTGTGCACGGAGATCCTCAGTCCTGCTGTGTGCGGACCCTGCTGGCTGTGTGCGCAGGCTGTGCTTTGGGTTGTAACTAGGTTTATTTGATGCTAATATATGCGGATATAGTTGAAGTATCTTGGTGTTATCTGGATCTATTGTGTTACTGTCGATATGAATATTTGGAATCTGTTTGGTGTTGCGAATACATTTGTGCTATCTGTTTATGCTGCGAATATATCTGTTTTATGGTATAAAGTATACCTGTGATCTGTTATAGATGCGTTTGTGATATTATGTGCTGGTAATTGTTGATACGCATGTGGATGCGAAGGTACTAACTAGATCTATGCATGATATAGATTTGTTAGGGTTAAATACTAATTATACTATGAAAAGTTTGCGAATAGATTGACTCCATGCGAATCTGATAAGCTGTGAACAAAGGTCTTCTTTGACTTACCTACTCTCTCTCAGGGTGTGGAAACCTGGTTCCAACACCCTCCCATACTACTTCGGGTGAGACCTTGGCCTGCGTAAGTAGGTCATCGCTGAAAGGGCTAGTAGTATAGGGGTTTGTTGGCAAACCTTAACCTCCAAACCTGGTCAGGACCCCTCAAGCCATCAAATGGTTCTGTTGCCGGGACCTGGAGCTTTTTGAGATAGAGATCAAGTGATGCCAATAGAACATTGGAGACCTGACAAGCTAGAAATTGAAGAGTGGATCGAAATGTAGATCCCGGGATTTGATGTAAAGGAGAATTGCAACACAAAATTGACGGCTGAGAAGTGGAAGAACAAGTACATCTTCACTGAAGTCTATGAAATTTTCTTTGTAACATTTTCGCACGAGCTTTATAATTGGTTGGAAAGGCTCGTAGATTTCTAGATGTGTTGAAAGGACAAGCAGGTCACGCAGTGGACTCCATAGTTGATCCATCAGTTGGAAAGGACTGACAATACTATCACCTGTACGGTAGATCATTGGGTGGATAGCGTACTGGGAGGATTTGTGACAGGATTTGAAATTGATCAATTCATATCTTATTCAGAAGCAGAGCGGAGGTTCTTCAAGGGTTTCCTGGGTAAGTTCTTGAAAAAATTGTCTTTGTTAATCAAAATATTACTGTGCAAAAAAGGCATTTTGTGAAGCCACGCCGAGTGAATGACCCCTAATCTGAGCAAGAGCACCACATGAAGTGGTAAATACTACCGAACTAATCAAGAAGGAGATAGATTTGTCTACATTCTAGTAAGAGATTTGGCTACGCATAGCCCTCCAACTACACCACCTTCAAGCCAGCATAGGGGTAAGAACACACCCATACCTCCACCTCCACCAAAAGATGATATGGCCTTGCACATGAAGCTATCTACCTTCAAGGGTGTAGGGGATGAAGATATGGACCGATTCTGGTTTGTCGCTGAGTAAGTATGGACTGAGTAAGAATCTCGGGCATTGGAGCGTCCATCCAGTGGGAGCTGGAGAAGAATGCTTTTCTAGATTCTAGGAAGTTGGAGCTTTATTTTCAATTGGAGTTGAATATTAAAGAATTATTAGAAAATAATTAGTGGTTTTTGTCCTGGAGTGGGTTTCCACCTTAAAAAATGTGTGCATTTGTGTTCCTTTTGTTTGTTGTTATCATTGTACAAAAACTGATAATAATTGAAGATTAACTAATGCTCTAATTGAAAGGAATACTGATTCACCCCCCCCTCTCAGTATTTCCAACAATTGGTATCAGAGCTTGGTTCCTTCAATAACAGTTTAATAGCTGGAAGGAGGTCATGGAGCATACCAAGAATGGTGTACCTCTCTTCAATGAAAATAATTATGCACTCTGGAAAGGAAGAATGGAGGTCTATCTCTTGGTGCAAGGTTACGAAGTATGGGACACTGTTCAAAATTGATTTACATCAACCGCAGATGAACAAGGTAAGAAGAATTTGGTAAATGATGCAAAAGAAAAGAATATTATTATCAGTGGAATTATTGAATCTGCTTATCATAAGGTGTTGGGTTGTAAAACCGCCAACAATATATGGGACAAGCTTGAAATATATATGCAGGTGACTCAAATGTCAAAGAAGCGCTTCAAATGTATAGAGCAAAATTTGAGCAACTCAGAATGAAATAAGATTGCAACATTGCTGCATACTTCCAATACATTAATTAAATAACCAATACTCTGGAAGGATTAGCAGAGCCAGTTGAAGAGAAGGCTATTATATGAAATATTCTTAGAACGTTACCAAGGAGATTCAAACCAAAGGTATCGGTCTTAGAATACAATGAAAATTTGGAAAAACTCAGCAAAGAGGAATTACATGGAGTTCTCATAGCATATGAAATGAGACTTGATGAAGAAGAGGGTACTTCGCATCTAGAAACTGCGTTCGTTGCATATAAGAAAACCCATAAGGACAAACAACCTTCAATTGAAAAGACATGCACCTGCAAGTTTGAAGAAAAGGGAGATGATGAAGAAGGTATTTTAGATGAAGAATATGCTTACTTTATGAGAAAAATAAAAGTTGGTAAGGGAAAATTCAAAGGTAAACTTCCATTGATATTTTTTGGCTATGGTGAGGTTGGGCATTTCGCATCAAAATGTCCGAACATAAGTGATGGAAACTCAAAAGGAAAGAAAGGCTTTTATAAATTCAACAAGAAAGGATCCAAAAGGAACTTTCTCTCTAAAGAAGATAGCTCATCATCCGATGAAGACAATGGTAGCGAAGAAGAAGCCAATGAGAGAGTATTATTTATGGCCAAGCACAATAAACAAGAGGTATCAAACAAGGAAGAAGAAATATTGACCATAGAAGAATTTTCTAAGGAAGCAATCAAACTTATAAAAGAGCTCAAGGAAGAGAAGATCCATTCCAATACTCTTGAAGAACAAGTTCAAGGTCTCAAAATTGAAGTTGAAGAACACAAATGCATTGAAGAGTCACTTCAAAAGAAGTTGGAAGAAATCGACCAAGAAAAGGAAGAATTAGAAGCCGAAGTAGTCTCGCTACGTAAGGAAGTGAAGAAAGGAAAAACTATCCAAAACTATGCCAACAACTCAAGGGAATTGGAAGAACTCATAAAAAATCAACGATAGTACAATGATAGAACTGGAATCGGTTACAAAGAAGAAGAAGCAGGACCTTCTACAACAAAATACAATGAACCTATGAGATCTGACATGCATGTAGACTTCATTGGACAAGATTCACAAGAACAACCTTGGAAGACAATTTCTTGACGAATATTTCCATCCAGGTACCAACATATTTTTTATGGCTACTGTTATTCATGTGGAAAATTTGGTCATAAAGCTGTATAATGTCACACGTACCCTAGGAACGAATACAATTCCAGGAGATCTTTCAAATATGAACCTCCCAGGGCTCAACGAAACATCAATAGATTTGAACATTTAAGAAATAATATTGAATGTTACAAATGTCAAAACTTTGGACACATAGCCAGAGACTGCAGACTTGAAAATCCTCCAGAAGAATCTTCGAAGCCACAGAACGAACGAACATAGAAGAAGAAGAAGACTGATAATTGTGCTCTCGCTCTCAATGCTCAAAACAACAAAGATGTGTGGTATGTTGATAGCGGTTGCTCAATGCATATGACTGGAGATAGAAATAAATTTGTATCACTGAAAGATAAGAAGGATGGAACCATGTCCTTTGGAAATGATGGTTCTTCAAATGTTATAGGATCAGGTACTGTCACTCTCGGAAGCAAATATGCTCTAGCCAAGAATGTTCTATTGGTTGAAAACATGAATCACAATCTGCTCAGTGTTGGACAAATGTGTGATCAAGGACACACAATACTATTCAACTCCACAAAATGTGAAATCAGGAAAGGCAGGTATGGTGAAATTGTGGCAACAACAAGTCGAGCTCCAAACGACATATATGTTCTGGATGAAGCAACTAATGCATGTCTAATAGCTAAAGAGGATGATATAATATTTGGTAGCAATGATTATCGACTAAGTAAGAAGTTTGCTACAAAGATGAAAAGTGATTTTGAGATTTCTTTACTTGGTGAGCTGACATACTTCTTAGGGCTTCAAATATCTCAGCAAGAGAAAGGAATATTTATATGTCAAGGCAAGTACATCAAGGAAATGCTCAAGAAATTTAAAAAGAAAGATTGCAAACCCATCCTTACTCCGATGGTAACAGGTTGCAAATTGAGCATAGACGACTCATCTAAGGATGTGGATCAAAGGCTGTACAGATCTATGATTGGTAGTCTTCCATATGTAACAGCCTCCCGGCCAGATGTTATGCAAGAAGTTGGACAAGTAGAAAGATTCCAAGTAGCACCAAAATAATCACATATTATTTCCATCAAAAGAATTCTTCGATATCTAAAGGGAACAATAGAATATGGCTTGTGGTATCTCAAGGGTAACAATCTCATTATTCATTCCTTTACAGATGCAGATTGGGTAGGAAGTGTTGATGATCGTGAGAGTACTCGTGAAGCATTGGAATATCTTTGCCAAAATCTTGGGATTCTCCCAAGTTATCATTAGATTTTCCTTATTCAGAATATAAAGGGGGAGTGGAAGTGTGTACAGGTCCGTAGGATGGTTGTATGTTAGGGGGAGTGGAAGTGTGTACAAGTCCGCAATATGGTTGTGTGTCAGGGGGAGATACCCTTTTCCATTGATGACAAAGGGGGAGAGAATGTTGTAGGAAGAGGTGTCATGATCGCAGGGGGAGTACTTGTGTTGCCATCAATGCCAAAGGGGGAGATTGTTGATCAGTGGTTGTCATTGACGTCAACCCAAGCAGCACCAGGAGCTACCCCAATATTGCATTGGAATTTTTACCTACAAAATTAATATATTCTTGGTCAAGAATGCTTTTGATGGTTTCTACTTGTCGAGATGTTTCTGTTGATATATGGCACACCATGTAATTCTTCACGGTTTGAGAGATATTCATGTTTGAAGTTTGTACCCCCAGTTAGTGCGCTAAAACCCCATGGGGTTGTGGCATGGGTCATTGAAAATTCATAATTAATATTTTTTAAGCTCCTAAAATCTCTCCCACGTTCACTTGTTGAAGCCCCTCTCAACCTAAGCATTTATATAAATTGTGATCCTCATATCCTCCTCATGCAAGGGATTTTGCCATCTGAAACAGGTCATTGTGGAATTTTCACTCTAACATTTTTTCTACAAAGGTTCATAAGCTGAAATTTTTATGAGGCTAAGCCAAAATCCTAAGGAAGCTATTGTGAAAATTTCAGATCTAGGTGCACAACATTTTCAGAGATATGATCTGTGGAAATCAATGTTTTTCCAGGCTCCTGAAATTCATCTCAAAGAAGTGACCTTGGGAAAATCGTCATAAATCTCTCTCTGAGTATCAGATTGGTATTTTGTAAAAAGTAGTAGATAGTACATGGACTTTAGTTTTATCTCTATCAATTTTAGAGCCGAATAAAGAAACAATGACACGTGGAACTCCATAAAAGTTTTCTATAATGAAACAATCCATAATTAGGGCATTGTGAGAAATTGGGCATAAATCTCCCTTGAAGAATCAAAATTGGGTCAGACCTGCGGCATTGGAAAGAAAACTTAGAGGAATAATACAAGACCAAAAATCATATATTGGGGATCTAAAATAAAAGAGATACACCAGATTCAATATCGAACTCCTAGCGGGTAAGAAAAAGCTAGATTATGTGTTGTCAAGGGCTGCAAAGGACCAGAATTTCTAGGGCAGCGAAGCAAAGCAAGGTGTAGTAGAGGGTAGCATGAAAAGAGTAGCAACCAAGGTGTAGAACAGTAGCAAGGATTTCATCACATGAAGTCTTCAAGTGGGCAGCACTGCATACAGTCACTGTAAAGGTATCATTGTACTAAGTCATTGTAAATACATTATTGTAAAAATTGTTCTAGTGTCTATCTGCCAAGAGTTGAAGAGGCAATGTTGGGAGGTCTAGGATCATCTTAGGTGGTTGTGTCATAGTTGGGGTTATGGTCTAGTGTGTCTTCTTCTTCTACATCATTATATATCATTGTAAAGTGGACCATTTTCCCTATTACGGGAGTCCATTCTTCTTTTATTCTTCTATAGGGTGGTAGGGTGGTGCTAGGATGAGTTTTAGCTCATTGGGTGATGGGGAATCCATTCAGTTGACTACTAAAGGATCTCGGGCATTGGAGCGTCCATCCAGTGGGAGCTAGATAAGAACTATTTTTCTGGATTCTAGGAAGTTGGAGCTTTATTTTCAATTGGAGTTGAATATTAAAGAATTATTAGAAAAGCATTAGGTGGTTTTTGTCCCGGAGTGGGTTTCCACCTTAAAAACTGTGTGTATTTTTGTTCCTTTTGTTTGCTTCTATCATTGTACAAAAAATGTTAATAATTGAAGATTAACTAATGCTCTAATTGAAAGGAATACTGATTCATCCCCCCCTCAGTATTTCCAACAGGATACATGGCTCAGCATGCGAATTCGATAATTCAAGAGGTTAAGGATTCCCTAAAACATCAGTTTCAGAAACCTAATTCCTACTCTTAGATAGTGAATGACCTAAAAGAATTCAAATAAGGGCCCTTTGAGTCTGTATGGGAGGCTGACAAATGACTAAAGAAGGTAATCAGAGAGGGGAATTTCTGTATGATGACAGACAACACACAGAATGGTTCATCGCTATGTTACTACCTCACCTGCGTGGACCTATGGGTTAGCAAGCCATTGAATCGCAGGAAAAAGCCTTGGATATTGCTATGAAGTTAGAAGCTGCACCAAGAGATGATGCTCAGTTAGGAGTACAACAGATCCAAGGGCAGTTGTAGGCCATGCATCTCGAAATACAAAACTTGTGCAAGGAGTGAGGGAAAGAAGCCAGCCCAGACGTATGGTGCATAAGATACAGGGTGTTGGGGCACACCAAGGACCAGTGCCCTTTATTGGTAGATTACATGCAGGATGGGGGACCCAACTCATTACATCCTAGAGAAGCTGTGGGACCAAGTGGTCTAACCTTATGGTGCGCTGACTGCTGCGTAGCGGGATTGCATGATACCAACCACTGCCCTCGTCTGGCCGCTTATGTTCCAGAGTTGAAGCAACAATCATGCTGATTTTTCTCATTTGTGGGACATGACGAATAGACCTGTCAGGCATACAACCTAATGATTGACCAAGGTAACCTATATCAGATGCAGGCTGACCCTTCATCACCTCTATCTCCCTCGAGCAGAGGAGGCTCCCCAGCCAGGGGTAGAGGTGGGGGAAGGGGTGGAGGTGCAGGTCAGGGAAGAGGAAAAATGATCTGTTATAACTGCAGAGAAGTAGGGCACTTTGCGAGGGACTGTTAGAACCTCACAAGGAAATATTGCAGGTATTGTAGACAGCTGAACCATGTGATTGAAGACTGTCCAATTCTGATAGCAAAAATGCAGTAAAAGCAGCAGACACCTACGCAGAATATGCAGAGGGTTAATTCTGAACCATGTGACGAAGGCCCAAGAATTAATGTCATAACACGCAGCGGGATGGCTACTGGGGGAGCTGAGGAGAAATCTGCGGTTGAACTTCTTATCCAAAAAGAATCTTTCAAACAAGAAGGTTTGGACCTAGAGAAGGAAAAGGAAAACTTTGTCGCAACTCGCAAAAACTTTACTAAGGATGAGGCATCTCCTTCTCAAGCTCTCGCAACCCTAAGAGCGAACGACGAGGTCAAACCATTTTTGTAGGCATGCATGAAGTTGTTGCGCAACTAGAAGGTTGTAGAAAATCTTGAAGCACTAATAGATAGCTGCGCAGAAAAAGCTAACCCGTTCACAGAAGTTATGGATGTGAACAAACTTGACAAGCATAAGAAACGCATTGGTCGAGAAATGTGGCTTACTGTGCAGATTGGAGACTATGAGATGGATCAGGTCATCTTGGACCTAGGGTCGGATGTGAATTTCTTGCCTAAGTAGACGTGGCAACAGATTGGGGAACCGAAGCTTGAATGGTCCACTATACAGCTGCGCATGGCTAACCAACATAAGATCATACCATTGGGGAGGGTGTCCAAAATTATGGTAGACATTGCAGGAGTTAAGGTCCGCGCCGAATTTGAAGTAATCCAGATTGTGGACGATGCAGATCCTTACCTTGCACTTCTAGGGCTAGATTGGGCTATAGATATGGGAGGTATTATCAACCTAAAGAAAAAAATCATGGTCTTTGAGAATTAAGGTACACGGGTTATAGTCCCGCTAGATCCAGTGGAAGGAGAGTGGTATACAGAACCAATGCGCGAAAAAGAGGATGTGGATGACATCTATAAATTGACAGCTCGGGGTGAAGATTGGATCAATCCTACCGCTGAGGGTGTGATCTGATGGGAGAAGGATAGAAAATGTTTATTTGAATTCGATGGGGAGGTATAAAATTGGTGGAATAGGTTACATGATGTCTCTGCGCTGCGCTGTCTTAGGATCACAAAGAGCTTCCGGTGTATTTCCTCAGAGGTAAGAGACTTGCCCTACTTTGATGGTTCTAGTAGCATTAAGGATTTTTTGCGAACCTTTGAAGTTGAAGTCCCAAGGGAACGAAGGCTATGGGCCCTTAATATCGCCATGCATGAAACTCCTGCGAGGTGGTGGGATACGCATAAGGGGGCATTCCAGGATTGGGAATAATGTCGCAACATGATGGTCTTACGGTTCGAACCTCTAGCTCTCTTTCACGTAAAGACTTTCTTGGGACCAAGGGACCTGCGTGAACACTTTTCAGCATGGATGAAAGAATGGGGTGAAAAAACTACAGAGGAATGGGTCCATCTGTTCGTTCATGCCTTGGGAACAATCCTGATCGCATGGTATTTAGACGCATAATTGCATCAACACACCCGCCACTGGGAAACCCTGAAGGAGGAGTTTGTAGGGACATTCGGGTTTATAGGAGGAATGGAGGCACTCGACAAAGCTATGAAAGATATTTATGCCTTAGTATTTGATGAATCACACCCTTACACAGCACATGGGGCACCAACATGGGAAACCCTGATGCAAGATATTGTCAACTGCCGCAATTTATCAATAGAAGAGTGTGATGAAGACCCGCAAAATGTCTCTATCCTAAATTCGGAGGGAGAACGAGTAGTTGCTAGACCCCCACTACAGACCATCAATGTCACTAAGTCTCTTAAGCTGTGAGAAGTCAACATTGGAACAGAGGCGCAACCTAAGTTAGCCAATATTGGGGACTACTGGGATGATGATACTGTGGGAAAAATTGCAGAACTTCTCACGGAATACCAGGACTTATTCCCGACGAAATTTTCAGAGCTCAAGGGGATCACAGGGGACCTAGGAGTCATGCGTATCACTTTAAAACCAGATGTGCACCCAGTAAAGCAATGCCCTTATCGGTTGAACCCCAAGTATAAACAGAAAGGCAAGGAAGGAATCGACAAAATCCTTGCCGCAGGTATCATCACACCAGTCGAATAGTCAAATTGGGTAAGTCCTATGGTGGTTCAAGAGAAGAAAACTAAGGGAGAGTTCCGTATCTGTGTTGACCTGCAAAAATTGAATGATGCTTGCGTACATGATCCCTTTCCTATACCATTCTCAGATGAAATCCTGGATAGTCTAGGAGGGTAGGAGGCATACTCGTTCACTGATGGGTTCTCGGGCTATCATCAGATCAGGATCGCACTTGAAGATCGTAGAAAAACCACATTCGCTACTGAATGGGGTTCATTTCAGTACACCGTTATGCCGTTTGGACTCAAGAATTCACCTGCCATCTTTTCGCGGGTAATAGTTGCAGTATTTAAGGAATTTATCCACAAGTTCTTGGAGGTATATTTTGATGATTGGATTTTATTTGGGTTAGTAAAGAGTCATGTCTCGAACCTCTACATGATGTTGGACACCTGCAGAAAGCACCAAATCTCCTTGAATATCAAGAAGTGCATATTCTGCGTACTATTTGGGATCCTATTGGGTCACATAGTTTGTCGACAAGGGCTGACGGTCGACCTTGCCAAGGTGGCGGTTATCATATAACTGACAGTCCCTACAACTGAGAAGCAACTACTCTCTATCCTCGGACACACAGGCTACTACAGGAAGTTTATTCAAGGGTACACACTAATCACCGCACCTATGGAAAAACTGCTAAAAAAGGAGGTATGATTTTGCTGGGATGACGAGTGTCAAAAAAGCTTTGAGTTACTCAAGGAGAAGATGGTCTCTGCGCCTATCCTCATATTTCCTGATTGGGCGAAGGTGTTTCATGTCCATGTCGATGCTTCAGGGATTTCCCTGGGAGCTGTCCTGATGCAGCCAGGGGAAGGGGACATTGACCATCCAGTTGCGTTTGCCAGTAGGAAACTCTCTAGTGCGGAGCGTAACTACTCCACTACTAAGTGGGAAGGGTTAGGCATGATATACGCCTTGCAGAAATACCGACATTACCTATTGGGTGGGAAATTCAAGATGTTCACCGATCACTCAGCTTTGAAGTACCTAGTGAATAAGCCTGTGTTGGGGGGGAAAATATGTCGATGGCTCCTGTTGTTTCAAGAAAATGACTTCGAGATCATAGTAAAGCTGGGAAAGTTGAATGCTGGGCTAGATCACCTATCTCAGATTGAAAATGGCGAAGAGCCGACCAACCTAGAGGAAGGACTATCAGATGTGCAACTGTTCTCTATTAAGGTATTAGATGCACAATTCACCGACATCATTCACTTCTTGACTATGGGGACAACACCTGTAAAGTATTAAGTACAACAGAAGAAGAGTTGGTAATCCATGCAGCATATTTTACCATTATTGTAGGTCACCTATATAAGCTGGGAGCCGAAAAAGTGCTGCGAAGACACGTCTTGGAGCATGAGTGGCATGCCATCTTAGAAGAAGCTCACGAGGGCATAACAGGAGGACACTACGTAGGGAAGGCAACAACGCAGAAGATCCTAAGATCCGGGATATGGTGGCTTACGCTACATAATGACTCTCACGATTTTTGCAAAGCTTGCGATCCGTGCCAAAGGACGGGAAGGCCATCGTGTAGGGATGAAATGCCCCAACAACCGCAGATGGCCCTGCAAGATTTTGAAAAATCGGCCATCGAATTCGTTGGGCCCATCAACCTGCTGCGGAAGAAGACAGGTGCATGCTACATCATCACCACAACTGATTACGTAACCAGATGGGTCAAAGCGCAAGTGGTGAAGGATTGCACTGCAGACACCACTGTACATTTCATTTTTGAGTAGATTCTGACCAGTTTTGGTTATCCAAAGATCTTAATGAGCGATAAAGGTACGCACTTTGTTAGTGAAGCAATACAGGCCTTGAATGAATAATTTCAGATCCACCATGCGAAAGCACCCCGTATCATCCTCAGGAAAATGGAGCTATAGAAGCTTTTAATATGATCCTGGAGCAGGCACTGACCAAGGTATGTAATGCCGATCGCAGCGACTGGGACGTTCGCATCCCGTCTGTTCTGTGGGCATATCGAACCACTTGCAAGAAGCTGACAGGAAAGACACCATTTAAGATGGTCTATGGCGAGGAGGCCATTATGCCCATGGAGTATATTTTTCCTAGCCTGTGCTTCACAACCTTTACGAACATGGCAGAGCCTGATATCATGGATGAGTGTTTAACATAGCTTGTGGCTTTAGAGGAAGATCATTTCATTGCTAATTTCCATTAGCAGGTTCAGAAGGCTCGGGATAAGGCATGGCATGATCGACATATTCGGCAAAAGAAATTTGCGGAGGGTGAATTGGTCCTATTGTACGATAGCTAGTTTGCGAAACACCCAGGGAAGTTCCTTAAGCACTGGCTCGGTCCATATATGGTAAAAGACATTACTGATGGAGGATCGGTCTAGTTAGCTACGTTGCATGGTGATATGGTACCCTGATATGTCAATGGCAGCCGGCTCAAACCATATCATATCAAATGACTATATGGCTGGAGTAGCTCTATGGGGTGGAATACGCACACAAAGGGAAGTGATTGTAGGCAGGACCATGGTGCGCGGAGGGGTCGATCATAGGGTTGGAGGCCCGGAGAGGTGCGTTAGGAGCACAGAGGTGATTTTGGAGCGTAGAAGGTGTGCTGGGCATGTAGCGGTGTGCTCAGGGCGCAGAAGGTACGTTGGGAGCGCAAGGGTGCATTGGGCGCACAGGAGGTGCGAAAAATAGTTGTTGGAATAGTCAAACTGGGTAAAAAGAAAATTTTACCATTGAAAGGAGCATGCGGCTGGAATTTAATGAGGCGATTTCCGAAGATTTTTTACCGTTTACTTGATGGTATGTTTTTGATGAGCCTCATTCACACGTTGATTGATCCTTGCGGCTATAAAAGGAGAAGGATAGCTCAAAAGAGGGTTTAGTATCTCCTGAACAATTTGTGTTTTGCGAGTTTCTGCCTTGAGAAAGTCTGTGCCTATTATACGTTGTTAATGTCTGGGCATCCTACACCCTCTGAGAGTAGCAACTCTGAGTTCATTTTTCACGCTAGAATGACTGCAACTAATCCCGTTGAGTCTTCCTATCCTGTGACCTCAACGGAGCAAGAATATGAGGAAGTGTTGGAGGTTAACCCTAAAGTGGAGGAGGTTATGTCCACACCAAGCTAGAAGAAGAAAAAGGGGAAAGAAAAGGTGCAAGGGTCGGGAAAACCTACAAAATGGGTTAGGGTGAAGCCCTACACTTCCCCTTGAAATGTGAAGTCCCCGCGGGCGGTGGCCCAAACAAGCTCACCTAACCCAGTAAGAAGACCTCTCTCTGCTCAGGAAAAGGCCCAGATAGTTGAACCAATCAATTGGCTACTGCCCTTTTTTTGGCCTCGCAGGCCCTCGACATGCACGCTAAAGAATCTCGATGGCCTGTGCACCTATCTGCAGATGCCGCTAACCCTGGGGGTGGTCCCCATCATTGGAGAACCCTTTGGAAAACTCCACGAGGTAAAATTCGATGACCATGACCTGGCCAGTTTGGAGGCCTTCCCTGAATTGGTTTCGGAGCTATATCTTGAAAGGGTATTGGAAGACGATGGGATAAAGATAGTCCCCATGCGCTGGGTGTGCAGATTGGTTGGTTCTGGGCTCTTAAACTTGCTACAGATGCCACATTTTGGCCACTACAATATCACAGACTGGCTTGTGTGCCAACTTCTTGCCTTGGTCCATGATGTAAGCCTATGGATCCGGGATCGCATCCCCATTGATTCCGCGCTTATTCACCAAATTACTGGTCTACCCAAAGAAGGACCAGACCCTATGTTGAGCGTTGGCAGGATGGGTACCTTGTTGCTGGCATGCAGGATGACGCGCAAATGCCAGTCTGCCACCGTCCCTGCATATGTGATTTAGCTGGCAGGCCGATGCGAAAAAGGGGTTTGCTCCAATTGGTCCCAGTATCTGTGCAATAGATTTCTAGAAAATGTCTACAAATCCCAGGATTAGGGCCGGGCATTCTACTACTCCTGGTTGCTGCTTCTCATTGCATTGGTCGCATGGGAAGCCCCTGACGACTCGGTCCTCCCCGAGCTCACCCCAGATATGTGCGAGGGGGAAATGTACACGAATTTGTGGGACTCAAAGGATGCGCAGCGTATTGAGGACAATAAACTCTTCTGGGTACTATTTCAGAGCGGGCTCGCAACACCCATCAATTCTCGGCCACGCTTGTCGCCAACTGTTTATGATAAATACAAAAGCATCGCAACGTTCCAAGTTACCATGCATAATGTACAGATCAGAGGCCGCGAGGATCCAGCGTGGGTCTCGCTCCCATACATAGTTGCTGATGAGGACATTGACCACTTAATTGCGACTTGGCCTCCACACTGGAAGCTGGGCTTCAAATCAGGTGCGAAGGTTACCCCGCCCAACACCACCAAATAAACCAGAGGACAGAGAAAAAGTACTAGGAAGGGTGTGGAATCGGCATCATAGAAGGGTTCAAAACAGGGTAAAAGTATGGGGAAGGGCGCGAAACAACATCGTAGAAGGATTCGCAGCAGGATCTGGGTGCAGGTGGTCAAGAGGCGGGAGGTGCTGACTCCCCTTGAGGAACGAAGCGAACTGGTGACCTTGCTAAAGGGCCACGAAAGAAGTAACGTGCTCAACGGCCTAAACGTGACACCAGAGTTACGTTGACCGAAGAGGACCTAGATCAGATCGCAGATGCGGTCACCTTGGCCGTAGAAGAAAAATGGCTGGGTTTGGAGGAACAAAAGAAAGCCACAGTTGAGACACTCCAAATTGAGATCCGGGCTCTGCAGATTAAAGCTGATACCTTGGAGACTAGTATGATTCAGGCTAGATCGACCTCGGTAGCGAGCAGCGCAACATTCGTTACAGCAGAACACTGCCTCTGTCCCCTGCTAGGTGAAACCCTCGTAATGAGCCCACCCGACTTAGGAGCACAAGTCCAGGACTGTGCATAGGTACAACTGGATCTAGCCAGGTTGCCACATGATCATTGTAGGTCCTCCACGCCTCCCTGTTCGATGAAATCCAACATAGAGACTGTCGTGCACTAGCAGCTTAGTATAGCTGAGCAGATAATTGAGGAGAAAACCGCTGAAGTATCCCAGGTGCAAGGTGCATGTACCCTCGCTACTGCGCAGTAGAAAGAATCAGAACACCTCATCAGTCGGCTTTGCATAGACGTTAGTGAAGATATCCCAATTTCAGCCACCCCCTAGGAAAATATTGAGAGGCTTGTTGCAACCCTCAAGGCTTCGAGGACCGATATCCAGGTGGTTAGAACAGATATGGAACAACAGATTGCGGCCTTGCAGGCCAAATTGCAGCCAGAGACACCACTGGAGGTAAGAGCCTAGCGAGCTGTGTTGGTTACAGAAGCTACTAATGTCATTACAAGTTAGATCACTCAGGGTGTTCAGCTGCTGGAAACAACTATGCAGTTATGGACCAAGGTGCAGTGCGACCCTCTCCTGTGTGAAATCAACCAGGACCTACGCCAGAAGGAAGAAGCGTTTGAGCAGCGAGAAGCCACTATTCCTACTTTTATCCGCGCTCAATGATTAGCATGGCTACGTACTAGCCACACCCTTCGGGATGAAATTGGCGAACACCTCCAGAAGAAGAAGGCTCTCAGCGACCGCCTTAAGCCTTGGGTTGATGAAGCCCTCAAGCTCTCTCAGGATGTTGATGTCGTCGTTAAACAACTAAATCGGACTTTGGAGAGCGTCACCGCTGCGACAGAAGGCCCAACTTCGCAGAAGTTGGTGGATATTTCTCAGAATGCCACTGTGCCAAGTGAAGGAGTGCTACCCCCACTGGTTGAGGCGATCAGGCTGCTGTAGGCACAAGTGGAGACCCCACAACCACAGTGACTTGGGAAGAGTCACAAGATTGTGTTGGGGGCCTGTTGGAACGGGACGCCCTAAGCTGCGAATTTTGTATATTTTGGTATTAATTAATCTTGCGTAGGGATTTTGGGGTGTGTCAAAGCCCCCAATTTTTGTAATGGGTTAAATCATAGACCTAGGGTCCGCAAACCACGGTTTGCAGACCATGGGATAACTAGGCTATGTTGATACAAATAGATGAATAGATGGAGTCAAAAGATAGGCATGAATTTGGACTGATGCTACGTGTGAACTGTTATATCTATCTTGTGTTGTTTTGGGTAAGGACTCCTACTGGTTGTGTCCATGGAGATCCTCAGCCCTGCTGTGTGCAGACCCTGCTGGCTATGTTTTGGGTTGTAACTAGGTTTCTTTGACGCTAATATATTCGGATATAGTTGAAGTATCTCGGTGTTATCCAGATCTATTGTGTTACTATTGATACTAATCTTTGGAATCTGTTTGGTGTTGCGAATACATCTATGCTATCTGTTTATGCTGCGAATATATCTGTGTTATTGTATAAAGTATATCCGTGATCTATTATAAATGCGTTTGTGATATTATGTGCTGGTAATTCCTGATACGCACGTGGATGCGAAGGTACTGACTAGATCTGTGCATGGTAATAGCTATGTTAGGGTTAAATACTGATTATACTATGAAAAGCCTGTGAATAGACTAAATCTGTGAAAATCTAATAAGCTGCGAACGTAGATCTACTTTGAATTACCTACTCTCTCTTAGGGTGCGGAAACCTGGTTCTAGCACCCTCCCATACTACTTCAGGTGAGACCTTGGCCTGCGTAAGTAGGTTATTGCCGAAAGGGCCACTAGTATAGCGGTTTGTTGGCAAACCTTAACCTCTGAACCTGGGTTAGGACCGCTCAAGCCAACAATTACTACAAAACGAGGGATCTCAGGGAAGAAATCTTTGGCATGACCCAGAAGGAAGGGGAGAGCCTCAAGGATTTGGTGGAAAGATTCCAATACAATTTACATAGATCTAAGATGAATCAATTGGATAAAGAGACCAAGAGGACCATTTTGCTTAGGGCCATAAGACTAGAATATTTAAAGGTCTAAAATCTAATGGGAGCAGGCGATGTATCGAAGCTAAGTTATGATTATGTGTGTGAGCTTTGTAAAATATATTCAAGAGGAAAATCCAAGGTTGGAGGTGGATCAAGAGATCCTTCTTCCAAGCTCGTCAAATTAGTTACCGGAGCTGGAGTAACCAGAGCTGAAATGGGTAATTTATTTGAAAATTTTAAAACTGATATTCTTAGCACTTTATCTTCATAATTGGATGTTTTGCAGGCTAAGAAGAAACATGAGAAACATGATGAATTGGAGAACTCCTTGGTGGTGTTCTGCTCCAAATGCAGGAAGAAACACGCTCTAAGGGAATGCCCTGTTGATAGTATCGAGGTATGTTGAATTTGTCAGGCTGAGCATTCCATTGATCAATGTCCTTCTCTGCCTGAAATTAAGGCAGAATACATAACAGATCAAGGAGCTGTCAATGTGCTTTATGCAATGGCACCTCAGAGACCATGGCAACCACGTCCTGCAAGTATGTTACAGTCAAATTTTCAATTTCCTCATGCTCAAAATCAGATGTGGAATGTTCCAATGCCCTAGCAGCATTGGCCTCCTCAACAACCTTGGCAGGGGAACTATTCTTATCAAACTACACATATTTTCCCACATCAAAACTTTTATTCACAGTCCACACCGCAACAAATGATACAACCACAAAAACAACTTCAATTGACTGCTCCACCAAATCGACCTCGTCCCACGCAAATTCCTGCTCAACCAGTGTCTAACCCCAATAATAGAACCGTCTGATCTGCTCACAACATTGGATTGGTAATTTATCCCACTTTTCCTACCTATTGTATTGCATCCCAACCGCTGCAGGAAGTTTTTGTCCCTATTTTACATGAATTTTCTATGTCTTTGTAGGAAATGCCTGTTCCTGTGTTACAGGAGCTCCCTGTATATTTGCATGAATTACCTGTGTAGTTGCAGGAAATCAACCGTAGGTCAGGAAGAGTGGTGAATTAGCCTAAAATAATTGAGGAGATTTTAGAGGAAGATACCTTAGAGATTCCTGAAGAGGAAACCACACCTGAACCAGCAAAATCATCTACCTCAAGGCCACAAGAACCTTCCTCATCTCATATAGTCTAGCCTCATTTTCTAAAGAGGTTGGAAATGTAAATCAAAGCAAAACAAACTGAATTTGATATTATATCCGAACTAAGAAACATGTGCATCAGGATCCCATTGCCGCAAGCAATAAAGGACATCTCAATATATGCTAAAACAGTGAGGGAACTATGTACCAAGAAACCAGGGAGACAAAAGAAAGAACCCTCAACCATTCAAGTAGGTGGAAATATTGCAAGTTTAATGTCTACCATATTTTTTATTGAAAAATATGCGGATATCGGAATCCCTGTGGTTACCACCTTTTTCAATGGATATCCCATAAAGAACACTTTGATTGATTTTTGTGCAGCCATCAATGTGATGACTATGGAAAATTTGTCACATATAGGATCCTTTAACTTGTTACCCAATCCTACCATGTTAGAATTAGCAGATAGGTCTAAGGTAAAGCTAGAGGGTGTTTTAGAAGATATTGTCATCTCATTAGATTCCTGGGAGTATCCTACAGTTTTTTATGTTCTTCAACCTAAAAATAACTTGGGGGGGCACCCATTGATCTTGAGGAGAAAATGGTTAGCTACGACTGATGCCTACATAGGGTGTAGACCTGGAAACATGACTATCACTCATGGGGCTGAAGCAAAGCACATTAACTTGTACCCCCTCTGCTAAATCCCTCTTAAGATCAGAAAACACACAATGGGTTGAAGAAGAGGAAGAAGAACATGATTCAGAAGGTACCTTAGCAATTTTAACAATAGCCCAACCACGAGTCTTAAGGAAAATTCTGAATAAGATCTGATAAATTGTTGTATTTCTAATCCTGATTTCCCGCAGCAGTTAGAAGGACAATCTAGTCATAATTTAGATATCATTACTAATCTGTAGGATTTTTATGAACATAGTTTAGCTTATGAATTACATTCAACCCTCTTATCTTCATTTCCTACATATTCAATGTTTGAATGGGGGAGTAAGGTAGTAGAGATTTTTCCTAAAAAAATCTTTAAACATTAATTCCGCCTTAAATCCTGAACAAGAAAAGAAATTAATACAAACATTAAGAATTTTTTCAGACACATTTGCATGGGAATATACCGATATGAGAGGCATTCACCCAAACACATGCATTCATCACATTTCTATAGAAGAAAATGCTAGGCCCGTAAGACAACCACAAAGGAGGATGAACCCTGCTTTAAGAGAAATTGTAAAAGATGAATTACAAAAGTTGTTAAATGTAGGATTCATCTATCCTATTTCAGATAGCCAGTGGGTATCCCCACTAGTCATTGTCCCCAAGAAAAATGGTAAATGGCGAGTGTGCGTAGATTATATGGAATTAAGAAAGGCTACATTAAATGACCATTTCCCTTTACTATTTATATACCAAGTACTGGACACATTAGTAGGGAAAAAATACTTTTCCTTCCTAGATGGATTCAGTGGATATAATCAGATTAGGATAGCTCTAGAGGATCAGGAAAATACAACATTTACATGTCCCTAGGGTACCTATGCATACAAAGTCTTACCATTTGGCCTATGCGACGCACCAGCCACATTTCAGCGGGTGGTCCTTGGTATTTTCTCTAATATTTTGCATGATTGCGTAGAATTTTATATGGATTATTTTACAGTTATGAGTGATACTTTTGAAGAAGCTTTACTTAATATTGAAAGTTTCACATAGATGTAGAGAAACTAGTCTTTCGTTAAGTAATGAAAATTGTTTTATGATTATGATTGAAGGTATTTTTTTGGGTCATCATGTTTTTGCTCTAGGAATCAAGGTTGATCCAAAAAATATTGAGGTTATTGTAAAAATGCCTCCACCAACTAATCAAAAGGGAGTTAGAATTTTTCTTGGACATGCAGGCTACTATAGGAGGTTTGTTGAAAATTTTGCAAAGGTAGCCTCTCCATTGATTAAATTGTTGACTAAAGAATCTGAATTTCATTGGAATGATAAATGTCAAGCTGCATTTGATAAACTCAAGGAAACAATTTCTTTAGCACTTGTCTTACGAGGCCCATATTGGAGTTTTCCTTTTCATATTTCCACTGATGCCTCTGATTCATCCATAGGAGCAGCATTGGGTCAAAAGGAGGATCCTGTCACCCATGCTATCTATTTTGTTAGTAAAAATTTAACTAATGTAGAACTGAATTATACAGTGACTGAAAAAGGGTTCCCTACTGTAATTTATGCTATTAATAAGTTTAGACATTAAATCATGGGTTATGAAGTTTTTGTGCACATAGATCATTCTGCTATTTGTTATCTCATGAATAAACCAATCACTAATGGTAGAATTAATAGGTGGTTGCTGTTGCTACAGGAATTTGACATCACAGTAGTGGATAGGCCAGGAAAAGAAAATTAGGTAGCTGATTTCTTATCTAGGCTTAGTCATGCAGGTGAGGATGTTCCTGTTAATGATAAATTTCTAGATGAAAACCTGTTTTCCATCTCTGTTAAAGCACCTTGGTTTTCAGACATGGCTAATTATCTTGCTACAGGAAAGTTTCCACCTTACTTTTCATCTAATCAGAAAAAGAGAATCATTAGGAAAAGTGCTGATTATTCTTCGATTAGGGGAGATCTTTTTTTCACAGGAGTTGATTTGATTATTCGCAAGTGTGTCAGAGAAGATGAGATCTATGAAATATTAAGAACCTGCCATGATGAACCATGTGGAGGAAACCTTGCAGACAAGCAAAAAACTTACAATATCCTTCGTTTATGTTATTACTGGCCATACGTCTTCAAGGATACAAAAGAGTATGTTTGAAAGTGTGATAGCTGTTGGGTCTCAATCTAGTCTCCTAAACTGAGCTTCATTTAATTGTCAACCAGGATTTGTAAACTGCTGAATTGAAGTGTACCATATGTACCTAGGTGCTTGTTTCCTAATGCGTTGTATGTGGTTTTGTGATGTTTTTGGTCTTTTGTGATGATTTGTGATGTTTTTGGTCTTTTGGTGTTTTATGTTCACAATGAAACTGCCTAGAAAACTAATGGAAAGAAGTTGGTGGTCAAAACAGAGTTAAATCTAATGTATGGAATGGAAAATGCAATTAGAAATACTTGAAGCAAAATCTGAACTATGACTAAATAGAAACAAAAGCTTGATAATGACTTCTTAGGCAAATGACACAAACTAAACTTGAGAAATGATCACTAAATATGCAAGTTCTCTAACTAGATAGTTAAACACTAATTTTATCATGGTGCAACATTCTGTTCTAAGCTCATCTATTCCATGACTAATTCCTAGTTCTATTCTGCAATTTAATTGGATGTCTCAGAACCTATACTCAAAGAGTTATTGGTTTCTTGTTCAAATTAGTTCTTTTGAGGAAGAGCTCTGTTCATAAAATGATGAGGAGATTGCAGAGAGATTTCAGACCTTATAGTGATGTTATCTTCTGTTCCTATGTTTATGGATCACTTGTAGTTTTCAGAACAAAAAGATATTTGTGAATAATGAAGGCTGTCTTGTGAATCCTAACAACTAAAATAATCTATTGTGCAAAGGATGACAGTGTGACTATGAGATGTAAGTGCAATGAGTTAACTTAAGAATGGATCTAAGATGCTTCTAAACTAGAACAATGTTGAAAGATAAGTCATCATCAAACTTGAAACAAAGTAACTGAACATGAATTAAATGCAAATGAAACTCCGGAGCATTCTAACTAACATGCATTATTCTATGAAGTTACACAATCTGTTTGTTCATCATTAGTGATATTTTGGAAGAGTTCCTTCTTGTGGAAGAGGTAGAACAATTCTGACTGTGGACTTGTATGCAATTGAAAGCAAATGAAATGAAAGCAAATGAAAAAAACTAAGTTATCACACCCATACCCTACTCGTCATTATGATGTCTTGGGCAAGCGTTTAAGAGCAAGATCAGAGATGATACTTAGTACAAACAAACAACTAAATCTTTCATTATCACGGTCATGTCTTGAACTTCTTAAGGATGTATTGGAAGAATTTCTTCTTGTGGAAGAGTGATTAGAACAAGTGTAACTGCGATAGTGAATAGAAAAAACTACAACTAATTCCTACAATACTATAGCTATTCATCATTCATTGTTATGATCTGTTGGAAGAATGTCTTCTTGTGGAAGAACTGGAATGAATATAACTACAGTATCTAGTTAAAAACAAATACAAATTAAACTCCTATCCTACAATACCATAGTCATTAATCATTCATCATTTTGGTCTGTTGGAAGAGTGTCTTCTTGTGGAAGAGCTGGAACGAATTATGACTACAGTAGCTAGTTAAAACAAATACAAATTTAACTCCTATCCTACAATACCATAGTCATTAAACATTCATCATTTTGGTCTGTTGGAAGAGTGTCTTATTGTGGAAGAACTGGAACGAATACGACTACAGTAGATAAAACAAAACAACTACCAATTCAAATGCAAAACGTAAAAGCAGCTAGGAAAAACTTATCTAGTTTACGCAAAAGAAATCCGTGCAAGAGGCAGGGGCCCTCTACCACTTGACGGCATTCAACTTCAAATCAAATCACGCCTTCAGAATAACTTTGTCTTCTCCATTAACAATGCAATAGTTCGAACATAACACTCTGTGTCTTCAAGGACGTAACACAGAGTTTACACAAAATCTAGCAGCAAATCTAACACAAAATCTCTAACTAAGCTCTCGGTCTACTCAAGAGTTTATAAAGTAAATTCCAGTAACAATAATTAAAACAATTTAGGAATAATGTCTTTCCTTATCCGAATCATCTTAGGAGTCTTTGAGGTGGCTACGTGAAGAAGAAAAGACATCTGGACTGAGACAGTCCTAGTAGGAGTCTTCCTTCACAAATGTGTTCCCACATGCATAACCGTACCCAGAATTCATTTCCTCTTCCATGATGAGCAACAAACCATGTAGGCACGACGTGGATCATGCCCATATGCGTTTTTCCTCAAGAGGCCACCTGGAACATACTCAAACATGAAGGTAGCTGCAGAATCGCCGGTTAGCTACGGAATGTCTGCATTCTGCAGCTAGTTCCGGTCAAAATGCTTAAAAATGGCAACAATCACAAAATTCAACAAGTCAGTCATGTAAACCATTCTAGAAGTAATTTTAACTATTTTTATTGATCAATTGGGTTTAAAATAGAAATGGACAAGGGAGAATGAGGTAAAATGAGGTGAAGGAAAGCACAAATTTGAGGCTCAACAATAGCTACCAAAGAATGGGGTGGCCTGTACAAACATATGAGATGCCTTTGCAACCACAGGTTCTCATAGAACCATTCCAGAGATGGGCTCTTGACTTTGCAGGTCCCATCAAGCCCCCATCCAAATGTAAGAAGTATATTTTAGTTTGTACTAATTATGTGAGAAAGTGGGTAGAGGCAAAAACACTACCTAGAGCAACGGAAAAAGCAGTGGAAAAATTTCTTTTCTCTGATATTTTTGTAATATTTGGAGTACCTAGGGAAATATTTACTGATCAGGGTGCTCAGTTTGTGTCTAAGCTTATGCAAGAAATTGTGCAAAAATATCAGATTACCCACTGGAAGTCCACCCCTTATCATCCACAGGCCAATGGGCAGGTGGAATCAACCAACAAGGTGCTGGAAACAATCCTTACCAAAATAGTTCAATTACATAAGAAGGATTGGTCTGACAGACTTCTTGGGGCCTTATGGGATTACCGGATCACATGGAGGGGTACCACTAGCTTTTTTCCATATGAACTAGTGTATGGAAAACAGGTTTTGTTGCCCATTGAATTTTAGATAAAAACCTTTAGAATGGCATCGTAATTGGGTATGAAATTTGATGAAGCACAACAACAGAGAATCTTGCTGCTCAACGAATTAGATGAAATTAGGGAGGATGCTTTTCAACGTACTGACTTGATCCAATAACAAAGGGCTAAATGGCACGACAGATACATGAAAAAGAAGCAGTTCAAAGAGGGAGACTGGCCATTGTTGTATGATTCTAAATTTAAAAACTTTAAAGGGAAATTTAACACACATTGGCTAGGACCTTATGAAATTGAGAAAGCTTTTGATAATGGATCTGTTCAGATTAAAACTATTGATGATGAGAATGTTACCTTCCTGGTGAACGGGCACAGACTCAAGCTATACCAAAAACCCCAATCCAAGGCAGAATTGTGAAGGAAATTGTGAAGAAGAAAGAGCTGGAGATGGTAAGGGAAGAGATCATTCCTTCCACTATCTCTTCCTGATTTCCTGCTGATGCAATGAGCTCACTTTGTTCCTCCTCATGCTCGATAAACCATGAGAGGAATGTATATTGGGTATAGGTTTATTCCTTTTTCCAGGCTCAATGGACTATATACAGAAAAGGAACCCATTGGAGTCTTCTTTTTCAGCATTTCAGACTCTCTAAAATTGAAATTTGGCGAGCATGGACTGCCCTGGGCTCGTTAAAAACACAGGTCAGTAGATCCCTTGGGATCCTTTCAATAATTTTTTTTTTCCAGTTAATATATGGATTGCTCGTGTTGGATTGATATGGGATTTCTTAAGGCCTTCCTTCCAACAATTCTGGCCCATTGACATCAGTAGATTATCTGTGTACAATATTAGAGCCTTGTGATGCCTTGAAGCTTGTATGCCCCAATGATAGGCTATCTCGCCAGTGGTAATGGAGAATCATTATGGCTTCTTTACTACTGGATCCTACAGGGGGTTCCACAACAACTCATATATTCACACCAGATAGGATCCATCAAGGTACCTTGGTCCTCACTCTCATTAATGGTGATGGACCTCGCATTGGTTAACAATTGACCTCAATGACTGGTAATCCAATGAGCCCATTGCACATTTGACATTGACACATTCATTCATGTGTAATAGAATGTACACAATGGGTGGAGAGAGTTGTTCCTGCAGATCCAGCTTCAAGTCCTGCAGAATGTTCAACAATTGCAGTTTTGACTTCCTGAAGAATGTTCACAATTATTTTAATTCCTGCAGAATGTTCATTAGTTGCAGTTCAGTTCCTGAAGAGTATTTAGTAATTATTTCTACAGAATGTTCAGCAGTCGTAGTTTTGATGCCTGCAGAGCATTCGACATCCAGTTCTTAATTCCTACAGAACAATTGTTAGACACAACAACACCTGGATTTCCTGAAAAGAAAAGAGAAAAGAAAAAAAATCATTAAACAGAACATATATTAAAATCATGTAATAAAATATTAACAAGTCATTATGTGGTTAAGGTCATGGATTATATGTTTGATGTAATAGGTTATCATTGCAAGAGCAGGCTACGTCATCAAGGATAGGTCCGTTGGAGGTAAGCGGTAACGTACAACCGGTGATAAGGCTCTCGAGGTAAAGGTATAATGACACTTAATTTTTAATTTTTTTGGCATAGCTAAGGCTATGGTAACACTTTGTAGCCATGGGACATTAAGACATTAATTCTATGACCTGTCATCATTTCACCGGCAGTGTTTTTACTTTCGAGATTTATCATGCAGGTCGGATCATGATATAAATCATGATCACGACCTTCCGTCGAAAAAAGCTCCATATTTTCTATTTATTCCTCTCACTGTCGAACTGTTGCATAAGTCTCAGACCACATTCTTGCAACTTGCATTTGCTTTGTTTTGTCTGTCCATAATTGCCTTGTCCATTTTTTGCCCCTGCCTGCCCATTTTTCTCCTCCGCTATGACTAAGATTCGAGCCCTCGTCAAATTCGATCCTGAGAGTCTCGCGCTACTAGAATCTGATCCTTGCAGCAAGGTGAGAATAGAAAAGGCGGGATGGCTGCCTTTATTTCAAAGGTTTAGTGGGAATAATTCTGAAGTAACCAAATCTTTTTCCTTGAACCTAAACAGGGAAAAATCACAAGTGGGGAACATCCAATTCAGGCTGACAAAAGAACTGGTGGCAAGGGCATGTGGGATCCCGAAAGATGGAGAGCAGTGGTTTAAAAACCGTCACTTCAGTAAAGACATGTGCACGAATTTCCTGCAGAAGGAACATTCGAACCCCGACTGGAGTAAGGGGATTCCACATGAATTTTTATTGCATAAGTACCATTAGTTACTATTTTTCCTACAGCAATATGTTACATGTGAAGGCCGGTTTGGCCTTGCTTTCCTGTTTCATATCAGGCTCCTTGGACAATTCTGGGACAAACCTTTAAATTTTCCTTATTATTTATAAATTTCATTGATCAAGATGTCCTCGGCTGCAAAAAAGAGGGTTTCCCACATAGAGGAAAAACTCTACCATCACTGGCTAGTAAAGATTATTCTGGTGGAGGTCCTACAGAAACGTGAGAAGACCTAGGAGGATTTTCTGCAAGAAAATAATTTTGTGGAGGATGGATATTTTGACTCTTTAAGGGTCAAGGAAGAGAAACTCGTAGAGAAGCCGAAAAAGAAACCGCGGACACGTGGACCAAAGGTGGAAAAATATGACGAGGATGATGACGTTGTGGTGACTGGTGAAACTTCAGGGAAGAGCTCTCGGCAGAAGGCGCTTTTGACCCCTACAAAATGGTATACCAGAAGCCAGGCTGCCTAGCTGGCCATCAAGGATATAGTAAAAGAGGGAGCACCAACTAAAAATAAAATGATAGAGAAGTCCCGCGGCCAGCCCAAGGGAAAAGAAAAGGTGAACCCTGCTACAGTCAATGACAAGGACACTATGTTCTTTCTAGACACCTCACTGCAGGAAAGTCAGAATGAAGCCATGAAGTCGCAGGAGGATGTGAGCGTGCCCCAATGCTCACAAGGGCATAATGAGGAAGCGGTGACCCCATTAAAGAAACAATCTTGACAAATGCTGGAGGAAACTATCAGAGAACTTACCCTTTCAAAACGTGTCTTGAAAGTAGAGAACGCGTCTCTAAAAGAAAATAGCCACAATATACAGCAGGAGCATGAAGAGTGGCACGAAAAGGCAACCTGCATCATGAAAACGAAGTGGACCCAGATCGACCACCTGGAGAGGAAGATTGAGGAGTATAGAGGATAGATTCAAGTAGAATCTAGTCGGGCTCAGTTATATCACCTGGTTGCAGTGGCTGCAACCCAGGTGAAAAATTAGGTTTCTGTTGAATACTGCTTCAATTTTTCTTGCATAGGGACATGCAAGAGTTTTGGTGTGGGGGAGATGTTAAGTCTGAACTTTACCTACTTTTTCCACCTATACTAAGCCTTGTTTCACCCATTTTTGGCATGTTTTTTCTCTTTAATTATACCTAGTCCAACTATGTCATCTAATTTTGTCTAAAAAGGGTATCATAGGCCTAAGGTATGTTGAAACTACATTAGAAGTGTCATTTTATCTAATTTGAAGCATTCTTTGAACTGGTTGTGTCATTATTGCATTACTACTTTAACTAGCCTTGGACTCATGTGAAAATTTGTTAGATTCAAACAGTTCTGCTAATCCTACAGACAACTCATACAGCCGAGATTCCTGCAGTTGTTCTAGATTTTTTGCAGATATGCCGATTTCCTGTAGATACACCAATTTCCTGCAACCACCTCAAAATCATGCAGTGAGATCGACAGACAACTTCAAAGACATAACAAAAATGGTCTAATCCATGCCTTCGGTCATGGATTAGACCCAACAACAGTTTACTTTGTCAATCTGTATCTGTATTATGGGCTGTAGGCTTAGTTTAGTAATATTTTTTGTTCACAGCCAAATATGGGCTGCCAGAAATGTATAAAATCGGATATAATTTGCTTATACGGGGAGCTTTTGGTTGGGTTGGAAGCTGTTGTTACAGAGAACAATATTAGACTATAATCGACTATTATTTCAGATTAATAAAATAATTTATGTTATGTTTATTTTCCTGAGCAACTTCTTTAATCTTTGAAGGAGTTGTGAGCAAGGGAGGGCCCCCTTCGCTCACAACTCCCACAAAAGAGTGTGTGTTTATTTCTTTTTTAATTATGCATTAATAATTTCCTGTAACATCTAGTGTTTCCTTTTTGTATTTCCTACAACAAACTGTAAATTGGTTAAGTGAATTAATATTTTATGTTGATGAGCTCTTTTCATTTGGCTAATGCTTGGATTCATGCTTTTTAAGTTTGATTCTTGATTGGGATTGTTTTCTTTTATCTTTCTTGCATTAGTATCAGCAAACATAAGTGTTATAGAGGGATGATATATGCCGCTCCATAACCATTGTTTCAATAGTACTGATACAAGAAAGGAACATGAGTTGTTGATTGTTGTTTGATCTCTACCTTTTCACATTCAATATCAACAATCGTAAGTGCTATAGAGGTATGATATATGCCACCCTGTCTACTCAACTTAGTGTTTCTAAATTGATGTCATAAATTGTCAACCAGGGCTAGTAAACTGTTGAAGTGAAGTGCACTATACGTGCCTAGGTATCTTCTTCCTACTTCGTTGTGTTTAGTGTTTTTCTAGTGCTTTTGGTTTTGTGTTTTTATGCTAAGAGGAAAATAACTAAATTGTTGGCAAAGAGAAGTTACTGATCACACTAAAACAGAACAAAATCTACTCTAAACTATGAATGACACCTAAGAACAGAAAATGCTAATCCACAGATTGTAAAGGTCACTTATCTAGAATATATGCACAAAGCCTTTCGGACAGTAGGGGCCCTCTACCATCATATTGGCACATGAATCCTTAACTCCTCAAAGTTGTTTCAGATCATGCATCAAATTTGTACTTCTTTCATTAAAGGAAAAACGCTCAAAAACAAAGTATCACCGTCTTTGAGAACTAACAACAAAACATCAACTAACTAACTGTTTCTCGGTTCACCGAGTTATTCTTATAAGAAAATACATAACTGTCATTGAGTAGAAATAGGCATAGATGTCTTTTACAATCAAAATTGAACCAGAACTCCTGTTGAGGACTCGTATTTTGCTGAAGACACCTGCAAAGTCCTTATCCTTGTAGAAGTCTACTTCTTAGTTTTGGTTTTCTCCACGTGCATAACCAATTACAGATTTTTGCTCAACCTTCGTAGAGGACAAGGAATGATGTAGGAGAGTTCTAGAATTTAACCATATGCGTTTTTCCTTCAAGTGACACTTGTAACCCGTGTGAACATAAAGATGGCTACGAAATATGCGACTAGTTATAGAATGGCTGCATTCTGTAGCTAAGTCTGATAAAAAATCACTATGAAAACAAAACCACAAAAGTGTAATAAGTCAGTCACTGCATGCATTCTTAAAGTGATTTTAATCATTCCTATTGATATTTTAAGCCTATAGCTGATAAAGGATAATTGGAATGAAGTGAAATTTGGTGAAAGGAAAGGACATCTTTAGGGCTCAACATACCCCCACTGCAAAGCTTTTGCATGTCCTCATGCAATCAATCCATGTATTCTGAAACTTCTGCCAGGACATCTAACTTCCTTTTTCTGCTCTGCTTGGTTTTCAATGGCATCCTAGGCTTCCTTATGACCAATTTGAACGTCATATTTATAAGTGCCCTGCTCAACTTCTTGTTTTTCTTCTTCAACTTCTCACTAGCCTTGTACAATTTTTCCATTTGCAGAGAGAGAGTTGTGTTCATGTCACTTTTCAGTTTGACTTGTTCCCTTAAAATTTCATTTTCATTTTTTATATGCCTATTGAGTACTTCCAATTCATATTTGTCTCTTCTCAACACTTCAATTGAAGATTCTTGTGGGCTAGGAGTTCTCTCTCTGTTTTCTGAGGCTCTCTTTTCTAATGACTCAACATAATTATAGATTTGTTGTTGGGCTGGGTCTACCTCCGGAGTTCCTCTATCAAGATCCTCTTCGTACTGGTACTCAGGAGATCTGTAAGCTAGTGTCTCTTCATCTTCAATATCTATGATTCCTGTTTGCTTAACTCCTGTCTTCTTCAATATGCCTATGAGCCTATGACTTCTTCTCAGTTTAGATGGTCCCTCACCTCTCTCCTTAGCATAATTTCTTATTATCTTTTCCTTTTTGATCTGTTTCTTGATTTTGGCCAATTTTTCAGAGATAATCTCCTCACTATCTTCTTGTATGGATTTATCAGTTTTAATTTCAACAGATTTGGCATCTTTTCCCCTCCTGCTTCTTCTTACAAGTTTTCCTTCAGATGGAGTTTCTTTAGGTTCTTCAAAATGATTCCTCAAGAGGAACTCATCCCAACTGTCTCCTACCTTTTTCAAGTGATGCTCAATTAGAATTTTAACTAGACCATGATGATATAAAGTGGTTTCTAAGAACTGAATCCTTTTTTGGAAATTAGAAGCCATCCTCTTTAGGCTATGGAGTAAGAAAAATGGTAAATTTATCTCTTCATCTAGGAAATTCATCATAAGTCGAATATGATAAACATATAGGGTGCAAAGCCTTCCCTCACAAGTTATAAAATTTTGCAGAATTAGCAACATATTTCGCCATTTATTCTTTAAGGCTGAACTAGGAATGCCTTTCTTGAAAAATGAAATATCCATACCTGGTGTTTTTAGCATCTGTCTCCATGCTTCATTGTGAAATTCTTTGTTTTTGAACCATCATTCACCTTGCCTTGGTAACTCTGCTGCTTCTGCTATGAAGGATTCTGTGATAATGAACTTGACATCACCTATTTCAACTTCTGACCCGTTGAATGGCCGGGCAAATGACTTAGTGACCTCCTTATGAAATCCATTGAAATTCTCCAAAAAATGTAGCCATCCAACCTGCTGTAACATCTCTTTAATTTGTGGGTAACCTTCTAGATATTTGGTTCCAACTGGTTCGGACCTTACAATAAGTCCCATGGCTTCTTCTCCTCAACTTCAATTTACTACTCTTTTACTGCTCTCCTATTCAAGGTAAAAATGGATGTAGAGGGTTGTTGTCACCTTAAAGACGACCTCTCTGTTTCTACAGACAGGAATTGGCTACGGAAAAATGACATGAAGTGGATATGGGATGCGTGAAATACGGTGAGGGTAAATCACACGAATAAATGAGTTTGAGAGTTGTCATGGAGTAAAATACCGTTGAGAAATCCCATGAGGATTTCAAAATCATCAGTGAATATTTCGGGTTAGTGACGTGACCTAATAGGTCACTTCAAGTACTGACCGTTAACTTTTAATAAATGATGATTTGATATGGCGGAATGGAAGGGATTTGTCCAATGATTTTATGATAGGTTTGATCAATATGAATAATCAAAATAACATTTTGAAACATACATATGACTCAACCATACTATATCTTTCATAATTTGTTATCATAATAATTTCACAATTTTACCTTAGCCCTTCTTTTGATTTTTGCTGTTTTAATATGCTTTGCCTTTCCTTTGAAAATCATTGATCTTTTAGTATTCATAATCCCTTTGATTTTGCTTGTTGAAATAGTTGTGCAGGATCAATTTGCTGTTGAACAAATGGTTGTTGGATAGTTGGCTACAGAATATCTGGCCGCAGAATGTCTGGTTGCAGAATATCTGGCTGCAGAATGTACCTGTAAAAGCTTTGAGACATGGAATGAAATGATTTGAAATATGGATGGAATGAAGTATGAAATGAAATAAAATGGATCATGAAATATAGTGGAATGAAGCATGAATGAAGTGAAATATGATGGAATGAAATGGATCATAAATGTGGAGTGGAATGAAATATGAAAAGTGGCCTGCAACTTATGATTTGTAATACTCAATGCCAGAAAAAGATCAATTTTGAAAATCTGAAATGAAATGAGAGGGATCATGAAATGGAGTGAATGAAATATGGATGAAGTGAGATATGATGGAATAAAATGGATCATCAGTGGAGTGTGATATGTAAAGTGGGCCTGCACTTATGATTTTATGATACCGGCTTTCAGGAAAAGAACAATTTTGAAAAGCTAAAGTGTCAGAAGGATTCTGATTTTCACCTTATATTTTCTGTATAAGCATGCTAATCAATGATTAGTTTTCATGTTTATACTTTATTTATTTATTTATTTTTAGCATCTGATTTCAGAAAACACAATTAAGTTGATGAAGAAGAAGGATTCTTCTTCATTAACTTCACATCACTGTTCTCTTGGAATCTCTTGACAAATTCTTCTCTTGAAAGTGGCTTATGATACAGTTTCAATCTATGACCATTTACAATAAAAGTGACCTTATCTTCATCTATTGACCTGATTTTTATTGCTCCATTGTCAAAAAATTTCACAATTTCATATGGCCCAAGCCAATGTGTTTGGAATTTACCTTGGAAATCTTTGAACTTTGAATCAAACAAGAGGGCCTAGTCACCTTCTTTAAATTTCTTTTCCTTAATGTATTTATCATGCCATCTAGTCCTTTGCTGTTGGACTATATTTGTTCTCTGGACTGCATCCTACCCGATCTCATCCAATTCATTAATCTGCTCCAATCTGTGCTTTTGTGCTTCTGTTAGATCAAGTCCTAACTGGACTGCCATTTTAAAAGTTTGAATCTGAAACTCTATGGGAAACAAGACTTGTTTTCCATAAACAAGTTCATAAGGGGTATGACCTGTTGTGCTTCTCCATGTAGTTCTATAGGCCCACAAGGCTTCAGGAAGCCTGTCTGCCCAATCTCTTCTATGTAAATGAACAGTCTTTGTCAGGATCCCTTCAATGACCTTATTAGTAGATTCCACTTGGCCATTTGCTTGTGGATGATAGGGAGTATATTTTCTGTGTCTTATTTTGTACCTCTCCACCATTTGTTCCACTAGCTTTGATGTGAATTGAGTTCCTTGATCTGTAACAATTTCTCTTGGGACACCAAAACGAGTAAAAATATCCTCAAAAAGAAAATTAACTACAGATACTTTAGTAGCAAAAAGTAATGGCTTGGCCTCTACCCATTTGGTAACATAATCAGTGCAAAATAATATATATTTCTTTTGTCTTGATGGAGGACTAATAGGTCCTACAAAATCTAAAGCCCATTTCTCAAAAGGTTCAATATGTACCTAAGGCTGCAATGGAATCTCACCTGAACGAGAAGGTTTCCCTACTCTTTGGCAGCTATCACACCTTTTGACATACTCTTTAGCATCTTTAAAAAGGGATGGCCAATAGTATCCTAAATGAAGGATCCTATAAGCTATCCTTTTATCAGCAAAGTGTCCACCACAAGGTTCATCATGACATGCCTTGAGAATCTCAGGCATCTCATCTTCTCAAACACATCTCCTAATGATAAAGTCTGGACCTGTTTTTTATAACTCATTAGCAACCCATGAATATTTTGCACTGTCATAAATGATCTTTCTTTTGTCTCTTGCATTCATTATTGAAGGAAATTTCCCTGAAACTAGATAATTAGCAATGTCAGCAAGCTAAGGAGTTTGAGTAGAAATTGCAAAAAGATATTCATCAGGGAATTGATCTTCAACTGGAGTATTGTCTTTAATGTTTTGGAGTCTAGATAGGAAATCAGCTACTGTATTTTGTTTCCCAGGCCTATCTAGAATGGCGATGTTGAATTCCTGTAAAAGCAATAACCATATTATGACTCTGCCATTAGTAATTGATTTGTTCATTAGATATTTAATTGCAAAGTGATCTGTGTGAAAAAAAGTTTCATAGCCTGTTATATAGTGTCTGAATTTATTTATGGCATGAACAACAACTAAGAACTCTTTTTCAGTTACAGTATAATTTAACTCTGAAGGAGTCAAATTTTTACTTGTATAGTAGATGGCATAAGGAATCGGGTCTTTTTGTCCCAATACAGCTCCTAAAGTTGTATCCGAGGCATCTGTTGAAATATGAAAAGGTAATTTACAGTTAGGTCCCCTTAAAATAGGTGCTTCAGAGATTTTTGTTTTTAGGGTCTCAAAGGCTAACTGGCAATCAAGATTCCACTTGAATTCACTGTCCTTGGTGAGTAATTTGAAAAGTGGAGATGCTATCTTGGTGAAGTTTTCTATAAACCTTCGATAATATCCTGTAAATCCTAGAAAACTCCTAACATCTTTTTGACAACTTGGAATAGATAAGTTAGAGATGACTTCAAATTTTGACTCATCAACTCTAATCCCATCCCCTGAAATGTGATGCCCCAAAACAATTCCTTCAACAAACATCATAAAACACTTCTCATGACTTAGTGAAAGATTTTCTTCTTTACATCTCTTTAAAACTTTTTCCAAGTTTGCTAAGGCTTCTTCAAATGTGTTTCCATAGACTGTGAAATCATCCATATATACCTCTACACAATCATGTATTAGATCTGAAAAGATTCCTAGTACTTCCCTTTGAAATGTTGCAGGTGCATTGCATAGTCCAAATGGCAATACTTGGTAAGCATAGGTACCCCAAGGACAGGTAAATGTGGTTTTGTCTTGATCTTCAAGTGCTACTTGAATTTGGTTATAACCACTAAACCCATCTAAAAATGAGAAGTACTTTTTGCCAGCTAATGTATCTAATACCCGATCTATGAAAGGTAGGGGAAAATGATCTTTAAGAGTAGCTTTGTTTAATTCCTGGTATTCAATACATACCCTCCATTTACCATTTTTATTTGGCACAATTACCAAAGGAGAAACCCACTGACTATCTGAAATGGGATAGATAAAGTTGACATTTAACAATTTCTGCAATTCTTCTTTAACAATCTCCCTAAGGTTTGGATTCATCTGTCTCTGAGGTTGTCTGATTGGTTTACAATTTTCCTCTATGTAGATGTGATGAGTGCAAGTCTTAGGGCTTATCCCTTTCATATCAGTGTACTCCCATGCATATGCAGAAGAATGTCTCTATAATATCTTGACTAGCTTTTCTTGTTGAGATTTCTCTAGGTTCTTGTTTATGTTTAAAGTTTTACCTGGAAATATCTCAATTGTAGAGCTGCCAAATTTATCCATGGAGTAAAGAGACATCTGTCTTAATGATAAAAACTCAATGTTGGATTCTTCTTGAAATTGTTCATGCTTGTATTCCGAAGAGGATTCAAAATTTTCTAAGGTATTTAGAATTTGGCTATCTTCACTAATTTCTGAAATTGTGAAGAGAGGTTGTATGTCTTCTTCATCCTCAATCCATTGAGTATCATCTAATTCTGTAATTGTTTTTTCTGGAGGATACAAGGTAAATTTCTTGGTTGAACTACCATCAGAGATGTACATATCACTGGATCTACAGCTAATGAAAGCATCAACTGTAGCTAACCAAGGTCTTCCTAATATAATAGGATGCCCTCCTAGATTATTTTTAGGAGTTAGGATCATAAAATCCACAGGATACTCCCAAGAATCTAGGGACATTGGAATTTCTTCTATTACCCCATCAGGTTTGATCACAGATCTGTCTGCTAATTGTAATAATGTGGGTGTAAACAGAAGATTAGGAAGTTTTAGTTTATCCATGATTTTTCTACTCATGATATTGATTGCTGCTCCTAAATCAATAAGTGTGTTTTGGATCTCAGTTTCATTGATGTGTATTTTAACAACTGGATTTCCTGGGTATAGATACTTTGGAACAACAATCTTACACATCATGATGTCTGCTATTTTTCCTGCCAGTTGAATTTTCTTTGTCTCTTTATTCTTTTTCCTATTTTTTTCATGCTCAACTCCTTTATTGTCTTTGCTAAGATTGGAATTTCCTTGATAGATTGTAATAATGAGATCTTAATACAAACATTCCTTAGCTCATCTAGGAAATCATAATTAGGCACCATAATTTGTTTTTCTACACCCCTATCAATTTGTAATCTTTCTGGAAAGGGAGGTGTAGAGGTGGATGTTGATGGGTGCTCTAATATATGAGTTGAAATTATTGGTTCTTTTTGTTTTGATTTTTCAATGTTTGGGTCTTGAAAAGATGTGTTCTCTTTAAGACTTTTATTTACCCATAGAGAATCTTGCTCAGAGTTGTTTTGCTCTTGTATGATTACAGAAGGTTTCTTCTTTTCAAGTATTCTTCCAGACCTAATTTGAACATCATTAAGGTCTAAAGGAGTAATCAAATAGGTTGGGAACTGTTGGCCTTCTATCATGTATGTGTTTTGAGGATTTTTCTTGTTGGGGTTTGGTATGGGTTGGGCAGGTAACTGATTTGCTTTTTGAGGAAATGGTAATGGAAGTGGTGGATTTTGATGTTGTGGATTTTGAGGAGGATTTTTTTGAGGATTCTTTTGAGGAGGGAAATTTGGATATGGTGGATAAGATGGTGGATATTGATAGTACTGAGAGTATCTTCCATAGGGATTTTGTGATTTTTGTGTCCAAGTTTGAGATTGATTTTGGAATTGGGGCCAAGGTTGCTGCCAAGAATTCCAATTTGGTGGGGGTTGATTATACAGCTAATCATGGAATCCTTGTGTTTGAGGTCCTTGCCAAGGCCTCCTAGAGACAAAATTGAGAGATTCTGTGGAATTTGTAGGGGTTTCTTCTTGAAATACAACTTTAAGACCACGAAGTGAAGGTAAACTCTTGGTCTCATGTTTTTCTGAACAAATTACACAAGTCTCTACTATTTTTGCATCCAAAGGGCACTCTCTCAAGGCATGCTTCTTTCTACATTTGGGACAAAAGATTGCTAAGGCATCAGATTCAGCTTTTTGCTTGTTTTGTAACTTAAGGGTGTCTATTTGTTCACTAAGACTCCTTAAAATATTAGATTTGAATTTATCAAGCATATGTCCTATTTCTGCCCTACTTACTGTCCCAGAAGTAGACTTACTTGCCCTTGCAAGAGCAGGGTCTCTTGGTCCTTTTACAGTTTTAGATTTCCCTCTTGAAAGGTTGATACACAATTCAACTATTTAAGGTAATGTGAGCTAAGATATATCCCCTTTTCCCATCATATTAAGGATATATAGCCATTCATCCCTAATTGTATTCAACAAGAGAGCTTTCAAAGTATCTTGGTCTAAGTTTTCCATTTTTTCTCTCTTGATGTTATAGTTAAACCTTTCCAACAAAACTTCAAGATTTTCATCCTCTTTTTGTAGCATTTTAAACACTTCCTCCTTATGATTTACTGGCATACAATAATCCAAATACCTCTCTAGAAATGCATGTTTCATGTCTTCCCATGTCCTAATAGAACTGTTGATCAAACTCATAAACCATTTTAATGCTGCTCCTTTCAATGTTGAAGGGAATAGTTTAAGTTTTTGGGCATCTTGTAAGTAATCATAGGTTCGACATAGGACTTCAAATTAAAATATGAAGGTTTTAGGATCTTCACTTTTGAGTCCATAAAAGTTTGGAAGGATAGAGGGTGAAATATTTTTCATAGTTGCATTGGTTTCTTCATCTACTATAGGAAACCCAAAAGAGCTTCCCATTTCCCTTCTACCTCTTCCTTCGCCTCCTTTTCCTTCTACACCTATTTCTCCTTCTCCTCTACCTCTACCTCTACCCCCTCCAAATAGTGTATGTTCTCCATTAAATACTCCTCCTCCCCCTTCTTCTGCCATGGTTGATTCTTCTGTGGAAGTGGAAAAGTTTATGTCTCTAGCAAGGGTCCTTGAATATTCTTCTAAGACAGGTTCAGTGGATGAAGTGGAAGGTCTTTCTGATGGAATATCTGATCTTAAGTCTTCTAGAAGTCTATGATCAGTAAAATATGGGATGTGGGTTTGAGTTGGAGGTGTGCTGCCTCTTGGTCTTGGTGGAACAAGTGGTGTTCTAGGAGTCAAGCTTCTGCTTCTTATAAATCTACCCCTTGAGTCTCTTTCTCTACGCATATGATTGTTTTTGGGAGGTACGAAACAAGGCTACCTAGTTACACTTCCCCGACAACGACGCCAAAATGTCTACTCAACTTAATGTTTCTAAATTGATGTCATAAATTGTCAACCAGGGCTAGTAAACTGTTGAAGTGAAGTGCACTATATGTGCCTAGGTATCTTTTTCATACTTCGTTGTGTTTAGTGTTTTTCTAGTGTTTTTGGTTTTGTGTTTTTATGCTAAGAGGAAAAGAACTAAATTGTTGGCAAAGAGAAGTTACTGATCACACTAAAACAGAACAAAATCTACTCTAAACTATGAATGGCACCTAAGAATAGAAAATGATAATCCACAGATTGTAAAAATGATAAGAAAAGTAACTCATAACATTAAACTCAGTCCAATTCATTTCATTAGAGGTATGTTAGAACAACTTGAGAAAAGGATAAGTTTGATGTAATGAGGTTCTCTTTAGTAAACAACAACTTAAAATATCACAGAGAAAATCTCATCCATTGTTAGAAATTTGTTGGAACATTTTGAGAAAAAATTATTTGCAACATAGTAAGGAACCCTATGCTAAAATAACTTATGACACTAGAATTAACTCATTCTGCAACTCAAAATGTTACTATTAAGCCTCATTCAAGGGTTAGAAATTTCTTGGAATAACTTTGGAAATAGGCTGTTTGTAAAATTATGAGAAATTGCAGAACAATCAAGAGCTCAAAATGATATAAATAATTCTTGTTCATATGATAATGATGTGTTAGAAGAAGTTAAGAACAAGAGAAACTTATAAAATAATGAGGGCTTTTAAAGTCTAATTAACATGACTAGAATGCAATTAACTAATAAAACTGAAATGCAATGAACAGAACTGAACTAAAGTGCAATTAACTCAAGAGTACTACAGCTATATCTCATTCACACATTAGTGATATATTGGAACATCTCATGAGAACAAGAATGACTGTAATATTCAATATAAGTAAATGACATAAGCATGATGAAAGAGGATAAACTCAGAAAACTACCCAAGTTAAGAACAAAACAGAGCTAAAGGTCACTTATCTAGAAAATATGCACAAAGCCTTTCGGACAGTAGGGGACCTCTACCATCAGATTGGCACATGAATCCTTAACTCCTAAAAGTTGTTTCAGATCATGCATCAAAGTTGTACTTCTTTCATTAAAGGAAAAATGCTCAGAAACAGAGTATCACCGTCTTTGAGTACTAACAACAAAACATCAACTAACTAACTATTTCTCGGTTCACCGAGTTATTCTTATAAGCACATACATAACTGTCATTGAGTAGAAATAGGCATAGGTATCTTTTAGAATCAAAATCGAACCAGAACTCCTGTTGAGGACTCGTATTTTTCTCAAGACACCTGCAAAGTCCTTATCCTTGTAGAAGTCTACTTCTTAGTTTTGGTTTTCTCCATGTGCATAACCACTAGCAGATTTTTGCTCACCCTTCGTAGAGGACAAGGAATGATGTAGGAGAGTTCTAGAATTTAACCATATGCGTTTTTCCCTCAAGTGACACCTGTAACCTGTGTGAACATAAAGATGGCTGTGGAATATGCGACTAGCTATAGAATGGCTGCATTCTGTAGCTAAGTCTGATAAAAAATCACTATGACAGCAAAACCAAAAAAGTATAATAATTCAGTCATTGCATGCATTTTTAAAGTGATTTTAATCATTCCTATTGATCTTTTAAGCCTATAGCTGATAAAGGACAATTGGAATGAAGTGAAATTTGGTGAAAGGAAAGGACATCTTTAGGGCTCAACACACCCCATAGCCTTTGCTGTGATAATATTGACATGGGAAAGAATCATTAGTTGTTATTTGTATAGTTAATTAACACTTGCAGTAATCTGCCTGCATATATTGTGCACTTCATCTCATCAGTTTACCTTCCTGGGTTGACAATTTATATTGGAAGATTATACATGTATCATTTGACTCAACAAGTACCTATATGTATAAGCATGATGAAATATTCATGTAGAGGGATAACTATTACCATCTCATTGAGGATGGAAAATCATTCCTCCTCAATGAACATAAAGGTAAGTCCAATATTTCACTGGTAAGTGCTACCTAAGCCAATAAATTGATTAGTTCTAGTAATAAATATGTTTTACTATTTAAAAAAAATCAATGTAGGAAGGAGTTGATAAGGGAAAATAAATCCATATAACTGTTGAAAAGTCAACAAGAAATGTGTGTCTAATTTAATTTTCCCTTAATTAAATTGGACGATAAAATGTAATCTTATCTCATAATCACTTGTAATAGTTAACTGAGTGTGATAAACTCAGTTAGCTCATGAATTTCGAGTTGAGGGTGGTTGGTGAGGCATGTAGAGTGATTCTATTAGTTATGGAGTTCAAGTTACAGTTAGTGCATTACTTTAATGCATGAGAAATCACTTAACTCAATTTATTGAGTTAAAGTCAGTTGAAATAGTTGTAACTGTTTGTTGCACTAGTGAGAGATCAACTGAATTAAATCAGATTTAATTCACATGCAATGATCTACCATGCAACTGATGATCTTCTATTAATAGCTGCATGCATGTCAGTTCTAGTGGAGACCCAATTGAGACAAAGGTTAAAGGGATGTTAACTATCAGTTGTATCATTAGTAGGTTGTCCGCATGCAGCAAGACAACCATTGGATTTCCCATGATCATTTCGTAGTTTTGGAAGGCTGAAATTACTAAATAATATGGATTGCGTTCCACATGAATTGTGCAAGCAAGGCAAGCTGATTAGAGGCAGGAAATTGGCTAAGTGTTGGTCGATTTTGTCCGGGTCAGTGTGAGACAGTTGTGAGAGTGCATGAGACTCTTGTGAGAAGAGTGCATTATAATTGTTTCATGATTCCATGGTGAATATACAATAGCAGATAGGGGGGTTTTGAGCAGCAAGCTTTCCCCGGGAAAATATGTGTTGTGGTTTGATTTTCTTCTTTCTTTACTTGTTGAGATTGGCGATTGTGTTTATTTTCAGCAATTTATTTGTAGAAGGATTCAATATATTGCTTTAGGAGATCACATGATCGGACTGAATCCATTTATATACACATTGTTTGTATAATTTCTACATGGCATCAGAGCACAAGAAATCACTATAGTGGAGAAGAAATTGAGTTTGTGTCTGAATAACATTCGAATTTGCAAAAGTTTTCTTGGTGCGACAAGCGGATCAGGATCAAGATGGATTTCAATGTCTTGAGATTGGAGTATGCACTCAAGGGAAGTTCCAATTATATTGCGTGGAAAGACAGTATGGAGGCAGTTCTGGAGGACAATGAGTTGAAATAATTCATTGATATTTACATTCCCAAACCCGCTGCAGCAGATGCCGCAAATCTTGATTCTGGGAAAAATAAGGTTGCAAAGGCGAGGAGGATCTTATTGGAGGGAGTATGAGACCACATTGTCTCAAGTATCCATGGAAAAGTGACTCCATATGCAATGTGGAAGGCTTTGACAGATCTATTTCAGATCAACAATGATCATAGAAAATTGGCACTAAAGGAGAAGCTCACGAAAATCAAAAAGGATAAAGGGGACACTATTCCAAAATATTTAACCAAGTTTTTCCAATGTCAAGATGAGCTTGGGAGCATCGTGATTACTATCGTGGATGATGAATTAGTGAGCCTAGATCTTCTAGGCCTTCCCAAGAGTTGGCATAGTTATCAGGACTTTGTCAATGGGAGGGAGAAGCTGCAAGATTGGGAACGAATTTGGTCGGATTTGGTGCATGAAGAATTTAGGCAGAATATCAGGAATGGGGAAAGGAAAGAAATCCTATTCCAAATCTGAGTCCGGAAAAGAAGGCAAGATGCATGGCATGTCCAGAGTGAAGTGTTTTCATTGTCACGAGCATGGACATTATGCCACTAATTGTCCACAAAAGAAGAAGAACAAGAAGGCTTCAGGATCTGCAGTTGGTGAGGCTTTGGCCTTGCAATTTGAGTTGGACTTCTCGGTCATTGAATGCATGGTGTAAAGTGCAATGGGATCAGTGTGATACTTGGATAGTGGTGCATATTTCCATATGACGGGAGACAAATAAATTTTCAGTAGCTTGGAGGAGAAGGACCTCCAGATGCATATCAAAATGGGTGAGGACAAGAAGTACACTGCCACCAGGATTGGTACAGGTTCCTTCTAGAGACATTCAGGTAAACCCTTCTTATTAAAATATGTAATGCATGTACCAGGCTTGAAAAATAATTAAGTTTCAATCGCAATGTTGGAGGATAGAGCCTATGATGTGGTTTTCAGTGAAGGGAAAGCTTTCCTTCGACACACAGCCACAAGAAAAGCCAAGAAGATTGGGATTCATGTGAAGAATATCTATAAACTTGATGTAGATGGCTGCAAAACATTGATGGGTAAGGAAAACAAAGTGGTGAGCCGGGATGAGGGTGAGTTATGGCACAGGATATTGGGCCATCTACACCACGGAGCCTTGAAGGTCATGCATCATATTTCTACGGGTATTCCCAAGGGTACTCTTGCGTAGATAGACACATGCAAGGATGTACAATGGGGAAGTATTCAAAGGCCACTTTTCACGAGAAGGAGAACCGAGCTTCGGAAATCCTTGAGAGAGTTCTCTCAGATGTGTGTGGACCATTCTCTATAGCTTCGACAACAAAGCACATGTATTATGTGATCTTTGTTGATAATTTTTCTAGAAAGTACTGGATCTACTTCATGCAGAAGAAAGATTAGATGTTCTCAAAATTTTGTGAGTTCAAAGCACTGGTGGAGAAATACACAGGGAAGCATGTGAAGGCTCTTAGGATCAACAATGGTGGTGAGTACATCTCCAATGAATTCAAGAGATTTTGTAGCAAAGAAGGAATTTGGAGAGAGTTGATTGCGTGATGTCGGGTAAAACCCACAGTCCATGTTTACTCAAATTTTCAATCTCAAGCTGTGTATAAAATGCATTCAAGATTCATTGTCTAATCAAATCCACAATCTGGACAAACTCAACATTTTCTAATTTCTTGAACTGGAAAATTAAATAAGTCTGGGAATTTTTTTAGTATCTCAAATATGAGATTTGAGATATTAATTCAACACTCTTCTTATGGTAATAAAATTAAAACCCGATGCCCCAAAGCATATAACTTTGCTTTAAGATCAAAATAAATCCTTGCTCTCACCTCATGGCATTCGAATGAACTTATCACAGGCCCATTATATAATATGGCCCCACATACATTTATATACATATATGGTAATGCTTCCCTTCAATTAAGCAAGAATTGCCTTCGCACTAAGCTTTAATATGATGGCCCACTCCTTCTTCACCATCTATTATAACCCATATTTCATGCTCATTTAATTAATGGCTCCCCAATTCTTATGCGCTTCGCTCCACAATAATTCATACAAGGCTTTTGTGTTTAACTTAAAGGAGATGGCCCACAACATTATTATCAATGCGTATCAACAATTGTAAAAAGTTTCAAAACTTTGGAATAAAACAAAATCGCCAACATTCTTGAAGTTCTGGGGTCCGCACATGTTTTACCTTGATTAATGCCTGAATGGATCCAATGATCCACATTACGTCACGTTCCAAAACTCAGATGGACGATCACCGATGGATATCACGTTATCAAGAAGCACGCGGGTTAATACTCAAAAGTTGCGCGATGTAAATGGTATTACAAAACCACTCATTGCCACGTGTTGGATAAAGACACATATCACGTTCTTTTTATCAATACCACTTATTGGCCAAATTTCCATGCGATACAGCTAGTATCCGTTTCCAAAACCGCTCAGACTTCCAACGCGATTTCACTGCATTCAACACAGGCTTTCTTGCGGCGTTCTCTCAATCCGTTTAAATTGACCATGAATTGATTGCCACCGATCTCTAATCTGCTCCTTTCAAACCCTCGAATATTCCAATTAGCATTAGGATCAATCCCAACCAATATCACGACAAGCAAACATGAATTGATGCTAGATTAAAAGCGTTAAGTAACCATAGTTAACTCAATATGTGTCCTTCATCAAAAGGACCCAACTTCATCGATCCTTATAGAACTCTTCACACAGGATTTAGGCGTATTCAAAATTCAATCTACAACGTTCTATGCATTGTGGCTTTTACATAAGACCGATATCGATTAACACAGTCACATTTCCTCTCGACCCAGTCACAATTTCCAACACAGACTTATAACAAAAGCACATGGATTCCGAACCAATCAAAATCCTCCACAACTAGATTTTTATGGGAACGTCTGACTCAACGAAGTTCAAGGAACAATTGGGTTCTCCACAGAGGGATTAATAATTCAAATCAATACACAGAAACCATGAATGCATTCGGAGAACACAAAAGGAACCCCTCCTACACAGAGGCTGATACTCTCGATTACAATTAAATTAACGCACAGAATTCACGGGTTCGAAGGAATGAGTCCTTCGAGAAATTTTCCAGGAGCATATGATGAAATAACTTTGCAAATTTTTTTATTAACGAGAGGTCCAACTCTCATAAACCAGTCTTCTATAAAAATCCCCAATTACAGAGTCTGTTCACACATTGTTCATGATTCTTGAATACTTAACACACATAATTCAATCAAACCATACACACATCATTCTGAATCAATTCTTCATATACAAATATAATCAACTTACATAAATCTCTGGTTCTAGCCTGATTTCCAATTCGATGGCCCTTTATTTCCTACTCTGTCTCTCCTACAGCTCTACGCAACCCTATGCAGGTCTGAAGGATTTGCCCTTCGGACTTATTTTTATACAAAACTGCTAAAGAATTGATTCCAATTCTTTGATGACTCAACAAAACTCTTGAACTCCTACAGTTCTAAATTTAGCCTAATTCCTAGATAACTAAGCCGACTCTTCACTTCCTATGCTCACTAATCATTTGAGGGCAGTTACAATTTTATTAAAATCACTCAAACATGAAAATTTACATAGGAAATTGGAACCATAAACCCTCCTATGTCTATTTATATACAAAGTCTTGTCTTGAGCCTAATGCCCCTGCATCATTGCGCCTCATAACCCACAAAAAAATGGGGTCACAGAAAGAAAGAATAGAACAATTGTGGGTGTAGCACGAGTGATGTTGCATGAGCAAGGCCTACTGTTGCATTTGTGGGTGGAGGCATGCAACACAACGATATTTGTGCAAAAATGTAGTCCTCATCGGATACTTGGCATGAGTACACTAGAGGAGGATTTTTCTGGTAAGAAACCTGATGTTTCATATTTTAAAATTTTTGGCTCATCTGTCTATTGCCATGTGACCAAAGATTCCAGGAAGAAGCTCGAACTAACAACTAATATTGGGATATTTGTGGGGTATATTGATACTCCCCACAACTATCGGGTGTATTTTCTAAACAAAAAGATATTTGTTGTGATACGAGATATAAAATTTGATGAGGAGAAAGCCATGCAATTGTCCCTTGAGAGGGAGATGGATTTGCATGCATATGAGGAACTCTTCGTTCCAAAGAATGAAACTCAAGATATGGAGCAACCACATGTGGAGGATCATGGAGTGGAAGAAAACACTCATGCAGAGCCATCCACCATAAATGGTAGAAGGTGCACCACGAAAGCTGATAGATTGAGACTTGATGTGGCAGAGCATGTAGGAGCACCTACTTCACCACACAGAAAGAGACAGTCTACAGACAGGTTTACTGGATATGAGAAAGTGTATTGCAACAGAAACATCCTCCTTTGAGGAAGTAGTGCAACAACCAATTTAGGTTGATGCCATGGTTGAGGAGTATGACTCCATCATCAAGAACAATGCATGGGAAGTTGTCCCAAGACCAGTCGGAAAATCAATGATTGGATCTATATGGATATATAAGCTGAAGCAAGCAACAGATGGGAGTGTGGATAAGTACAAGGCTACATTTGTAGCCCGGGGATTCTCACAAGTTGAGGGGATTGGCTATGAGGAGACTTTCACACCTGTTGTGAGATACTCATCGATTAGATCTATCCTTGCACTCTCAAGTAGATGGGGTGGCAGATACACCAGATGGATGTGAAAACCATGTTTCTCAATGGAGTTATTGAGGAATAAGTGTACATAGAGCAACAAGAAGGCTTTGAGATATTTGATAGTGAGTTGCATGTGTGCCGACTCAAGAGAGCACTGTATGGGATGAAGAAAGCACCTTGTGCTTGGTACACTAGAATTGACAGCTGTTTCACCCGGTTGGGCTTCACCAAAAGTGAAGCGGATGCAAACCTGTACCAGATTGTGGTTGATGGTAAGCTCTTGATTATCGTAATTTATGTTGATGATCTAATTTTGACTGGTGATGATTAGTTGATCACTTCTTGCAAGGAGGATCTTGCAAGGGAGTTCAAAATGAAGGACATGGGACTCCTTCACTATTTCCTTGGTTTGGAGATATGGCAGTGCAATGGTGAGCTATTTTTTTCTCAAGGCAAGTATGCCAAAGTGATTCTGAGTAAGTTTCACATGGAGAGTTGTAAATCCATGGAGACTCCTCTTCCATTGTTAGGTCCCTATATTACTAGTATAGTCCCTTAATATTGTTAGTGTAACCCCCTTATTGTTATTATTGTACCCTTGTAACCCCCATATTGTTATTATTGTGCCCTTAAATTATTATTGTTAGGTCGGCTAGGATTACATTGTGGCCCACTAGGATTACATTATGGCCCCATGGACTCCTATATATAGAAAGGAGGTTTTGTAAATTGTATCATCCAAGAATTGTTCATTCATGTAATGTATTGGAGTTTTCCCCCTCGAAGTGGCTTATTTATAAGGCGTTGATATCTCTTTTCTTCTATTTTTGGAGCTGGTTTCACAACATTTGGTATCAGAGCTATGGATTCTAGGGTTTCACTGCTCCAAACAGGTCATCGTGGAATTTTAGCTATAGCTTTTTTTCTACGAAGTTTCAGAAGCTAAATTTTTTACAGTGCGAAGCTGAAGTCCGGAGGAACATCGTCAAAAAATTTCAGAGCTTGGTTCAAAATATTTTGGGAGATATGATCTGTGGAAGTTAGGTATTTTTTCAGGCTCCTAAACAGGTCATCGTGGAATTTGCGCTATAAATATGTTTATAAAAAGTTTCAAAAGCTCAAATTTTTAGGGTGCGAGCTGAAATCCTAAGGAACATCGTCAAAAAATTTCAGAGCTTGGTTCACAATATTGTAGGAGATATGATCTGTGGAAGGTAGTGCTTTTTCAGGCTCCTGAATTTCATCTCAAAGAGGTGATCATGGGAAAATCTTCATAACTCTCTCTCTGAGCATCGGATTGGAGTGCCGTAAAAAGAGGTTACAATTAAATAGACTGTATTTTCTTCGCTATTAATTTTAGATCCAAAGGATGAAACAGTGACACGTGGCAAGTCGTACAAGTTCACTCTACTAAACCAGTCCAAAATTGGGTCATTGTGGGAGATTCGACATAACTTTGTCTTGAAGAATCCAAATCATATCAAACTTGTGGCATTGGAAATAAGCTTTAGAGGGCTACTACAGGTCTGAATTTCAGATATTGAAGAGCCACAATCACAGAGATATTCCAATTTCAATATCGAGCTCCTCAAAAGAAAGAAAAAGGTGTGTATTTTTTTTTTTTTTTTTTTTGAATTGCATAAGTCTTGTTTGAAGAATCAATTTGAATTGATTCCAAGGGCATATTGTAGAATAGATATCAGTATTGGGTTCTAAAAAAATTCCCCGTAAAAATAATTCAACACCCATTAAGCCTTCAGAAGGCTCTACTATGACTCATGAAGATGAAGAATTGCAACATGATCTATCAAAATTACAAGAGAAAGTGCACCAAATTTCGCTCTCGCAAAGAGCAGCAAAAAATGAAATGGAAGTTTTGAAGAAAGGCGTGGAATCTAAGATAGATGGAATGGAAGTTGGCATGGAATCTAAGATGGATGACATGGAAGCTAAGATCGATGAGAAAATGGAAAAAATGAAGAATGATCTAAAAGCAGACATGGAAGGTTTGACAAAGTTGATACAAGAAATGTTTCCTAATGGTGAAAAGATAGTAGAGGAAACTCATGATGAGAACAAAATAAATGTTAATCATGATTTCATAAACTCTAATGTTGGTAGGAAGAACCACCATATTCCAAAAATGGATATGAGGAAGTTTGATGGAAAGGATCCTGTAACATGGATACTACAGATGGAGCAATATTTTGATCTCCATAACGTGCAAAACACACAAAAAGGTACGCATTGCAACTTTACATTTAGAACAAAATACATTTGTATGGTATCGATGGCTTTGTTCCCGTAAAAAAATTGTCACTTGGTCAATTTTTACTGAGGAAATGATAGCACATTATGAGGATACAAAGAGCAACACCTTCTTTACCCAATTGATAAATCTCAAACAAAAGGGTTTAGTGGGGCAGCACATTGAGGACTTCCAAAAATTGAATATAAGGGTAACTGATCTTACAGAGGAACACAGGATTGATCTCTTCATAGGCACTTTAAAGGATAACATCCAACATGAAGTTCGCGTTTTGGAACCTGATTCATTGGAGAAGGTATTCAGGTTGGCAAGAAAAGTTGAATGTAAAATTATGGTGACAAGGAAGCCTACCACTCAATTCTATAAAGAAGGAAGTGTTGCTACGCCTAGATTTCCACAACCTACAAGGTTGACACCACAACAATTGGAAGAAAAAAGAGCAAAAGGACTTTGCTACAGTTGTGATAGAAAATACACTAAAGGTCATAAGTGTGCTGAGAAGAAATTATTTTACATAGATTGTGAAGAGGAAGAAGAAAATGAACAAGAAGAGGATATACACCAGGAACCAATCGTAGAAGAGGAAGAAATGAGTCCGACCATATTGTGTAATGCATTGGTAGGAATCACCACTCCTCAAACTCTCAAGATAGAAGGACATATCAAGAAGAAAAAGGTAATAGTGTCGATTGATTCAGGTAGCACCCATAATTTTATTCATTGTAAGGTAGCCAAGGAATTAAATTGTTTCCCATACCCAACACCAAAATGTCAAGTGATGGTTGCAAATGGAGGAACTATAAATTGCTCTGGAAAATGCCATAATATCAAGATAACCATGGGGGGATATGTATTGAATAGTCCAATGCTTTCCATTCCTATGGGAGGTGCTGATGTTGTACTAGGAGTACAATGGTTACAATATTTGGGGATGGTAGCTTTTAATTTTCAAGAACTTTTCTTGAAATTTTTTTCAAAAGGAAAGGAAGTCGAATTACGGGGTATTGACGGGAAGCCGGGAAAGATAATAAGCTCTAATGTCATGAAAAAGCTTCTAAAGAAAGAAAAAAGAGGCGTAATTGCACAATTATACTCACTAGAAGTTCCAACATCAAAATCATCTATTTCTGCAGATCTCCAACAAGTCTTGGATAATAATTCCAAGGTGTTTGAAACTCCCAAAGGAATCCCACCTATTCATGATCATGATCATGCTATTCATTTTATTCCAGGAAGTGTTCCTCCAAACATCAGGCCTTATAGATATCCTTATGTCCAAAAGAGTGAAATTGAACGTATGATTGCAGAAATGTTAGAGGCGGGTATAATTCAAGCTAGTCAAAGTTCTTTCTCTGCTCGTGTAGTATTGGTACACAAGAAGGATGGCTCATGGCGCATGTGTCCGGATTATAGGGAGCTCAATAAGCTCACCATTAAAGATAAATTTCCCATTCCTGTGATTGATGAATTATTGGATGAATTACATGGAGCAATTTATTTTACCAAGTTGGATCTTCGGTCAGGATATCATCAAATTAGAATGAAGACCGAAGATATTCCAAAAACAACATTTCGAACTCATGAGGGTCATTATGAATTTTTGGTCATGCCTTTTGGCCTTACCAATGCACCTTCTACATTTCAAGGGTTGATGAATTCCATTTTCAAACCCTTAGAAAATTTGTGCTAGTATTTTTCGATGATATACTAATCTACAACAGGTCTTGGAAGGATCACATTGAACATGTTGACATGGTGCTCAAACTATTGCAGGAGAAACAATTATATGCAAAAACATCCAAATGTTTCTTTGGAGTACAAGAGGTGGAATATCTGGGTCATATTGTATCTCACGAGGGTGTTAAGGTAGACCCTAACAAAATTAAAGCCATTAAGGAATGGAAAGTCCCCACAACCATAAAGCAATTGCAAGGATTTCTCGGGTTAACAGGGTATTATCGCAAGTTTGTTAAGAATTATGGGAGAATAGCAGCACCTCTAACAACATTATTGAAGAAAGATGCATTTTCATGGACTCCCGAAGCAACTAAGGCCTTTGAACGTCTTAAAGAGGCAATGTGCCTAGCACCGGTCTTAGCTACACCAGACTTCACAAAAACCTTTATTGTGGAATGTGATGCCTCAGAAAATGGAATTGGTGCAGTTTTAATGCAGGAAGGAAGACCCATTGCTTTTGAAAGTCGTCCAATCAAAGGAAAGTATTTACAAAAACCTATTTATGAGAAGGAAATGTTAGCAATACTGCATGCACTAAAGAAATGGCGAACTTACCTAATGGGAAGACACTTTAAGGAAAAAACTGATCATGATAGTCTTAAACACTTTTGGAACAAAGACTATCTTCAGAAGAGCAGCAAAAATGGGTCACAAAGATGTTGGGTTATGACTTTGAAATAATCTACAAAAAAGGAAAGCTTAATGTTGTTGCAGATGCACTCTCAAGAAAGAATGAAGAGGTGGAAGCATTTCTTTGTGCTATTTCTATTATCCAACCAGATTGGATAACCGAAGCAAGAGATGAATGGAAGAAGGACAAAGATGTATGGACACTCATTCAAAAGTTGCAGCAAGATCCTAGTACATCTGATACATTTAGTCGGAAAAATGATTCCTTATGGTACAAAGATCGCTTATATCTTTGTAAGAATTCCCAACTAAAACAAAATATTCTTTTGGAATTGCACACTTCTTTTTTAGGAGGACACTCAGGATTTTTAAAAAATTACCACAGGGTGAAGAAAGAGTTTTTTTGGGATGGCTTTAAAACTGATATTCAAAAATTTGTGGCGGAATGTTTGGTTTGACAGCAGAATAAAGTTGAGACAATTAAGACCCCGGGACTTCTACAACCTTTATCCATTCCAAGTCAACATTGGGAGGAGATTTCAATGGATTTTATCATAGGTTTACCTAAGTCCGAAGGAAAGAGTGTCATCATGGTGGTAGTTGGTAGACTTACCAAGTATGCACACTTTTGTGCATTATCTCATCCATTTAAAGCAAGTACAGTTGCTACTACATTTATGGACAGAATTCAAAAGCTACATGGAAGCCCAAGGGTTATCGTGAGCGACAGAGATCCCATTTTTACTGGAAATTTTTGGACGGAGTTATTTCTTTGTTTGGGTACTCAATTAGCTCATAGCTCATCTTATCATCCTCAATCTGATGGTCAAACTGAGATAGTAAATAAATGTTTGGAAGGATATCTTCGTTGTTTTGTATCTGATAGACAAACACAATGGGTCAAGTGGTTACCTCTCGCTGAATGGTGGTATAACACTTCCTTCCATACTGCAGCAAAAATGACCCCGTTTATGGCACTTTATGGATATCATCCACCATCTATCACATCATCTTTAAGGGAAATCTCAAAGGTTCAAGCAGTGGAAGATAACATCGAGCATCAACAAGAAGTTCTTCAACTCTTAAAGGATAACCTGAATTTGGCACAAAATTGAATGATACAACAGGCAGATCAACAACGCAACGAGAGAAGTTTTGATGTAGGAGACTGGGTATTTTTATGGCTACAACCATACAAACAAATGTCCCTCAAGCAAGCTAAGAAGGATAATAAATTATCACCAAAGTGCTATGGTCCTTACAAGGTGTTGCAAAAGATTGGTACTATGGCATACAAATTGGAGCTTCCTGCTTCTTCGCGAGTACATCCAGTTTTCCATGTTTCATGCTTAAAGAAGGTTATAGGTGAAAATCTTCAAGTTCAAACAGTATTGCCAGAACTTGATGGGGAAGGGAAGATCATATTGGAACCTGAAGCAGTCATAGAAAAAAGAACTCGACAACTATGGAATCGATCAATTTCAGAGTATCTCATCAAGTGGAAGAACTTACCCACTGAAGATTCTACATGGGAGGATGAGAATTTTATACAGAAGCACCCAGAGCTACTCAAGTGTTGAGGACAACACTTTTTTGAAGGAGAGGGGCATGTTAGGTCCCTATATTACTAGTATAATCCCTTATTGTTGTTAGTGTAACCCCCTTATCGTTATTATTGTACCCTTGTAACCCCCATATTGTTATTATTGTGCCCTTAAATTATTATTGTTAGGTCGGCTAGGATTACATTGTGGCCCACTAGGATTACATTATGGCCCCATGCACTCCTATATATAGAAAGGAGGTTTTTTAAATTGTATCATACAATAATTGTTCATTCATGTAATGTATTGGAGTTTTCCCCCTCGAAGTGGCTTATTTCTAAGGCGTTGATATCTCTTTTCTTCTATTTTTGGAGCTGGTTTCACAACATCCATGAAATTGGAGGAAGGAGGATGATACTTCAGGCGAGGTAGTGGACGCTACTGTTTATAGGCAACTAGTGGGTTCATTGATGTACATGGTGAACACCAAACCAAACATTTGCTACGCAGTTAACCAGCTGAGTCAAGCTATGGTTAATCCGACCAAGCTCTTTTGGAAGGTGGGGAAGCATGTATTGAGATATCTCAAGGGCACTACAGAGTGTGGATTATGGTACAAATGGACAAAGGGAGTAAATCTTAAAGGCTTCACCGATGCAGATTGGGAAAGCATTCCATCAAGAAAAAAGAGCACATCAGGAGGGATCTTCAGCATAGGTTCGACAACAGTTTATTGCTACAACATGAAGAAGAAATCTGTGGCACTTAGTTCAGTCGAGGCATAGTACATGGAAGCCAATCAGGCTGCATGTGAGGCCATCTAGATGAGAAATATTTTGGTTGGTTTGTTTGGTTCTTAGATGGATCCGACTATGATACATTGTGATAAACAGAGTTGCATTAAACTCTTGGTTAATTCGGTATTCCATGATAGGTCCAAGCACATAGACATCCGGTACCACCATCTTAGAGATTGTGTTCAGAGGTGCATTATGCTACTTCAATACATTCCCACGGAAGTTTAGGATGCAGATATTCTGACGAAGGTGCTCGCCAGGAGAAAATTCGAATACCATAGAGGCATGATCAGGGTGGCAGATAATCCATTTCTTGATGAGAGGGAGTGTTGAAAAGTCAAAAAGAAATGTGTGTCTAATTTAATTTTCCCTTAATTAAATTGGACAATAAAATGTAATCTTATCTCATAATCACTTGTAATAGTTAACTGAGTGTGATAAACTCAATTAGCTCATGAATTTCGAGTTGACGGTGGTTGGTGAGGCATGCAGAGTGATTCTATTAGTTATGGAGTTCAAGTTGCAGTTAGTGCATTAGATTAATGCATGCGAAATTAGTTAACTCAATTTATTGAGTGAAAGTTAGTTGAACTAGTTGTAACTATTTTTTGCACTAGTGAGAGATCAAGTGAATTAAATCATATTTAATTCACATGCAATGATCTGCCATGCAACTTATGATTTACTATTAATAGCTGCATGGATGTCAGTTCCAGTGGAGACCTAGTTGAGACAAAGGTTAAAGGGATGTTAACTATCAGTTTTATCATTAGTAGGCCGCCTGCATGCAGCAAGACAGCCATTGGATTTCCCATGAGCATTACGTAGTTTTGGAAGGCTGAAATTCCTAAAGAATAAGGATTGTATTCCACATGAATTGCGCAAGCAAGGCAGACTGATTAGAGGCAGGAAATTGGCTAAGTGTTGTTCAATTTTGTCTGGGTTAGTGTGAGAAAATTGCGAGAGTGTAGGAGACTCTTGTGAGAAGAGTGCATTGTAGTTGTTTCATGATTCCATGGTGAATATACAATAGAAGATAGAGGGGTTTTGAGCAGCAAGCTTTCCTTGGGAAAATATCTATGTTGTGGTTTTATTTGATTCTTTCTTTACATGCTGAGATTGGTGATCACGTTTATTTTCCATAATTGATTTGTAGAAGGATTCAATATATTTCTTTAGTAGATCACATGATCAGGTTGAATCCATTGATATACATATTTTTTGTATAATTTCTACAATAGGGGTGTGCTAAAAAACATAGAAACATATTAGAAGGGTTGCTACTGACTTATAGGAGGGTGTTCCAAGTGCCTAAAGGGATAACACCTAAGAGGGAAGTGGGGCAGAAAATTGAATTATTGCTAGACTCTCCATTTACATATATTGGGATATATAGATAGTTCATTATGGAAGCAAGAAAAGTGTAGAATAAATTGCAACAACTATTATAACATGGTGTGATTCGACCAAGTAACTCACCTTGTGGGTCACCCATGTAAATTGTGTCAATGAAGGATAGGGATTGGTGAATGCACATTGATTACATAGTGTTAAACAAGATTACATACAAGAAAATGTACGCCCTATCTAGGATTGGTGATTTCTTGGATCAATTGTAACAAGAAAAATATTTCCCCAAGCTAAAATCAAGGTATCACCATGTTCAATTCATAGGAGAAGACACCAAGAACATCGCCTTCAAAACTAGACAAGGTTTGTATGAGTGGTTATTCATGCCATTTGGTATATGAAATGCACCATATACATTCATGATATTAACAAATGATGTTGTGTGACATTATTTAGATTCATTTTTTATTATTTATTCAAATGATATACATTTTTATAATGCTACTTGGGAGAAGCACATCTCACAATTAATGCAAGTGATAGATACTTTGAAGAAGCACCAAATACAAAAAAATTTCAAGAAATATGAGTTTGCACAAAGTATTTGGTGGATTTAGGATATGTTATTGTGGAGGGAAGCTCAAGATATATCATACCAAGCTGGATGCCATCATGAAGTGGTCGATGCCTAAAAATGTCTCTAAAGTCAGGAGTTTTATTGGGGAAACATATTACCTAAGGAAATTCATGACTTTGTTTTCAAAAATAAGTGCACCACTCCATGACATATAATTAGTGGATATAGTTCCCAGTTGAGTAGGGGCCAGCAAGAGGCCTTTGAAGAATTGAAAAAGAAAATCAATTAAGAACTAATTCTCGTGATACCAAAATTACAACATCCCTTTGAATTGGAGACATATACGAGAGCACATACCATGGGACTGGTCTTGATGCATGGTAGAAGGATTGCATGCTACCATTTTGAAATATTTTATGGGTAATTTCTCAACTACCCTACCAATGACAAAGAGTTCTATACCCTGGTACAAGATTTCAAAAAATGGACACACTATTTGATTGGAAAGGATACCATCATCCACATAGATCACTGTCTACTACATTACTTGTAGGTTGAGAGTAAGCTACAACATACCAGCCACTACAAGTGGATGTAGTTCTTACAACAATTTCATTTAGTCATCAAGTATAAGAAGGGAAGCACAAACAAGTTTTTCAACATGCTTCAAGGCCACCCACATCAAAAATTACACCTTTGGGAACTCTGCACATGGAGTATTTCACCTATGATGCATACATAGGAATATATAGAGGATGTGGACTTCAAGGAGGAGTTTCAACAATTGTAAATCCAGAGTCATGCAAACGATGGTGATATCATAGTTGAATATAATTTAAAAAATATGTCATTTTAAAGGTTGGACAAGTTTTGTGTTCCTAGAGGTAAGCAAATACAACTAATCAGACATGCTCACACATCCACGGTTGTGGGATATTTTTTGTAGGGAAGATAGTGGCCAAATTACAGAGTTATATGTAGTGGCTCACAATGCAATAATATGTAGCTAGGTTCATTAGAGTATGTATTATTTGTTGTATAAAGAAGCCTATTAATAGGTAACGAAGTCTATACCATCCCTTATTGGTGCCCACTTGTTTGTGGGAAATAATTACATGGAATTTGTGGGAGGTTTACTAAGAATTAGGAAGGGACATGAATTGAAAAATTCAACAATATGTGTGTTCTCAAACCATGTAAAAATACCATCAAGGAACAAGAATTAACACAATTTTTCTTTGAACAGGTCTAGGTGTACTTTGGGATGTTAAGGAGCATCATTTTAGACAAGGACACTAGATTTCTTAGTGAATTTTGGACTACATTGAGGGAGAATATGGATGCAAAATTAAAGAGGTCTACAACATTCCATTCACATATAGATGGGAAAACATAAGTAGTCAATGAGTATTTAGTGAAACTTTTGAGGGGTTACAATCAAAAGCATATGAAGGCCTAGGATGAAAATACAATATATATACAACCCTCTTATAACATAACAACCCACACTTATACTAGTAAGTCCCCATTTGAAACTTGTTTTGGATATTTTCCACTTTCACATTTGGATGTTTTATACCGACACCAAGGAGGAGTGAGGGAGGATCTCATAGGGGATGCTTTAAGAGTAGAAAAAATTGTTGAGAAGATTGGGAAAATCCATTTTCAAGTATAAGAGATGTTGACGAAGTAACAAGAAAAGTACAAGGCTAGACATGATCAACATAGAATAGAGAAGTAATTCAAAGTGGGAGACAAAGTATGGTTAGAATTGAATAAGGAGAGGCTATAATGTCTTGATAAGAAAATCAAAGATTTGTGATATGGTCCTTTAAGCTACTCGAAAAGGTCGGAGATAATGCCTATAAACTCATTCTACCTGCATACATTGCACATATACTTAGTGGAGAATATGTAAATACTCAAAATCTATGAATCTTCCATGTTGGATCAAGAAGAAGAGCATGTCCTACCTTCCATATAATACATAGCTCCATATTCCTTGGTAGAGTTGACAAAGGATATAGTCTTATAGAAGATGTCCAAAACTATAAGACACAAGTATCACAACCTTTGTCATATTGAACCTCTTCTAAAATTTCTACTATAACTTGGTTCCTCCATTTTTTCAACTCTAAAAGCATCAAGATGGATGAAAAATAGTATAATAATAAAATACATATCATACCTCCCCATTTTGGGAGGCTTTTGGTCCCCCAAAAATTTATTGAATGAGGGGAGGAAATTTTTCCTCTACCTTCTCCTTTGAGTATTAGTTAGCCTTACCTGGAAGTTATCCCTTCAATCCAATATGCCAAAGGTTGTGATACTTGTGGCTTGTAGTTTTGGAACTATTATACAAAACTATATCCTATGTCAACTCCACCAAGGCATATGGAGCTATGTCTTCTATGGAAGGTAGGACTCGATCCTCTTCTTGATCCAACATGGAAGATTCACAGCGTTTGAGGCTTTCCATATTCACCACTAAGTATAATGGCATGTATGTAGGTAGAATGAGTTTATAGGTATTAGCTCCCACCTTTTCAATTAACTCAAAGGACCATATCACAAAGCTTTGATTTTCTTATCAAGGCTTTGTAGCCTCTCCTTATTAAATTATAACCATACTTTGTCTCCCACTTTGAATGAATTCTCTATTTTATGTTGATCATGTCTAGTCGTGTACTTTTAATTTTACTTCGTCAGTATCTCTTGTACTTGAAAATGGAATTTCCCAATCTTCTCAACAAATTTTTATACTCTTAAAGCATCCCCTTTGAGATCCGCCCTCACTCCTCTTGAAACCTTCCAAGGCCATTATCAAGCCTAAGATGATGTTTATGTGTAGTAAAATTTTCTTTCATAAGCATATGTCCCAATGAAACTATTTACACTTATATACCTTTCCAATAGTGTAAGAATCACATCAATAAGAGTTCATATTCATAAATTTTTTGTAATATCCCCAAAAGGAAGAATGCAGTAATACTTCACACAATATAAGAACTTACAACAAGATAAACAATAAATCTAAGTACAAATTAGAATATGCAGAAATAGCTGAGCCATTTTTTTATATTGGAGATGATTCAGTTACACAAGTACAAGATATAGGTAGATCTAGCCAAAAAGATGAGCTAGGATCACCCTAAAAACATGAATCCAACGAGTACAACGTAACTGGAGAGGGTCTGTAGCAAATAATGTGCTGTCTCTTCAGAAAGACATAAACATGGAGTTGTAGGCTAAAAAGAGAAATGCAGATCTACTCAAAACTGGAGCTCTAATGATGCCAAGATTCAAGATTCGGCCAATGTGATGGATTCCCAGGATAACCCAGAAAGGATTTTCCAAATCTGCAACTTTGGAAAAATCAACTCCCCAGGGTTTGATCCTTGATCTACTGGGAAATATAGATCTGAAGAAAATATGGCTAAAATTGTTGGACATTGGATAAACCAACACTCCCCATGTGTTTCGTGACATGGACTAACCACCTCTCGTGGATCCTTATCTCTGGCGATGCGATCGTTAACTAACACCTGCGCGTTTTGGTCTAACGACAATCGTGATTCCCAACAAGTGGTATCAGAGCGTAGGTCACGAGTTCAATACACACCCGGCTCGCGTTGGGGGGGAGATTGTTGGACATTGGATAAACCAACACTCCCCGTGTGTTTCGTGACATGGACTAACCGCCTCTCGTGGATCCTTATCTCTGGCGATGCGATCGTTAACTAACACCTGCGGGTTTTGGTCTAACGACAATCGTGATTCCCAACAAAAATGTGTGCTCAGATCATATCTATTCTTGAAGGGTTGATCCCTTCCTCAGATCTATGAGCTGGAAGCTCTAGATCTCTCTTCTCAATCCTCCAAAAGATGATTACAGCTACTGCAACACAACTGCCTCCAAAAACTGCGCTGTGAGGGGAAGAGAGGCCTTCTCCCTGCTGAAATATGCTGCAATGGACCCTAGGCTGATGGTAAGACTGATGGAAATGTGGAGGAATGATCCTCCATTGGATTTCTAGCTGAAGTACTAGCAACTTCCTTCCCCCTTTCAGATCTGCAATATGGACAACGTTATTCTTGTGGAGAATACTACTGCTAGGAGGTCAATAAATTTTGGCCTGATGCCAGATATGCAATGTGGCTCTGGGAGTGCTGATATATAAGCCCAAGTGATGGGAATAATCCCTCACCTTGTTCTCTAGTTGAAGTACTAAAGACAACTTCCACCTTCCAAACCGACCTTCAGAAAACTGCAGTTTTTTGAATATGAATGTTTTGCAGAAAGTAGAAAAAGGAAATGACACTTAAAGCCTGATGTATAATGAAGTACAATACTCTTCCTTAGAGATCACTCAAAGAAAGAGGTGGGATTCCTACTCGGGAACACCCTGTGCTAAACAGAACCTGCAATCTTTGCTAAACAACCCAAGAATGCAGTGGAATGTCACTTGACAATTCAAGATCTAAAAGATCATACATCAAATAACCCAATATGCCTTTCACCTTTGCCTTCATCTCCTTTATAATGATTGAGCCATCCCAAGCCTTGGCCATAATCTCAATTGTGCAGTCTCATGTGGACAATATCCTCCAAGTGGGACTGTGCTGTTTGACCAAATCAACCAAACCGTCTAGGTGCAATGTACACCTCCTCCATCATGTGTGCTTCATTTTCACATGATCCTCCACCACTTGATAATTAATGCTCAATGACCCCTTTTTTGACATCTTCCATATCTTAGTTGACTGAATCAACCCTCCATGATCTCTCTCATTAAATGAGACATGATCTCCAATCTCATTCACATTAGTAGTTGCTCAACAACCTCTTTTTGTAGATATAGTCTAAATTAATCCACATTCACACACACAAAGTGGATATTTATTCTTATTGAGGATTGTGTCTCCCTCCACCCTTTTATTTACTTAATTCATTAAGAAAATCAAGGACTCTAATATTCCAAATATGATGTGAAAATTTGGGAATATTACAGTGCCCCCTGGAAAAATGTTGCTTGTCCTCAAGCAACTCTAAAAGTAGATGAAAGGCCATCTATTTGTAATATTCCTTTTTTCAGAAATATCACAAGTCTATGCCAGAGATGGACTGCGGGAGAATCTACTGAATATGTCACCTTCTAATTAAGGGTGAGATCTGGAGGCTTGCTAAACCTTTGCAGACTCTGTCTACAGATATGTGAAATTTCCTAGTAGGAATGGCTAGCAACCCAAGCCTGGAAAACGCATTTTTCTGGAATGGAGGCAGCATGATTCGATCTCTGGTCTGGGATCATTTGAATATATCTATTTAGAGCTAAAATCCAAGAGTGGGCTCAAAACAAATGTCTCTAGGAGCTTGAGACAAGTCTCCTTTGCCTGTTTATCTTCAGAAAATGCCCAATGAAGAGGGCTGCATCAACAAATGAAAATGTACTAGCATATCAACGTTATATGAGATAGCCAATGTGCATGAAACTATAAATAGTCACTGAATATATATACCAACAAAGAAAATATACAAATACTTGAAGAATGTAATGTCCCAGAATTAGCTTCAGCTAATTTGGGCATTAATTTTTCCTTATTCATTTTGTATTTCATGATTAATGAATAAATTGTAAGGGAGGATGTCTAATCCTCTTGCAAATCAATAATAAATCAGTGCCTATGTGAAAGAAGACATATTTAGGCCATCATAATAAAATCTTGCAGGTGTGAAAAGGCCAAGACCACCAAAGGAGATCCTGTTTGACCAAGTCAACAGCATTGTCTAGGTTCATTGAACCACCTTGATGGACTGCGCAGTTCTAGAAGGGGTTTCCAAATGTGAAAAAGACCAAAGGATGAAAGTGGTTTAGGGTTTGTCAAGAGACTCCAATGTTATAAAATGAGGGTGAAGGCTCATGAGGAGGTTGTTGATCATATTTCATTTTTGAGAGCTTGCTAAGGCAACTCCATTTCTCTTTGCTGTTTAGCAAGAGAAAGAGAGGATCTCCTGTTTAGGAATCCTATATCCTTCTTTGAGTAGCTCTTGGAGGGAAGTGAGCTATATTGAACCACTATCAGGTTGAGGCCAAGCTATTCTTGTATTGACAGCGCTAGCTCATTGAGGGTTTTGCAGCTGCAGCAAGTGTAGTAGTGGAAATTCTAGATCTGCAAGAATCTAGTAGTTTTGAGGGATTTCTCTTAGGGAGGGTGTCTTGTGACCACCCGGAAGAGGATCTCTGTTATATTTTCATTTCAGATCTGTATATTCTACCTATTTTAATATTTAGCCCTAGCTACTACGCAGTCTCCTTGTCTACTGTGTTATTTCTCATGTATTGCTTCATTATTGCCTAGATCTGCTATTGTACTTTTTTCTGGTGATTGAGGCTTGCCTCTCACCTTGAAGATTAATGAAGTAGCTAGCTGATATCTCATGTTCAGATCTGATGTATATCATGAATAAAGTCATCTTCAGAAATTACTGAAGCTTTCTGCAGTTCTTTGTATAAAAAGTTAGATCTACACTTTCTAGTGCATTATTTTGTAAAACCCTTAAGGGGACCTTGATTAGAAGGCTGAGTAGTTTCCAGATTTGATATGGATCTGATGTTTCAGCAATGTTTTGCTGTAGATCTGTAATTTAATGTCATACTGCTGAAGCACACTTAGAGGGACGCTGTCTATTCAGATCTACACTTTATACATATATTGCAGCTCCTATTTCTGAAGATTTCTCACTTATTTCCTCATGAAATCCATTGTAATTCTCAAGGAACTCATTCAAAGTATGATTTTTTGCTACCATACTGTAATATATGTCTGATTTCTGATTTCCAGTGATTTCTAGGAGAAAATACGCAATTCTGAAGAGGGTTCTTCTTCATTCCATCAGCTCTTCTCTTTAGTTGATTTCTAACTAGTCAATTTCGTGGGAGATATTTTTAAGGCCCTTAAACCCATTTTTTTTTCCTGAAATTCTGCATGGAGGTCCCAAACAGCCTATAATAAGGGAAAACAGCCCTGAGCAGCGTTATTCTTGCACCATTTTTCTTATACAACGTTTTTCCTAAGCCTCTTGCAGTTTTGCCTAGTAGTGGAATTTCCCGCTTCTCCCTTGTTTGGTTTTTTCTTCTCTTTTGGATCCATTCTTTAAATCTGTATATAGAAGGGTCCCAAGGGTAGTAAAATCCAAGAGGAGTGTGTCATTTCCATACTTTTGGTGTTTCATCAATCTTCTATAGACAGAGTCTAGAACGGGCCAGGAAGCCTCTAGTTTTCATCCTCTCTTTAGAGGTGATATAACCAGTAAATGCCCTACTAGTCTATCTCTGGTTTAGAAGTTGCTAGTGTGTTTCCCACACTACTGTGATCCCATAGAGGAATATCTTAAGATATTCCCTACTGTGCCTATTTTTCCCCATTTGGGACATTACGGTGGTATCAGAGCATGATCTCTGGCTCCGCCTATGAGATCAAGCTATCAGTGGAATCAAGAGCAAGGGAAACATGGAGAGAATGAGATTAATCTCATCTCTATTTAGATATAAGAAGAACCTCCCCAAGGAGGATGTGCAAGAAGTAAAGAGAAGCAACAGTGAAGCTCCCAAGGAGTTTCAAAAAGAAGATCTTCCAATCAGATCTACAAGATCTGTGCATGAGGAACAATCCGAATCCTCATCTTATGGATATGAGCACTCAGCCATATCATTAGAGCTTCAAAATTTTGCGAGTGATTCCTTCATGAAGAAGGAGAAAGAAGGTTTGACATTGATTGATGCATTGCCAAGGGCAAGATCTCCATTTGGTGAAGAGTCCTCATCTCAAGAGGAAATCATGAAGGTTTCTCCTTCAAGGGTTGATCCAGATCTATTGTCTCTCATTGATGATGGGAAAATTTCAGTTATTGAAGAGGAGGAGAAGGAAGAGGAAGATGAGAACGCAGTCACCTCAAGGGCACCTCAAGCACTTCATAAGAAAGAGGTTGGAGCACTTGCTCTAAGAAGAAAAACTCTTGCACCCCTGCAAAGAGTCCCCCAGGATCTCATACATGAAGGGTATGTACCATAATTTATTAATGATGAGGTCTTGGAAGATGATAATGCAGTCACCTCAAGGGCACCTCAAGCACTTCATGAGGATGAGGTTGGAGCACTTGCTCCGAGAGAAGAAACTCTTGCACTCTTGCAAAGGGTCCCACATGATCTCATGCATAAGGAGGATGTACTATCACTGATTTGTGATGAGGTCTTGGAGGTAGGAGAGGTAGAAGGAGAGGAAGAGCATCATAATGAAGGAAGCACGAATTCCCCTCTACTTCAAAGCTTGGAAACACAAGGGAGGCAAAAGGATCCATGTAGCTGTGGTAAGGGAAAGTCTGCCTACTTAAATCTAGATCCTACTTCATGCCTTCATACTTCTTTGCAAGGAGGCCCTCTACAAGGAGCACCTCTTGATAGGAGGCAATCTAAAGTGTTCCTTAATCTATGGGCTGCATATTCATACTTGGCCAAGGAAGGAGCCTTGGGAGGAGCTAGCATAACGCAGAGAATCACTCAAGCATTCAGGAAAGAGATGAGCAGTTTCCTGAAAGGGACATTGCAAACTCCCATTCAAATATCTGCGCTGAGGAAGGAGAAATCAGAGATCTATGATGGCATGATCATGAGGACACATGGCAACTCCATATCTTTGGGGCAGCCCATGATCTCCTCATTCACAAAGAATATTTCTAAAGATGTCAAGGGGATCCTAACCCTCTTGTATACATGGGCCAAAAGGAGAATATTTTGCAAGACAAAGACCTTCCAAGGGGAAGTTGATTTCCATATGCTCCAATCTTGTCTTGTACAAGAACAACTGCAAATGGGGCAGCAAAGGGATGATGATGATGCTCCAGCATGTGATTTTGATATCAAGCATGTCAAATATGGGAGCCATGAGAAGACAGGGGCTGCATTTCAGATTTCTACAGCGCTGTCATTCTTGGAGAGCTTGGATCCTTGTTGGGATTCCCAACTCACAATGGAATACTCCAAGGACCTTTTCACATGGGGGTTTCTTGAAGGGGAAGTAAAGGATGAAATTTTCAAGGTCATAGATGGAGTTATCTATTTCTACAATCTTATTCTTTTGGCTGGTAACTCCAAGCTCAAGGAGGGACTATTTGATGCCATCTATGAAATCCTACTTTCCAAACCCACTAGTTTTTTCAAAGTATATCATACTCTCTTGGGTGGATTCATATGGGAAGGCTACAAAGAAGATGTGTACTCTCATATGAAGAAGTGCATGGACTACTTGGTTGAGGAGGAAGAACATAGCTCTTGGGAAGAGCCACCATTCACACCTCCTTATCCTTTGAGTGTGAGGGGGAACTCATCCATGAGTTACCCTATTTATATAAAACAAGTATATAGAGAAACTCATCCTCTTGAGCATTATTTTGCATCTCCTATATGCTTATACTTTTCTGACATTCATTTGCAGGGCATGGTGCCAATATGGGGCACTAAGTATGATGGGTTTCATGGGCTATCTAAGGCCATGAACTATGATGATGAAGGCCATTCCTTGGAGAACCTTGGAAAGCTACTGCATTCCTCATGGTGTGATTCTCTTACACCAACCATGATATACATTCTCCAAGCGTTCCAAAGACATAAGGCAGCAAACACGTGTTGGGGGAGGCACTTGTCATATCTTGTTCTATGGCAGTTGAGGATAAAACTGCGCTGGTTGCACATGAGGGAACATATTCCTTCTTATCTATCACACATGGCAGCTAGCGTACTTCTAATCATGATCCCACAAGCAGAAGATGTCCTTATCTTTGTTGGGGGCATATTTGGAGGAAAGGCACACTTGTTGAATGTGCCCTTGGGGGAAGGAGTTCCCCATTCTTATTGCACTACATGCTTCCAGGGGAGCATGAGATTTTGTATGGCCACTATGGTGAATCACTTGTCTCTTTGTAAGGTGAGCCATATGTTGGATGATGACATGCCTCTCACATGTAGTGAGGAGGAGATCTTCTATGGATTGCCAAGCTGGGGGGTAATCCACTTCATTTTGATGATAGCATGGGGATGGGAGTCTTTCATGGATCATGAAACCCCCATGATAAACATCACTTCTTTCTTGAGGAGGCCATGGATCAAAATGAAGGTTTCCACAACAAACTTCCATTTCTTCATAATGAGAGCTTTTGAGTTATTCATTAAGGGCAAACTTGCATATTAAGGAAGGACCATTGGGAAGACAGAAATATTGCATAAATTTCAGAGCAATGGAGGAGACTATATGATGAGGAGGCCACAAGGAAAGGAGGAGGATTTTTGCAGCACCCTTGCAGTTGCTTGAGGACAAGCAACATTTGGGAGGGGGAGACTGTAATGTCCCAAAATTAGCTTCAGTTAATTTGGGCATTAATTTTTCCTTATTCATTTTGTATTTCATGATTAATGAATAAATTGTAAGGGAGGATGTCTAATCCTCTTGAAAATCAATAATAAATCAGTGCTTATGTGAAAGAAGACATATTTAGGCCATCATAATAAAATCTTGCAGGTGTGAAAAGGCCAAGACCACCAAAGGATATCCTCTTTGACCAAGTCAACAACGCTGTCTAGGTTCATTGAACCTCCTTGATGGACTGCGGAGTTCTAGAAAGGGTTTCCAAATGTGAAAAAGACCAAAGGATGAAAGTGGTTTAGGGTTTTTCAAGAGACTCCAATGTTATAAAAGGAGGGTGAAGGCTCATGAGGAGGTTGTTGATCATATTTCATTTTTGAGAGCTTGCTAAGGCAACTCCATTTCTCTTTGCTGTTTAGCAAGAGAAAGAGAGGATCTCCTGTTTAGGAATCCTCTATCCTTATTTGAGTAGCTCTTGGAGGGAAGTGAGCTATATTGAACCACTATCAGGTTGAGGCCAAGCTATGCTTGTATTGACAGCGCTGGCTCATTGAGGGTTTTGCAGCTGCAGCAAGTGTAGTAGTGGAAATTCTAGATCTGCAAGGATCTAGTAGTTTTGAGGGATTTCTCTTAGGAAGGGTGTCTTGTGACCACCTGGAAGAGGATCTCTGTTATATTTTCATTTCAGATATGTATATTCTACCTATTGTAATATTCAGCCCTAGCTACTACGTAGTCTCCTTGTCTACTGCGTTATTTCTCATGTATTGCTTCATTATTGCCTAGATCTGCTATTGTACTTGTTTCTGGTGATTGAGGCTTGCCTCTCACCTTGAAGATTAATGAAGTAGCTCGCTGATATCTCATGTTCAGATCTGATGTATATCATGAATAAAGTCATATTCAGAAATTACTGAAGCTTTCTGCAGTTCTGTGTATAAAAATTTAGATCCACACTTTCTAGTGCATTATTTTGTAAAACCCTTAAGGGGATCTTGATTAGAAGGATGAGTAGTTTCCAGATCTGATATGGATCTGATGTTTCAGCCATGTTTTTCTATAGATATATAATTTAATGTCATACTTCTGAAGCACACTTAGAGGGACGTTGTCTATTCAGATTTGCACTTTCTACATATATTGCAGCTCCTATTTCTAAAGATTTCTCACTTATTTCCTCATGCAATTCACTGTAATTCTCAAGGAACTCATTCAAAGTCTTATTTTATGCTGCCATACTGTAATATATTTCTGATTTATAATTTCCAGTGGTTTCCAAGAGAAACTGCGCAATTCTGAAGAGGGTTCTTCTTCATTCCATCAGCTCTTCTCTTTAGCTGATTTCTAACTAGTCAACTTCATGGGAGATCTGTTTAAGGCCCTTAAACCCATTTTTTTTTCCTAAAATTATGCATGGAGGTCCCACACAGCCTATAATAAGGGAAACAGCCCTGAGTAGTGTTATTCTTGCACCATTTTTCTTATACAACGTTTTTCCTAAGCCTCTTGCAGTTTTGCCTAGTAGTGGAATTTCCTGCTTCTCCCTTGTTTGGCTTTTTCTTCTCTTTTGGATCCATTCTTTAGATCTACAGATATAAGGGTACCAAGGTTAGTAAAATCCAGTAGGAGTGTGTCATTCCCATACTTTTGGTTTTTCATCAGTCTTCTATAGATAGAGTCTAGAACGGGCCAGGAAGCTTCTGGTTTTCATCCTCTCTTTAGAGGTGATATAACCAGTAAATGCCCTACTAGTCTATCTCTGGTTTAGAATTTTCTGGTGTGTTTCCCACACTACTATGATCCCATAGAGGAATATCTTAAGATATTCCCTACTGTGCCTATTTTTCCCCATTTGGGACATTACAAAGAATCACTCACTCAAGCTAAGCAAAGAACCCCTCAATGATATGCATATGGAAGCATATCACAATGCTGCTACACAAGAATTCTTGTGACTAAAAATGCGCAGTCAATAGATGGTACTGCTGCATATATAATGTCAACACATGAATATGGAAGTATAAAGCTCAAAGAAAGATGGGGGAGCAAGATCTCAACCCCTGAAATTAATAATACATCAATCCTTGGGAGGATTGGCTGAAATATACAAAAAGGAAAAAATGCTGGAGTTGCTGCCTCTAAGCTGGAATAGCACTGAAACTCAGAAAATGAATGGAGATAGCTAAAAATGCTGCATATTCTGAATAGATCTCCTCCAATGGATCTTTCAAGAGAGAGGCTGATCCAATCCCCGAAGATCTCTTCCTCCAAACTAGTGGTGCAAACCCCACTGCAATTCTGCTCAGAAATAACACAATCAAATGAAGGGACTATGCTGTGAATGATGAGAGGATCTGGGCCTAATGCAAATATGTAGAGAATGGATTTTAAATCTCCTCTAGTGGCCTCCCGGATGCAAAGAAGCTCTCTCCTCTAAAATCAGAGCTCCAAAAGTGATGCTATGGAAATCTCCACTGCAACCCAGCAACACAATGTTTCCTGCACTGCTGAAAATGCTGTACTAAAGGGAAATTATTTGGCCTTGAGCCAGAATGTGGAGGAGCTAAAGAAAAAACCTTCAAGAGGCTTCTCAAGAAGGTGAGGAAATCCTAAACAGGAATTCCCTCGGCAATTCTTGCTAACCAGCAAGAAGTTGCTGCAAGTCCACCAGACCAAAGATGAATAATATTCAAGATGATCTCCAATGGCTACCTTGCCCTCCTTTTAAACAATGTGAGCTCCCTCTCAATGAACCCCACTAATTAGGGTTTCCTTCCCCTAGAAGCTTCCCTTCTTATCCCACTGCGCTGGCCCACAATGTGCTCTGCACCTCATGCTACTGTGCAGTTTGACTTGGTCAAAATTGACCTAGCCTTCTTGAAAAAGCCCCCTTTCACACATGGAGGTGTGAAATCAAGCTCCAAAAGTGATCCTCATTCATACCAAGAGAATTTTTATTACCTATTCATTAAATGAATGGGTCTCCTACCCATTTTATTTATCTCCTATGTGAAAATAGAAAAAATTAATGTTCCATAAAAATTGGGAACATTACAGTCCTCCCCTCTCAAAGATTGCTTGTCCTCAAGCAAGTACAAGGATAGAATGATTTATTTCCCCTTACTTTCCCTGTAGCATCCATGCATGATAAAATCCTCCAAGAAAAGGATGCCATATCATCAATCAGGTGTCCAAGTTGTCCCTCCAACATATGCAATCTAGCCTTTGGTGAGCATCCCCAAATAGCTGTCATGTAGAAACAAATATCCATGAAGGGAACAATGGGCTGTCTAAGGGCCTTATTGAGGCATGATGTTGAGTAACTAGCTCCAAAAATGGAAGAAAAGAGATATCAACGCCTTAGAAATAAGCCACTTCGAGGGGGCAACCTCCAATTCATTACATAAATGAATAATTCTTGGATGATACAATTTACAAAAACTCCTTTCTATATATAGGAGTCCATGTGGCCATAATGTAATCCTAGTGGGCCACAATGTAATCCTAGCCGACCTAACAATAATAATTTAAGGGCACAATAATAACAAAATGGGGGTTACAAGGGTACAATAATAACAATAAGGGGGTTACACTAATAACAATAAGGGACTATACTAGTAATATAGGAACCTAACATGCCCCTCTCCTACAAAAAAGTGTTGTCCTCAACGCTTGAGTAGCTCTGGGTGCTTTTGTATAAACTTCTCATCCTCCCATGTAGAATATTCAGTGGGTAAGTTCTTCCACTTGACGAGATACTCTGAAATTGATCGATTCCGTAGCTGTCGAGTTCTTGTTTCCATGACCGCTTCAGGTTCCAATATGATTTTTCCTTCCTCATCAAGTTCTGGCAATATTGTTTGAATTGGAATATTTTCACCTATAACCTTCTTTAAGCATGAAACATGGAAAACTGGATGCACTCGTGAAGAAGCAGGAAGCTCCAATTTGTATGCCATAGTACCAATCTTTTGCAACACCTTGTAAGGACCATGGTACTTTGGCGATAATTTATTATCCTTCTTAGCTTGCTTGAGGGACATTTGTTTGTATGGTTGTAGCCGTAAAAATACCCAATCTCCTACAACAAAACTTCTCTCACTGCGATGTTGATCTGCCTGTTGTTTCATTCGATTTTGTGCCAAATTCAGGTTATCCTTTAAGAGTTGGAGAACTTCTTGCTGATGCTCGATGTGATCTTCCACTGCTTGAACCTTCGAATTTTCCTTAAAGATGATGTGATGGATGGTGGATGATATCCATAAAGTGCCATAAATGGGGTCATTTTTGCTGCAGTATGGAAGGAAGTGTTATACCACCATTCAGCGAGAGGTAACCACTTGACCCATTGTGTTTGTTTATCGGATACAAAACAACGAAGATATCCTTGCAAACATTTATTTACTATCTCAGTTTGACCATCAGATTGAGGATGATAAGATGAGCTATGAGCTAATTGAGTACCCAAACAAGAAAATAACTCCGTCCAAAAATTTCCAGTAAAATGGGATCTCTGTCGCTCACAATAACCCTTGGGCTTCCATGTAGCTTTTGAATTCTGTCCATAAATGTAGTAGCAACTGTACTTGCTTTAAATGGATGAGATAATGCACAAAAGTGTGCATACTTGGTAAGTCTATCAACTACCACCATGATGACACTCGTTCCTTCGGACTTAGGTAAACCTGTGATAAAATCCATTGAAATCTCCTCCCAACGTTGACTTGGAATGGATAAAGGTTGTAGAAGTCCTGGGGTCTTAATTGTTTCCACTTTATTCTGTTGGCAAACCAAACATTCCGCCACAAACTTTTGAATATCAGATTTAAGGCCATCCCAAAAAAATTCTTTCTTCACCCTGTGGTAAGTTTTTAAAAATCCTGAGTGTCCTCCTAAAGGAGAAGTGTGCAATTCCAGAAGAATCTTTTGTTTTAGTTGGGAATTCTTACAAAAATATAAGCGATCTTTGTACCATAAGGAATCATTTTTCCAACTAAATGTATCAGATGTACTAGGATCTTGCTGCAACTTTTGAATGAGTGTACATACATCTTTGTCCTTCTTCCATTCATCTCTTGCTTCAGTTATCCAATCTGGTTGGATAATAGAAATGGCACAAAGCAATGCTTCCACCTCTTCATTCTTTCTTGAGAGTGCATCTGCAACAACATTAAGCTTTCCTTTTTTGTAGATTTTTTCAAAGTCATAACCCAACATCTTTGTGACCCATTTTTGCTGCTCTTCTGAAGATAGTCTTTGTTCCAAAAAGTGTTTAAGATTATCATGATCAGTTTTTACCTTGAAGTGTCTTCCCATTAGGTAAGTTCTCCATTTCTTAAGTCCTTTGATTGGACAAATTTCAAAAGCAATGGGTCTTCCTTCTTGCATTAAAAAAACACCAATTCCATTTCCTGAGGCATCACATTCCACAATAAAGGTTTTTGTGAAGTCTGGCATAGCTAAGACCGGTGCTAGGCACATTGCCTCTTTAAGATGTTCAAAGGCCTTAGTTGCTTCAGGAGTCCATGAAAATGCATCTTTCTTCAATAATGTTGTTAGAGGTGCTACTATTCTCCCATAATTCTTAACAAACTTGCGATAATACCCTGTTAACCCGAGAAATCCTTGCAACTTCTTTATGGTTGTTGGGACTTTCCATTCCTTAATGGCTTTAATTTTGTTAGGGTCTACTTTAACACCCTCGTGAGATACAATATGACCCAGATATTCCACCTCTTGTACTCCAAAGAAACATTTGGATGTTTTGCATATAATTGTTTCTCCTGCAATAGTTTGAGAACCCTGTCAACATGTTCAACATGATCATTCCAAGACTTGCTATAGATTAGTATATCATCAAAAAATACGAGCACAAATTTTCTAAGGAAGGGTTTGAAAATGGAATTCATCAACCCTTGAAATGTAGAAGGTGCATTGGTAAGGCCAAAAGGCATGACCAAAAATTCATAATGACCCTCATGAGTTTGAAATCTTGTTTTTGGAATATCTTCAGTCTTCATTCTAATTTGATGATATCCTGAACGAAGATCCAACTTGGTAAAATAAATTGCTCCATGTAATTCATCCAATAATTCATCAATCACAGGAATGGGAAATTTATCTTTAATGGTTAGCTTATTGAGCTCCCTATAATCCGGACACATTCGCCATGATCCATCCTTCTTGTGTACCAATACTACAGGAGTGGAGAAAGAACTTTGACTAGGTTGAATTATACCCGCCTCTAACATTTCTGCAATCATACGTTCAATTTCGCTCTTTTGGACGTAAGGATATATATAAGGCCTGATGTTTGGAGGAACACTTCCTGGAATCAGATGAATAACATGATCATGATCGCGAATAGGTGGGAGTCCTTTGGGAGTTTCAAACACCTTGGAATGATTGTCCAAGACTTGTTGGAGATCTGCAGAAATAGATGATTTTGATGTTGGAACTTCTAGTGAGCATAATTGTGAAATTACGCCTCGTTGTTATTTCTTTAGAAGCTTTGTCATGACATTAGAGCTTATTATCTTTCATGGCTTCCCTGCAATACCCCGTAATTCGACTTCCTTTCCTTCTGAAAAAAAATTCAAGAAAAGTTCTTGAAAATTAAAAGCTACTGTCCCCAAAGATTGTAACCATTGTACTCCTAGTACAACATCAGCACCTCCCATAGGAATGGAAAGAATTGGACTAGTCAATACATATTCCCCCATGGTTAGCTTGATATTATGGCATTTTCCATAGCAATTTATAGTTCCTCCATTTGCAACCATCACTTGACATTCTGGTGCTGGGTATAGGAAACAATTTAATTCCTTGGCTACCTTACAATGAATAAAATTATGGGTGCTACCTGAATCAATCAACACTATTACCTTTTCTTCTTGATTTGTCCTTGTATCTTGAGAGTTTGAGGAGTGGTAATTCCTGCCAGTGCATTACACGATATGGTCGGATTCATTTCTTCCTCTTCTAGGGTTGGTTCTTGGTGTATATCCTCCTCTTGTTCATTTTCTTCTTCCTCTTCACAATCTATGTAAAATAATTTCTTCTCAGCACACTTATGACCTTTAGTGTATTTTCTATCACAACTGTAGCAAAGCCCTTTTTCTCTTTTTTCTTCCAATTGTTATGGTGTCAACCTTGTAGGTTGTGGAAATCTAGGCGTAGCAACACTTCCTTCTTTATAGAATTGAGTGGTAGGCTTCCTTGTCGCCATTATTTTACATTCAACTTTTCTTGCCAACCTGAATGCCTTCTCCAATGAATCTGGTTCCAAAACACGAACTTCATGTTGGATGTTATCCTTTAAAGCGCCTATGAAGAGATCGATCCTGTGGTCCTCTGGAATATCAGTTACCCTTATATTCAATTTTTGAAAGTCCTCAATGTGTTGCCCCACTAAACCCTTTTGTTTGAGATTTATCAATTGGGTAAAGAAGGTGTTGCTCTTTGTATCCTCATAATGTGCTATCATTTCCTCCGTAAAAATTGACCAAGTGAAATTTTTTTTACGGGAGCAAAGCCATCGATACCATACAAATGTATTTTGTTCTAAATGTAAAGTTGCAATGCGTACCTTTTGTGTGTTTTTCACATTATGGAGATCAAAATATTGCTCCATCTGTAGTATCCATGTTACAGGATCCTTTCCATCAAACTTCCTCATATCCATTTTGGAATATGGTGGTTCTTCCCGCCAACATTAGAGTTTATGAAATCACGATTAACATTTATTTTGTTCTCATCATGAGGTTCTTCTACTATCTTTTCACCATTAGGAAACATTTCTTGTATCAACTTTGTCAAACCTTCAATGTCTGCTTTGAGATCATTCTTCATGTTTTCCATGTTGTCTTTCATGTCATCCATCTTAGCTTCCATGCCAGCTTCCATGCCATCCATCTTAGCTTCCATGCCATCCATCTTAGCTTCCATGCCTTTCTTCAAACCGTACATATTCACTTCCACGCCTTTCTTCAAAACTTCCATTTCATTTTTTGTTGCTCTTTGCGAGTGAAATTTTTTGCACTTGCTCTTGTAATTTTGATAGATCATGTTGCAATTCTTCATCTTCATGAGTCATAGTAGAGCCTTCCGAAGGCTTAATGGGTGTTGAATTATTTTTACAGGGCATATTTTAGAACCCAGTACTGCTATATATTCTACAATATGCCCTTGGAATCAATTCAAATTGATTCTTCAAAGAAGACTTAAGCAATTTGGAAAGAAAAAAAAATATACACACCTTTTTCTTGCTTTTGAGGAGCTAGATATTGAAATTGGCTAATCTCTATGATTGAAGCACTTCAATATTTTAATTTCAGTATCAACGTAGCCCTATGAATTATCTTTTGAATGCCACAGGTCTGACTTGATTTGGATTCTCCAAGACAAAGTTGTGTCCAATCTCCCACAATGACCTAATTCTGGACAGGTTCAGTAGAGCGAACTTGTACGACTTGCCACGTGTCACTGTTTCGTCCTTTGTCTCTGAAATTGATAGCCAAGAAACCAAATTCCATTTTATTGCGACCAATTTTTACGGCACTCCAATCCGATTCCCAGAGAGAGAGTTATTGAAATTTTCCCACGATCACCTCTTTGAGATGAAATTCAAGAGCCTGAAAAAGCACTACCTTCCACAGATCATATCTTCAAAACTATTGTGAACCAAGCTCTGAAATTTTTTGACGAATTTCCTCAGGATTTCAGCTTCGTACCATATGAATTTAAGATTCTGAACCTTCGTAGAAAAAAAGTTATAGTGAAAATTCCATGATGACCTGTTTAGGACCCTGAAAAAAGACCTAACTTCCACAGATGATATCTCCGAATATATTGCAAACCAAGCTCTGAAATTTTTAGAAAATCTTCCTTAGGATTTCGGCTTCTCACCCTAAAAATTTCAGCTTCTGAAACTTTTTAGAAAAAAATTTATAGCTAAAATTCCACGATGACTTGTTTGGAGCAGCGAAACCCTAGAATCCAAAGCTCTGATACCAAATGTTGAGTAACCAGCTCCAAAAATAGAAGAACAGAGATATCAACGCCTTAGAAATAAGCCACTTCGAGGGGGAAACCTCCAATACATTACATAAATGAATAATTCTTGGATGATACAATTTACAAAAACTCCTTTCTATATATAGGAGTCCATGTGGCCATAATGTAATCCTAGTGGGCCACAATGTAATCCTAGCCTACCTAACAATAATAATTTAGGGGCACAATAATAACAAAATGGGGGTTACAAGGGTACAATAATAACAATAAGGGGGTTACACTAATAACAATAAGAGACTATACTAGTAATATAGGGACCTAACACATGAGATCTGATATATAATGGGACTCATCATACCCATATGAATCTCCTATCCCCAAGAAATCATCCATACAACATGAGCTGCCTCCAAACATGGCAACTCATAGAAAACTCTCTCCACCTTGAGCTCCAGAAAACAAGGTGGGCTAAAAATCTGAATATGGCAAGCTCCATGGCTCACCCCATGCTGTCCTCCACTCCGCTTATGATTAGTGTGGAGTGTGTGTTGATCAAGGGCTTCAAATTTATTGCCTCCAAGTGGCAACATGAAGAGAAATCCTCCAAGGATCTCTCCTCCATCAATGAAAATCTGGCTGGCCCAAGATATGTCATCCATGATGAGTGGGACATGATCATCATAGAATACCCCAATGACATGTTTGTTGTAGGTTATACCATGTGCATCAAGGTACAAACAATGTCTCATAGGGTTACAACGCAACCTCATCCACTGCAACTGCAGAAAATAACATGGCAAGTACTGTACAAAAAATATCACCTCTACTACTGAATAGTAAATAGATGAGTGAATCAGCAATACAAAATAAAATACATGCCCATATACATACAATGGAAGGATAGCAACATCAAATCCATGGCCCACCTCAAAAGAAGGCAACTGTTCCCATTAGAACATGCCATGCATAAACTATGGGAATCATCTCCCCTCATAGACACATTCAACTCATGTGTCAATCCACCAATCATGCTTCCAATAATAATATGGACAATATCAGCAAATGGAAACATGCTCAACATCAAAATAGAGGAAGTACTGATGGTTTCATATGGTGCCGGAAAGTACCAACAGTCTCCCAAGAGTGCATAACGCAGTTTTGCAAACTGCTGCTCAAGAAATGTACAAGGAAAAATGCTTTGAAATACAATGCTAATCATATGAATTATCTGAATAGGTGTAGAATGGAAAAACATTTGCCCAAGGCCATGTGAAATATGGCTGCCTCCATCATATGGTTTGGCCCAATTTTTCTCCTGGAGCAACATGAAAAATCTGCCCCCTTGAGGAGCCATGCACTGCAACATAATGATAAGAGTATGTAAATCAGAAAATGTAAACACAATGCTCTTACCATAGGCTGTAAGTAAGATGATATATGGATCCATGTATATGATCTTGCTCCCAAGTGTCAATGATGTGAGCTCATGCAAAAAGGCTCTAGCCCCTGCCAATCTTTGTTTCTTGACATGCTCCTTGTCAAGAACACTTCTGGTGATGTTGCAATTGTGAAGCTTTTCCCAAGATGGAAATGCCTCCTGATCAGTCCAAGATAAGGAGTAATCACTTTGCACTATGAGAGTGCCCTGCTCTACTCCTACAACACCATACATTTTATGAGATTAAATCTGCTTGTGCTCTCCCCAAGATAGTCCAAGCAACCCAGGTGCTTGCTGCCTCCTCATGATCACATCATGTAACTCATATGATGAAGGTAACATGACTGATATATATGCCATATCAGCTCCATGTATCCCTACTCTCTGCTGCTCAATGATGCAAACATCCTTCCACCTCTTCTCCACTCCCATCCTCCTGGAAAAGGGGTATACCAAGTGATGGCCAAACTCCTTCAAGAGGAGCCAACGCAGCCAAGCCTCTTGCTTCCCGGTATCATATATTTGCAAGTGGCAGATCAGCCTCTTGCCCCTCATCCACACCCACTCATCTCCTTGTGGATGTCTTCTCCTTCTTCCTCCTTTGGTACTCCTCCCATGAGGGCTACCATTCTCCCAAGCCAAATTTCTCTCTTTGCATTTCATGAGAGTTTGAAATGTAGCTCCTTGGAGACCTTTTAGAAAATATCTCTTACCCATGAATATGTTGGATCCATGAGGACCCAAATGTGATGGAGGTAATATCTCCTCTCCATCCATGTTTAACAATGTTGCTGATTCCTTCAATGATGTAGCAGCTGTTGCATCCTCCGATTTAAAATTTGATTCATTGTTTCTCATGGGGGTATCATGGTTCACTCCATCCTCCAAATGTTCACACTCCAACCTCCAGGGCTGAATGTAATTCAACCAAAATGTATGAGGATGAGGGTTCATATCCTCCTTTAACCCTTTGCACAACGTAGTGCAATCATGGTACTCTAGAATAGCACAATGTGTAGATCCTTGGACCTCTACATGTAAGTTTCCACATTCCTTTAAATTATTTGCTGAAAAAAAAAGTGGAACTTTACTCATACCTTGGTAGATCCTGGGGTCTTCTTGTGTGGCTGCAGAAGCTGTCTCCTCTAATGCAATGGCTGCCTCTTCCTTTGTCCTCTCTCCATAAAAGGTTTGGATCAAACTTTGAGCAAAGTCTGAAAAATATCTCACCCTTGAATGGACCAAGGGTTTGAACCACCAAACAGAGGCTTTATCCTCCATGTGCAGTGCTGCAATCTCCACTGCTTCTTTCTCTGCCACTGGATGTAGCAAGAAAAAGGCTTCTAGCTTTTTCACCCAAGCTCTAGCTGAAGTATCCCCATCAAATGTAGACAATAAGAACCTATTGCCTTTGATTTCTCCTTTTCCATAGGGCCTTCTCTCCTCCTTCTGCTGAATAAACTGTGGGAACATTGTATCTCCTCTGAATGCTGCAGAATGGGATTTATAATCATCCAGGTATTGATTTAGAACCTGATGATCCAAGCATCTCCCATGCTTGCTTTATTTTTGAGAATAGGAAGTGCATGGAAATTCCTCTTCTTTTCTCTGCTTCTCCTCCTCGGGGAGGCTCTTCTTTGTTCTGAAAATAGATCAGATCAAGCTCATCTTCTGCATCATCATCTTCTTCTTCTTTCTTGGGCTTGAAGGCCACAGGCTGAGCCAAGAAAGGTGCTCCGATACCACTGCAATATTCCTTTTTCAGAAATATCACAAGTCTGTGCCAGAGATGGAATGGGGGGGAATTTACCAGATATGTCACCTTATAATGAAGGGTGAGATCCGGAGGCTTGCTGGCGCTTTGCAGACTCTGTCTACAGATATGTGAAATTTCCTAGTAGGAATGGCTAGCAGCCCAAGCCTGGAAAACGAATTTTCCTGGAATGGAGGCAGCAGGATTCGATCCCTGGTCTGAGATCCTTTGAATATATCTATTTAGAGCTGAAATCCAAGAGTGGGCTTAAAAAAAATGTCTCTAGGAGCTTGAGACAAGTCTCCTTTGCCTGTTTATCTTCAGAAAATGGCCAATGAAGAGGGCTGCATCAACAAATGAACATGTACTAGCATAGCAACGTTATATGAGAGAGACAATGTGCATGAAACTATAAATATTCACTGAATATATATATCGGCAAAGAAAATATAAAAATACTTGAAGAATCACTTACTCAAGCTGAGCAAAGAACCCCTTAATGGCATGCATATGGAAGCATATCACAATACTGCTACACAAGAATGCTTGTGACTAAAAATGCGCAATCAATAGATGGTACTGCTGCATATATAATGTCAACACATGGATATGGAAGTATAAAGCTCAAAGAAATATGGAGGAGCAAGATATCAACCCTTGAAATTAATAATACATCAATCCTTGGGAGGATTGGCTGAAATAGACAAAAAGGCAAAAATACGGAGTTGCTGTCTCTAAACTGGAATAGCACTGAAACTCAGAAAATGGATGGATATGGCTGAAAATGCTGCATATTCTGAATAGATCTCCTCCAATGGATCTTTCAAGAGAGAGGCTGATCCAATCCCTGAAGATCTCTCCCTCCAAACTAGTGGTGCAAACCCCACTGCAATTCTGCTCAGAAATAACGTAGTCAAATGAAGGGATTGCGCTGTGAATGATGAGAGGAGTTGGGCCTGATGCAAATATGTAGAGAATGGATTTGAAATCTCCTCTAGTGGCCTCCCGGATGCAAAGAAGCTCTCTCCTTTAAAATCAGAGCTCCGGAAGTGATGCTATGGAAATCTCCACTGCAACCCAACAACACAATGTTTCCTGCACTGTTGAAAACACTGTACTGAAGGGAAATAATTTGGCCTTGAACCAGAATGTGGAGGAGCTGAAGAAAAAAACTTCAAGAGGCTTATCAAGAAGGTGAGGAAATCCTAAACATGAATTCCCTCGGCAATTCTTGCTAACCAGCAAGAAGTTGCTGCAAGTCCACCGGACCAAAGATGAATAATACTCAAGATGATCTCCAATGGCTACCTTGCCCTCCTTTTAAACAATGTGAGATCCCTCTCAATGGACCCCACTCATTAGGGTTTCCTTCCTCTAGAAGCTTCCCTCCTTATCCCACTGCGCTGGCCCACAATGTGCTCTCCACCTCATGCTACTGCGCAGTTTGACTTGGTCAAACCTAACCTAGCCTTCTTACAAAAGCCCCCTTTCACACATGGAGGTGTGAAATCAAGCTCCAAAAGTGATCCTCCTTCATACCAAGAGGATTTTTATTACCTATTAATTAAATGAATGGGTCTCCTACCCATTTTACTTATCTCCTATGTGAAAATAGCAAAAATTAATGTTCCGTAAAAATTGGGAACATTACACTATTCCCCTCCATATGGCATCCACATAAGGAAGGCTTCTTCCATTTGCTGCAATAGGTTATGTATATTTGGTTCCAAATTTATCTTTTAAAAACATAAAGAATGACCTCCAACTGTTTGGTTAGATGTCCTCCTCCCATCATGAAGTACCAAGTGATAACCATATGATGTCCAACATCATCATCGATACATGAGAGACATAAAATAAAGTAGTTCTTTCCACAAGGGAAAAGCTTCATCATACCATACACTCCTTCATCCCATGTTTCATGAATTAGATTGAGCATTGATATGTTCCCATACTTAGCCTTGTTGGCCTTGTTGGACCCAAACTCCATCATTTCAAAATTATGCAAAAGAAGAAGGGAAGAAGCGATATGGGTAGACAAAGATGTAAAACCATATTCTCCTAACAATAACCACTAGAGTAAGGCCCTTTGTTTCCATCCTCTATCTCCTCCATGTAAGATGATCAAGCCAAAATCCCCCATAAGAAACCAAAGCAACAAGAGATCTTGTTGCCTTCTCTCCTCCTCATGTGCATCAGGAAGCAAAAGCATACTAATGGACATATGAGATGTCACATCATCCCAATACAAAGAAACATCATCAATGCACATCATGAGATAATTATGCTAAATTTTACACAATACAAAACACAAAGACATAGGAGATGTCATGTGGTGGCCAAAATCTCTCAAGTGAAACCAAAATGAACATGCCTTCTTTTACTGCATACTATCATTGAAACATAAGGCATGAATCAGAAAATCATGAACTATTGGGTGGTATCCATACTCACCCAAGAGTAGCCAGTGAAGCCATGCCTCTTCCCTCATCTCATATGTGTTTTTCAAGGCATGGATCGGAAAAATAGGTGCCTTTGGAGAGTGACAGAAATCTCCCAATGGCAACCAGCATAACCAAGCATGCTGGCCCATACAAATCTGCAAGTGGTTTGGCAGCCCCTTTCTTATCATCCTCACCTATTCACTCCCATGTGGATGATGAATGAGGTACTTCATAACCTTGTAGAATGCCATCCTTCCCAAAATTTTGAAGAACTTTGCATTTCCTGAAATGTTGAAATGCATCTCTAATGAGATCTCTTAATGAGATTCTCTCTCCATCAAAGGCCCTCCAAAACCAAAGAAGTTTTGGATTTACTGCAAGTAGAAGTTTCTCTTTGAGCAGTGAGAGGCTCATTGAGAAAGGGTCATCTAGAAGGGAGAAATTTTTTCTCATTTCAAGATGTCTACCATTTATCATCTTTTCTTCCATTGATTCATGAGTGAAGCTACCTCTAGAATGCTCCAACAATGGTGAAGCCCTTTCTATGTCATAGCTAGTAAGTGACAACGCTGTAGATCTATAGGGTAATACATGCATTGTCTCAAAGCAAGTTACAACACTGATCTCACAATAAGTCATTGTACATAGGATAATGATAATCCCATTTTCTGAAACTCTACATCTCAACTCAAAGGGTTGAATGTAGCTCAACAATGATGAATAGGGATAGTTTTCAGTCTCCTCCTTGATTAGATCAAGGGTCCTCTACACTGTGAAATGTCTCTGCTTCAAATTAGCATTTTGTTATAACCCTTGGTTATGCATTGATCTTGAAACCATATGTGCTGAAATTTTATTCATACCTTGGATCAAATGATATGTGGGAACCTCTTGACAAAACATAAGAGTTCTTCCAACCAGAATAATAATGTCTCCAACTGTTGGTAAGAGTGATGGCCTCTTTCCTTCAAGTGTACCAGCGCTGGTATCTTCCTCCTCCTCCTCATGCATCTCCTGATCCATGCATGGGACTCCATCTGTCAAGATCTCAATACTACCTTGCAAAAATGAAAGTGCCTCTTCTCTAGATACATGTACTTTTGCAGCAGATGGTGAAAGTAGTGACCTCTCCACATCAAAACTCTTCCTCAACTTGTGAAATAAATCTGAATACTTGGTCACCTTTGCATGCTCTAGGTGCCCAAACCACCAATCTTCTGCTTCGTCCAAGAGATGAAGTGTTGCAATTTGAATAGCCTCTTCTTCAGCCACAAGATGTAGCTTGAAAAATGAATCTAACTCCCTCCTCCAAGCCTTGAAATTGCTTGAGGAAGATCCATCAAATGTAGGAAAATAGAATCTATTATTCCTCTTTCTTGTATTGCTGCTATATGATCCTCTTTCTTCTCTAATCCGGAAGAATTGTTGGAGAGTTAGCTTCTCCTTGAAAGCTCTAGATTGTGCTTTGTAATCTTCAAGATATAGACTGAGAGTCTCATGAGCCTCAGGTTCATTCCTTTCTTCACTCCTATACCTATCACCTTCTTCAAAGAAAGTGGGCATAGTGGATCTATGAGGAGATCTAGGATTCTCCAGTCTTCTTTGCTGCTGATAGGAAGTGCTCTCCTCATCAGATCTACTTCTTGGATCTTCTTTTTGTTCTTCCTCCTTCATTTGATAGACCTCTTTGGAGATATCTTGCATGGATCTAAAGAAAGGAGTGACATATTTTTCATCCTCCATGATAGATCTCATCTATATGTTCTTCTTTCAATGTAAAAATATGAAGTGTCCACAAGATGAGCCAAAGATCATGCTCTGATACCACTGTAATATCCCCAAAAGGGAGAATGCAGTAATACTTCACACAATATAAGAAATTATAGCAAGATAAATAGTAAATCTAAGTACAAATCAGAATATGTAGAAAAAGCTGAGCCATTTTATTATATTGGAGATGATTCAGTTACACAAGTACAAGATATAGGTAGATCTAGCCAAAAAGATGAGCTAGGATCACCCTAAAAACATGCATCGAACAGGTACAACGTAACTGGAGAGGCTCTGTAGAAAATACTGTGCTGTCTCTTCAGCAAGACATAAACATGGAGTTGCAGGCTGAAAAGAGAATTTCAGATCTACTCAAAACTGGAGCTCTGATGATGCCAAGATTCAAGATCCGGCCAATGTGATGGATTCCCAGGATAACCCAGAAAGGATTTTCCAGATCTGCAAATTTGGAAAAATCACCTCCTTAGGGTTTGATCCTTGATTTGCTGGGAAATACAGATCTAAAGATAGATCTGAAGAAAAGATGGCTGAAATGTGTGCTCAGATCAGATCTATTCTTGAAGGTCTGATCCCTTCCTCAGATCTATGAGCTAGAAGCTCTAGATCTAGCTTCTCAATCCTCCAAAAGATTATTGCAGCTGCTGCAACACAATTGCCTCCAAAAACTGCACTGTGAGGGGAAGAGAGGCCTTCTGCCTGCTGAAATATGTTGCAATGGACCCCAGGATGATGGTACGACTGATGGCAATGTGGAGGAATGATCCTCCATTGGATTGCTAGCTGAAGTACTAGCAACTTCCTTCCCCCTTTCAGATCTGCAATATGGACAACGTTATTCTTGTGGAGAATACTGCTGCTAGGAGGTCAATAAATTTTGGCCTGATTCCAGATCTGAAATGTGGCTCTGGGAGTGTTGATCTATAAGCCCAAGTGATGGGAATAATCCCTCACCTTGTTCTCTAGCTGAAGTACTGAAGACAACTTCCACCTTCCAAACTGATCTTCAGAAAATTGCAGTTTTCTGAATATGAATGTTCTGCAGAAAGTAGAAAAAGGAAATGGCACTTAAAGCCTGATGTATAATGAAGTAAAATCCTCTTCCTTAGATATCACTCAAAGAAAGAGGTGGGATTCCCACCTGGGAACACCTTGTGCTAAACATCACCTGCAATCTCTGCTAAACAACCCAAGAATGCAATGGAATGTCACTTGACAATTCCAGATATAAAAGATCATACATAAAATAATCCAAGATGCCTTTCACGTTTGCCTTCATCTCCTTTATAATTATTGAGCCATCCCAAGCCTTGGCCCTAATCTCAACTGCACAGTCTCATGTGGACAAGATCTTCCAAGTGGGACTGCGCTGTTTGACCAAATCAACCAAATAGTCTAGGTGCAATGTACACCTCCTCCATCATGTGTGCTTCATTTGCACATGATCCTCCACCAGTTGACCATTAATGCTCAATAACCCTTTGTTTGACATCTTCCAGATCTTATTTGACTGAATCAACCCTCAATGATCTCTCTCGTTAAATGAGACATGATCTCCAATCTCATTCACATTAGTAGTTGCTCAACAACCTCTTTTTGCAGATATAGTCTAAATTAATCCACATTCACACACACAAAGTGGATATTTATTATTATTGAGGATTGTGGGTACCCCCACCCTTTTATTTACTTAATTCATTAAGAAAATCAAGGACTCTAATATTTCAAATATGATGTGAAAATTTGGGAATATTACATTTTCCCTCTCAAAATTTGACCTACCATGTTTGACCATCATGGCATGAGTTGATACCCCATTAGCCCCTATCACTTATGCATGTTGGGATAGAAATGTGGGGACTATGAAGAAGAATCTAGAAGGGTCAAATTTGTAACTCTAGTTGAGAGTTGAAAGAGTCAAACCTGACCCCTAGTTGGCCTTTGGGATATGTTATAAACAAGCCACTGAGAGGAAAAAAGGGGTTATGTTCTATGAATTGGTATCTCATTCCATATTAGAGTAGAGAAATTGGAAGTGGGATTTAGAGAGCATAAAGGATGGGTTTAGTGTTATGTAGAAGCCTCTTAGGCCACAAGTCTTAAGGAAATCCATATAGAGTGCCTTCTCCTTTGCACTTGCATTATTTCCATTCAGGATAAAAGAGAGTATAGTAACCTCATATTCTAGCTAGGTTTTATCATGTAAGGGTTTCCCAAAGCATATCTTGCATTCATTGTGGTTTATGTGTGACTGTATTTTATTTTTTTCTATTTTATGCATTTTTTCTGTTACATGAATAAACAGAAAAAAAATAACTAATAAATTTTCAATCTAAGGAAATTTAACAATATAATATAGATGTTGGTCCATTTTTATCATATTTGTTATGAAAAACTACCTAGTGAAATATCCATGACTATTCATGGATCCAGAGTCAATCTCAAATTTATATCCATAAATGATTACATTTCCATTAGTCTAGACTTAAGAAATTAGGGATTCTTCTAAGGAGTAATATGCCAATTATAAAATACGTGTATCAAGTTTACCCTAGCAACTACAAATTTTGGATCTATAACATTTAATTCTATCTTATTTCATATTCCTCTAGTATCGCTAAAATTGTACTTCAAAATTTTGAGTTATGTGTGATTTAGTGAGCCTTACACGTTTTATCAAGGTTTATAAACCAAGTGAAATCTCTTACTTGGATAGATCATAGCTCCTATATCCATCAACCATTGATGTTGATTTTTTACTAGATAGACTCAAAGAAGTCTTCTGTCTAAATAATTATTTAATACTTGATTTGGAGGTCTTAAATAAATTTATAGCCCCAATATGGAAATATTCTTTATAGGTGCTCACAAATGACCTCAATCATTATGATATTAGTTGTCATGAAGCTAATGCGCAATAAAACATGATAAAATTGAACACAAAAATTAAATCATGATAAAAGCACATCAAAACAATTTCAATAAGATATGCAGGTGGAACTTGTTGATTTTATAGTGCTAATTAGACAAATACATTTTTCTGCAACTAAAAATTACTTCCATTGTTATATGATATTACTTTAATATGCTCCAAACCATAATTAAGAAATTACACTCAGAAAATTCAATTGGTCAAACGTCGTTTGTCTTAGAAATTCAACTCCTTACAAACTTTAGTCTCTTCCTTATATTTTCTTCTCAAGAGAGAGAGAGAGAGAGAGAGAGAGAGAGAGAAATGTAAGTGATGAGTAATTAATAAAATGAAAAGTTCAAGTTTCTTTCTATAGTGATTTTAGGGTTCCCAAGAGGCACATCTCTTTGCAAATTAAATTTATATTCATATTTTAAATTTCTTTATTTTAATTAATTAATTAATTAATTAATTTATTTTTATTTTTAAAATTTGTGTAGTTGGGGAATACCTTCTGTAGATACCCAAAAATCAACACTCTCTTTTAGCTAGGGAGGTATTCACCTACTCTTCCACAAATTTTCCACTTAGCTGAAAATTTCTCCATCCCAAGAAAATATTGAATGATCCTGGTATGTTAATGTATCCATCCATTTCATGTTATATTCTATAACCATGTGTAAAACATCCTACATCAACATCATGTAAAGGATCTAGTCACCCACTAGAAAAATACTGTTTCACGATATGGTTAGGTACCCCTTAACCGAGGTAAAAAAATAAGCTAGTCTTGGGTCACCAAGTAACCAAGTTGTCACCTGGAACTAGGTCAATTTTCCTTGACTAATGGTGACAACCTATGTATATTTACCATTCACTCATTTCGTCACTGTTGGTTTGGTTTGGGAAGACCAAGGTTCGTATTATATTACGCACCAACGAAATCCCTGATCACTGGCCCTTTCAGCAACGACTTCCAAGCAGATCGTAGTCTCACCCAAAGTGACTATGGGTGGATGCAGAACCAGGTTTCTGTGGCCTTGAGGGACTGAGAGATGTGGTATTTTTTTATTATATTATACTTACAACTTATAAATCACTTCTCCATATTCAATTAATCACAGAAACATGCCATATAAACCCATAAACCATTACTGCGCTAAAGTAAATGCAAAAACATATAATAAGAAAATATACACATTAATTACACACAAACACCATAATATCATCCAACAAACTATTTCTTTATTATGATGAATATTTTAATACAACCAGTCTCGACCTGCGCACTAAGATGCAGACTCTTCCCAGGCCTCTACGCACTCAACTGCAAAGCCTTCCGTTCGCTACAAAATACAGATTATCATAATTCACCCAAAGCTCTCTATCTATCCTTATGTATAAACATAACATTTCAAACCTTTATATACTATTACATCATAGGGATACATCATTATAATACCATGGTACAAATACCATGGGCTCCCCAAAACAAGCAAATATGGCCCAAAACCATTTACAAAATTGTGCGCTTTACAAAAAGGAGGGGCTTCGACATACCCCGAATCCCCTATGACACGATGTGATATTTTTAAAATTATCCGCTGCGCGGTCCACTTCGCGTTCCACCCCACGAAATGTGGAATCTCACCTAAAATCCATGCCAACTTGGGTAGCGCCCAATAGGTCCAAAACATTCACATGTGACTCATCCCGGGTCACTCAAATGATTTTTCTCTGATCTTTGTTGCAATGCTATCGTAGACATTGTTGAATTGTTGTAAAATGTCTGAGACCTACTTTTCTTCACTGCACACTTCTTCCAATAGTGCTTCTGTTACTGGTCCTGTAGTCTTTTGCAATATTTCCTCTTCCCTCTGTTTATAATATTCCAAAATTGGCATGCAGCTAATTAGAATATTGATTTTTGCTGTTTACACTTAGGAGATGAATAAATGAGTAAGGAAGCCCATGTATTTCAGAAATAGGAATTAAATCCCTTATAATGTAAAAAGGGATCATCATAGGAGCTGGATTTCACACCCTCATGTGTGAAAGGGGCATTTGCATGTGGACAAGGTCAAGTTTGACCAAGTCAACAACGCTGGGATAAGAGGTGGAGATCATCTATGGAGACAACGCAAAGATAGTGGGAGGAAGATTACTTGGTGGAGGAAAACATAATGAGTGGGACCCATGGTGAGAGGGCTTCCATTTGTATAAAAGGAGGGCAAGGCAGCCATAGCAAGACATGAAATGGATTATTGAACTTGTGGTCTGCATGACTCTTGTGCTTTCTTCAACTGTTTAGTTGAGATTGCTGTGCTGCTTAGCACAAGGCATTCCTATTTAGTAATTCCTTCTCCTTTCAAGAGAGGCCTCTTGAGGGAGATTGTACTTCATTTCTCCACATCCAGGCTTGAGGCCAAGCTACCTCCTTCAGCTACAACATTATTTCTGCAGAAGTATAACGTTGTGTTGCAGGGTGTTGCAGTGGAGGTTTCACAACACCACTTCCAGAGCTTATTTTTCAGAGGAGGAAGCTTTCTTTCCTTTTGGAGATCAATGAGGAAGCCCTTGGAGAAGATTTAATATCTTGGCACTTGGCCAAAACAGTTTCTATCTCCTACAGCGCAATCCCTCTCCTTGACTGCGTTATTTTCAGTGAGGGTTTGCAGTGATTGTTGGAGGGTGAGATATTCAGAGTTAAGAACAACCTTTCACTTGGAAGATCCATTGGAGGAGGCCTATTTATCTTGTGTAGCATCTTTAGCCATATCCATCTAGTTCTTGAGTTGCAGCTGCTACTCAGTCCTAGGACTGCAACTCCGACATTTTGTACTTTTTGCATATTTAAGGAAATCCTTTCAGGATTGTCTTGAAATTGAGTTTGGGAGTCTAGATCTTCACTCCCAACATTGCGTGGGCCCTATATATGTATATTTGTGTATTGAAACTTCTCAACAGTAGTTATCTCTAATAAAACTATGCTGTCATAGCTTTGGGCATTATTGGTGTAGTAGTGGTCTTCATATTTTATGTACATGTTCTCTTGGGGCTGTTTTGTTTATCTTGAGTGATCATTTCCTCAAGGAATTGTATACATTTTGATGTTATAATCTTAATATGATGGCTATTTGGATCTTCTTACATTTTATGTGTTGATGTATCACTGCTCTTTCATTATTGTGTTCATGTATTGCTGCATCCCCAATTTGGGATATTACAGTGGTATCAAAGCATAATCTTGGCTCAGCCTGTGGAATCTCAACCATTATGATATAAAAATAATAGAATACAAAGAGGAATATTAGAATTGTGGAGAGAATGAGTTTTATCTCATCTCTTTTCAGATCTAGAAAGGACCTCAATAAGGAGGTCAAGCAAAGAAGAGAAGAAAGAAGCCGTGGGACTATGCCCTTTCCTTTTGAAAAAGAGGACGAATTGCAGAAAGATGGAGGACACTTGGATCACAAGATCCTAAGTGAATACCTTGTTGAGTACAAATCTAAATCTAGAGCCTTCAAGGAGACTCTAGCTTTACCACAGTTCATTCATCTTGAGGAAGAAAGGAAATCTTGCAGCAAAGGGATAATCAAAGGCAATAAGTTTCTATTGTCTACTTTTGATGGATCATCTACAATAAGGGCTTGGGCAAGGAAACTAGATGCATTCTTCCTACTACATCCAGTGGTATAAAGAGAGGCTGTAGAGATTGCAGCGCTGCACCTTAAGGGTGAAGCACACATTTATTGGTTCAGCCATTTGAGTCATGCAAGAGTATCTACTTTTGCAGAATTTACTTAGAGGTTGATTAAGAAATTTGATAAAGAGAAATCAGAGGAGGAGAAGCCCTCACCACCATTGGAGGAGACTTGTACCAGTGCTGTCACAACCATGGAGGATTAGCCATCAACATCAGTAGTTGGGGGAGCCAACACCTTGGAGGAAGGAACTCTTGCAGCCATACAAGATGTTCCCAAGCTTCACCAAGGTATGATTAAGTTTCCACTTTCTATTACTGCAGCAAATATTTTAGAAGGTTGTGGAAATCTGCCTTTGCATGACCAAGGGTCAACACATACTGCTGATTTGGAGCAGCAAGATTGCACTGCACTGTGCAACCTTGAGTTATTCAAGGAAGGTATGAACCATCATCCTCATGTGCCATTGTTGAGTTGCACACAACACTTGAGGTTGGGGTGTGAATCATTGGAGGATAGGATGAACCTTGTCCAAAACAAACTCATACAAAACCATATGTTCATCCTTGAGTTGGAATATAAGACAAAAAATACACCATTGAGGAGTTTTACATCGCTTTCATTAAGCAACAGTAAGGAGGTTTTACCTCCAACACACTTGGATCCCTATGGATTCAAGAAGGACATTGATGTGAGATATTCTCTAGGAGATCTCCAAGGAGTTGCATTTCAACATCCCATGAAATGCAAGAAGAAAAATCTGATTTGGGAGGATGGTAGTCTTCATTGGAAGGGTACCAAGATAGAGCATGATGGGAGACACCCACATTTGGATGAATGGGTGTGGATGGGGAGCAAGAGGCTGGAAAGATACTTGAAAATATATGATACTGGGAAGTAGGAGGCTTGGCTGCGTTGGCTACTCTTGAAAGAGTTTGGCCATCATGTGACATATCCTCTTTCAAAGGGTATGTGGGTGGAGGAAGTTTGACAGGATACTTGCATCATAGGGCAGCAAGGAGTATGGACGCATTGTGTTGATATGACATTCTTCATATCAATCATTATTTTTTCACCACATGATTTGTATGATGGAGGTATGAGGAGGAAACAAAAACTATTGTTGCTTGGGTTGTTCTTGGGAGAGCATGGGCATATTTTCTCTCATACTTTGCATGATGTTGCAGGAGTAGGAGATGGCACTATCATGGTGCAAAGGGGCTACTCCTTAGCCTTGGATGATCAGGATATACTTCCACTTTGGAAGGAATTTCCTATACATAGCAGCATTGTGGGAGATGTATTTAACAATGAGCATGTCAAAGAATGGAGCTTTGAGTTGGCAGGAGCCTATTTGCATAGGCCAACAATGCTATCACTTGGGAGCTTGGGTTTATTGATGGAGTATCCTTACGATCACTTCACATATGATGCACTTGGTGGACAAGGAGGAGGTGAGAGAGATGGAGTAGTGGATGGAAACATCTATTACATTGATATGATCTTCTTAACTTGGATTTACAAGCATAAGAAGGAGGATCTTCATGCAACACATGGTTCACCTCTTCATGGTAGTATGTAATACCATTATGGAGGACTTATTTATGGATCCATACATATTCTTACTTCCAGTACATAGTAATAATTTTTTTTTGCATTTATTGATTACCGAACACAGTATTTGCATACTCTTACCATTTCTATTCAGTGCATTGCTCCATAAGAGGGCAAGCTTCTCTTTGGGCTCCATGGTCAATTTTGGGCCAAATTATATGATGGAGACAACCATATTTTATTTGGCCTTGGGCAAGTGTTTTTTTATTCTTCTATGTATTCTCAGTTGTTTCACCAAGCCATTTACTATTCACTAGTAGATGTGATGACATATACAACTAGCCATTTTTCAAGAAACAATTTTCCATTCTATTTTCTGAAGAAACAGTTAGGAAAATTGCGCTGTGACCACTTGGGAAACTATCGGTACCTTTCAGCACTATATGAAACCTTCAGTATCTTTCTCATTTGGATGCCATATGATGATCATGTCCTATTCATCATATATGGGATAATTTGGGCCAGCTTGATTCACAACGTTGGAGAGGAGATCTTTGGAGATCTAGTCTTCTTCTTGCCACTTGAGGGAAACACTATTGCAGCCTAGGATCAGAAGATACTTTACACTTATCATAAGTGGAGAGGAGGATAGCGTGGGGTAGGCCATTTTCTCTACCATGTGCAAATATTCGGCCCACCTATATTGCAGAAGCCAAATGTGGAGGAGGATTTGCCCGAGTTACCATTTCGGAGGGTGGCTCATTTTGTATAGATGATAGCTTGGGGATGGAGGATCCACATGGGAATTATGGTTCCCACTATATTTTCAGATCCCATTCCTCAAAGGGACCTCTATACAACACCTTATTTCCTCCTTGAGTAATCTACTTGTTCATGATGATAGCTATTCAGCTAGCTTGCATGCTTGGGAGGGGCAATATGGAGATATATTGATGAGACAACATCTCATTCCTTGGAGGAGTTTATCACATGTGGATGCCACAGTAGGAGGAGGGGAGACTTCTCAGTTCTATCCTTGCATATCTTGAGGACAGGCAACATTTGGGAGGGGAGCACTGTAATATTCCAAAATTAGCATGCAACTAATTGGAATATTGATTTTTGCTATTTACACTTAGGAGATGAATAAATGGGTAAGGAGGCCCATGCATTTTAGAAATAGGAATAAAATACCTCATAATGTAAAAAGGGATCATCATAAGAGCTGGATTTCACACCCTCATGTGTGAAAAGGGGCATTTGCATGTGGACAAGGTCAAGTTTGACCAAGTCAACAACGTTGGGATAAGAGGTGGAGATCATCTATGGAGACATCGCAGAGATAGTGGGAGGAAGATTCCTTGATGGAGGAAACCCTAATGAGTGGGAACCATGGTGAGAGGGCTTCCATTTGTATAAAAGGAGGGTAAGGAATCCATAGCAAGACATGAAATGGATTATTGAATTTGTGGTCTGCATGACTATTGTGCTTTCTTCAAATGTTTATTTGAGAATGTTGTGCTGCTTAGCACAATGTATTCCTATTTAGGAATTAATTCTCCTTTCAAGAGAGGCCTATTGAGGGAGCTTGTACTTAATTTCTCCACATCCAAGCTTGAGGCCATGCTACCTCCTTCAGCTACAACGTTATTTCTACAGAAGTATAATGTTGTGTTGCAGGGTGTTGCAGTGGAGGTTTCACAACACCACTTCTTGAGCTTATTTTTCAGAGGGGGAAGCTTTATTTCCTTTGGGAGATCAATGAGGAAGCATTTGGAGCATATTTCATATCTTGGCACTTGGCCAACACAGTTTCTATGTTCTACAGCACAGTCCCTCTCCTTGACTACATTATTTTCAGTGAGTATTTGCAGCGAGGGTTTGCAGTGATTGTTGGAGGGTGAGATCTTCAGTGTTAAGATCAACCTTTCAGTTGGAAGATAAATTGGAGGAGGTATATTTTTCTTGTGCAAAATCTTCATCCATATCCATCCAATTATTGAGTTGCAGCTACTACTCAGTCCTAGGACTGTAACTCCGGCATTTTTTACTTTTTGCATATTTCAGGAAATCCTTTTCGGATTGTCTTGAAATTGAGTTTGGGAGTCTAGATATTGACTCCCAACATTGTGTGGGACCTATATTTGTATATTTGTGTATTTACACTTCTCATTAGCAGTTATCTCTAATAAAACCACGCTGTCATAGCCTTGGGCATTATTGGTGTAGCAGTGGTCTTCATATTTTATGTACATGTTCTCTTGAGGCTGTTTTGTCTATCTTGAGTGATCATTTCCTCAAGGAATTGTATACATTTTGATGTTATAATATTAATATGATGGCTATTTGGATCTTCTTACATTTTATGTGTTGATGTATCACTGCTCTTTCATTATTGTGTTCATGTATTGCTGCATCCCCAATTTGGGATATTACACTGTTGAAGCTCTTGAAGCTTCCTTTCCAATTCTTGAAATAGTTGGAGAGCCTCATCCTTCCATAGATGAGTTCTCTTTGCCAAAACCTAATCTTCTTTCCTCAAATCTTCTATTTTCCTCTAGAGGGAATTTCCTTCAGTGATCTTGGTGAGCTTCTACGAGATTGGTAAGGTCTTTATAGTTTCCTGAATCTCCTCTAGCTGCTTTTGATTCTGCTGAATTTCTTCTTCTATATTTTGCACATTTAGATCTTCCTGCACCGGAGTCCAAATCTGTAAAGTCTCATCCAACAACTTCCTAATATCTTACATGGTTTTAGAGATGCCGACCACTGTAGTCTTTAGGTCGATCTCCCTCTGCTCCCACACTTACTGTGGCGTAGTTGGATGTAGCTTCATATGTAGCTCACCGATATTTATCTCATATTCGAATTGTACATCTGTGATCTTACTCTTATATCCTTTTACTGCAAGGCTGAGCTTCACAACCTTGTCTTCCGCTAGTTATTATTCTCGTACATCAATTTCCATGACCTCGCGACATGTGGCTTTGACCACCTCCTTCAACTTCTGTTACTATTGTACTACCTGATCCTTTTCCTGGATGGCCTGGTTGAGCTACTACTTCAGCGAAGCTTGCTCTCTTTTTACTTGGATATTCAACTTTGAAGTGAGTTTTTCGTGTTTCTTTAGCTCATCTATAATTTCCTATTGTAGCTCATGTAGTCTTTGAAGTGGCGACGCTGTGATGTTCACGTTCACATAATTCCATCCTTTCGCATGCTACTGTACCTCGGCGGATTCAAACTGCAGGGCTTCGGCAAGTATCTGCGCTATATATTCCCTAAGTGTGGGCTCTACTAATATTTCATCCTGAAGCCTTTCCTTTTCCTATACTGGTTGTTTGGTTATCTGCGCCAATATTTTTAACTCTGCAATGCGCTCCTCGACACTTGTTATAAGTGTGCCATAGTGATCCTCTAACTTGATCCATGATTTGGCCATTTCTTCCTGAATCCTATCTCTAATCTGATCCAAGTCCCCATCAGTGAGGACCAATGACATTATATCCTTTGTATTATCTGCTTTTTGCTTCTTTTTTTGTCTTTTGGCAGCTTCAATAGCTTCATTTCTCTTTTCCGTGACAAAAGGGTCCGTCTTAGTATTTTTAGACTCATTCTGCACATCTCCTCCAAGAGGATCCTGGTGACCCTTGTGTTGCTCTTCTTATTCTTCCTCTTCCTCATCATTTTCCTTATCCTTTACACTTGGTTCCCCATGGTGCGATGTGTCCTCCTTTATCGAACTATCTCCTACATTTGTCTCTAGCGCAGTCATCCATTCTGCGTGCCATTGTTGTGCTTTTGCAAAGAGATCATATTCTGTTACCAAATATGGCAGGGGATGCCATGTCTTCATCGTGCCCTTATGAGCTTATATATATATATATATTATGTGTACTTAAACCTTTAACTTCACGACATATTGATATTGCTGGTATAGGCTTGATGATAGGTGAGGGTGTTGGTTCACCAACATGTGTAAGTCCATGTGATATAACAAAAAAAAACATACTATTTTCTTGCACTCATGACGATTGATTGGTACACCATAGCGAGGCATACTGCGCGAATTCACAAACATCTACAACTACCAAAGGAAAATACGAATCCTCCGGTTCTCTCCATGCCAACATTTCTATTATCAAAATCAACAATGCATAATGAAATGTAGTGCCTTTCTCCTGAATATCGCAATAGTCTCCCATAAATTATTTGCAAAGGTATGCAACCCAGTTGTACTGAACCTCGTTGGAGCAGTGCGCCACTAATGAAAATACTGTTGCAAGGAATTCATTATCCTGACACTTTCTCATGATATTTCAGCTAATATGTGTGTCGTGAAGCGAATTCCCTGGTCCTCGAATGAGTTAATATCATATCCTCATGTCCCTTTTATCATCCCGAACTTCTTCTTCATTTTTTCAACTATTTCTTTATCCTGGTCTTTCCCAAAAAATTCTTCTACAGGGTTTCGTCCTTGATATGACAGATTCTCCATCTCAACATTTCATCGATAGGGATCCTCTTTCCCATCCATATTCATCAATCGTGCACCAATGCAAGAAACTGTCTTACACAGGCTGTGTTCACCGAACTTCTATTGAAGTGCGGCACATGCAACATGTTTAATAACCTCGACTGCACTAATCCAGTTGAACATTGTTGCGGCTCTAACCTCATCACACCATTGTCAGGGTAGTGTACATACTTTAGATATATGCCTGGTGTGAACTGTCGGTATTTCTTCTTGTCATTGAAATCAAAGTTTGCAAACTTCAACTATAGAATTTTCCCAAGGATTTCTCCAGAAAATGGCACTCACTTTGAACAAAGGGGTGTAAAGGTGCCATACTTCACATCCTTCGAATATTTTACCGATTTTTTGTCTAATTTTATAGGTGGGATATATGATGGGAGAGGTGATGGAAACACCACACCATCCATTTCCATTTTCCCTTGCTCCACTTCTTCCTCATTTTCTTTGACTTGTTCAGGTTCTTTGGCAGGTCTCTTGTCTTATTTCTTCTTCATTTTCTGGTCTTTGGTTGGTTTTTTTCGTGGGGATCTCCGATTTTTAGTTTGTGGTGATGTTGCTGCAGGCATCTCAGCTAGTGTTACGAGTGTATCAACTGCGAATTCTTTCATGATTCCTGCTAAACCCTTCTCTTTGAATATACAAATAAAATATTTAGTATTCATATATCAAAGAAAATTCTGCAACTTATTCGCACTGAGAAAATTTTGAGCTCTCAGAACAACAAAGTGCCAAATCTTGGCGGGACACAAATTTTTATAACAATTTTGAAATTTTAACCTCATCATTAGTTCATGTCATGTTCATATCGTGTTCATTAATTGCATATCTGTTGCTAGATTCTATCCATATCTCCTCGTAAATGTAACTTTCCACGCCTTTCAACGACGACTTTCCCTTTTAATGGTTTATATCGAACTTCGACATATCCCATATTGTAACGAAGCAACTTCCTACATTGAAGCTCTCTATGTAACATAGTTTATAGTCTAGTGCCCACTTTCAATTCCAGGGGGCACTAAGAATTTTCTCCTTTCTTCTTAAGAGTGAAGTTGTAGGGGCATGGTTTTCCCTGTACATCTTCAACTTGCTGCCATTTTCTCTTCCTTGAATCGGTTCTCCATTTAGCTTTTCTGATTGAACTGCGCCTCCATCAATAATATGCTTGATAATGTATGGGACCAACCAACCCATCTTGAATTTTCCTAGAAACTTCATAAACTTACTGTCATAAAGGAGAACAAGGTCTCCTCCCTGGAACTTCTTCTGGTTAATATGTCTATCATGCCAGGCCTTTTCTCTTGCTTTATGCACTTGTTGATGGAATCCTACTATAAATATATCTTCTTCCAAATCAAGCAAATACGACATTATTTACTCCATTATATTAGCGTCTTCCATATCTCTAAAATCTGCAATCCTCAAGCTAGGCACAATGCATTCCATGGGAATCACAACTTCTTTCCCATAAACTAACCTGAAGGGTGTCTCACCTATCTACTTCTTACATGTGGTCCTATAAGCCCATAATGCTACTAGAATGCTAAGGTCCCAATCATCTCTATTCACATTGCATACCTTAGTAAGTGCATTCTCCAAAATCTTAACAAATGCTTCCAATGTTCCATTGGCCCGAGGGTGATAGGGGGTACTCTTCTGATGATAGACTTGGAACTCCTCTGTCAATGATTCTATAGTATTATTTAGGAATTTTGAACCTTGGTCACTCATCAAAATCTTCAGACATCCAAATATAGACAATATGTACTCAAAAATAAACTTCGCTGCAGTTTATGTGTTGCAGTCCCTTACTAGTTATGATTCGACCCATCTTATTAAGTAATCAATCATTGTAATTAAATACCTCACACCAGTCCTTTTTCTAGGTGGGTTGATTGGTCTAAGAAAATCAATGACCCACTTACCAAAAGCTTGCAATGTAACTTGTAGTACCAATGGAATCTCATCTCTTCTTGAAGGCTTCCCCATTATTTGAAATACATCACATGCTCTGTAATACTCCTTCACATCTTTATGTAGTGTAGGCCACCAAAATCCAGATTTCAAAACCTTCAGTGTAATATATTTTCCTGTATAGTGTCAACCATCTGCGCCTCCATGAGCTTCTGTTAGAATCATCTATATTTCATGTTCAGGAACATATCTGCACAATATCTCATCTGGTCCCATCTTATATAATTGTCCTGCTATCAATGAAAAGTCACCTGCCTTAACCAATAAGAGTATTTATTTTGTTACGTATTATATTATGAAGGATCCATTCCCGTGGTAAAAAGCTGAATGATATCTATGAAGTGGTCATCTACCACTTTGATTGAAAATAACTGTGCATCAAGGAAATTATCTTCTATGTTAGATAGTTCTTCCCCTGTTTCTTGTCTTGATAGATCGTCAGGTCCTGCATTCAGTCTTCCTGGTTTAACAATGATCTCAAAGTCATATTCCTGGAATAAAAACAACCATCTGCAAATATTTCCTCCTAAGAAAGGCTTAATGACAAAATACTTTAGTGTAGAATGATCTGTAAACATCTTAAAGTGTGACCGCAACAAATAGTGTCTAAACTTTTGCAAAGCATACACCATATCTAGTCCTTCCCTTTCTGTAGTGGTGTAATTATTTTGTGCTTTAGATAACTTCCTACTTGAAAAAGATATAAGATGATCAATCTCTCCTGAACCAGGTTGTGCCAGTCCTACTCCCAAATCTATACATGAGGCATCCACATGGACATGGAATTCTTTATTCCAATAAGGGAATACTAGTATAGGTACAGCTACCATATTTTCTTTCAATATGTCGAGGCTCTTCTGACGTTCTTCATTTTATTGAAAAGTTACATCCTTCTTCAAGAGTTTCTCCATATGTGCAGTGATATGTACATACCCCTTAATAAACTTCCTGTAATACCCAGTATGTCCCAACATAGTGCGAAGCTGGCTTACTATCTTAGGTGGAGAAAAATTCACAATGATAGGAATATTAGCATGGCCCACCATTAGTCCTTGATTACAGACAATATGTCCCAAAAATATGCCAAAGGGTACTCAATATATGCACTTCTTTATGTTAAAATAGATTTGATATTTTCTACATGCCTCGAGCATAAGTCTTAAACTTCCCACATATTTGCTAAAAAATCCAAATATTTTCCAATCATCAAAGTATACCTCCAAAAAATTATGGATGTACTCCTTAAAGGCCACAACCACCACCCTAGAAAATATAGCACGAGAATTTTTCATCCAAAAGGCATTATTGTTTATTGATATGAGCCCCATTCTGTAGCAAATGTGGTCTTATGCTAATATTTAGGTGCAATCCTAATATGATGATATCCCAAGAATCCCTCTATAAATTAGTAAGCTTCCTATCCTCTTACATTTTCCAACACTTCATTTGTGAAAGGGGTAGGGAAGGGATCATGTAAACATGCATCATTCAAATTTCTTAGATCAACATAAATCCTAATTTCTCCTTGAGTATTCTTCTCCTGCACCACCATAGGATACCCATTATGATTCTTCTACAGGTTCAATAATTTCTCCTGCTATCATCTTATCAAGCACTACTTTCACTTTCTCCTTATACTTCAAGTTCAGTCTGTAAGGTCCTTGTTTGAATGGCTTCAAATCATGCTTCAGGGGAATCTTCATAACTCATAGATCTCCGATTATACCCTTCATTTATGAAAACTTGGTAGGAAATAGTTCTTCTTGATGTTCATTAAGTAAATCTATTACTTTACTGATTGTCTCTTCATCCTAGTAATATCCTATTATTGCAAACTTGGGTTCCTTATCCGATCCTATGTTTACCTTCTTAGTCTTCAGTGGCTTCGTTATGTCTGGTATCTCTATCTCAGGTCCATTCACTTCGCGGTATCCTTCTGACTCTGCTATGTTGATGTTGCAAGGATCTTCTTATTTTTCATATGAAATAACATTGTATCACTCCAATGCATTTTCTATGTGCACAACCCAATTAGGTTGCTGCCGTGTTAGCGAGGTGACATTCTCAAAGATCTTCTTCTTGACTGTATGAAGGGCCAAATCCATGTATGGAAAATCATCCTCAAAGCTGAATTTTAATATAAAGCCATCAACCATGTCTTCCCAATTATCGATGCAATGTCAAAGCTTTGTTTCTAGGTACCAGTTCTTAGGGATTGTCTCTAATGTATGAATGAATCCATGTACCCATTCTTGGTGTGGAATATCCTTCCATGCTGAAGTGCATAGATGGATATGATTCCTAGGATTAGTTTTACCATCATATTTTATCTCCATTTCTATTTATATTTGTCCAAAACTTATCCACATCAGTCTTCGACATTCCTACCAACCTCCTATATTATTCTTTTGTGCATTCCACCATCTAGCAGGGGTAGATTTCAAGGCTATATCCAAGGCTAACAACCTTTGATTTTCAGGAACTTTTTCTTCCTAATCATTAAGAAAAGTATTCACATAACCTAAGCCATCATAATAAGGGAGGTTACATACCTCAACTATCATACAATGAACTGATTTGGTAATTCTTAACAATGCCTTGTGGATACTTCATGCAGCCTATTTTTCCAATTTTAAAACTATTCTTCTAAGTCTGAGGTATAAGAACTATAATGCTCCCAACTCAAATTTCCTTCTGTAGTAGGGTTAAACCAATCTTATTCCTTCAATGTCATTTGATAGATATTGTCTATGTCAGCTACACAGTATTCTTCTTTGACTAGTTCAGTGTATCTTACTCCTTCTGATGGATCCAAGGGGAAAATTATTCTCATATTGTTTTCTTCAAATATCATCTGTCTCTTCTTCATATTAATTATGGCCACATTTTCAAATTCCCAGTCAAGTCCAAAAAATTCAGGATAAGGGTTACTGTCATTAATAATCTCTATTACTTCAAAATCAATAATATCCAGTGTGACACCTAGTAGTCTTCCCATAGGGATTATATTTTGTTGATTTTCCATTCTTAACTAAAAGGTGACCACTGTAGCTTCGAATTACCCATCAATTCCCATGTCTGCTTCATCAAGACATTAACATCACATCCCAGAACTAGAATAACTTGACCCATCTAATACTCTCATATCTACGCACTGAGTCTCTTTTCTCTTCCAATTCTCTTCTGTTGATGCAAATTATTGACTGTGCACATCTCACTTCACGGTGTTTCTTTTGATGCACAAGAGTCTATCAAATACTGCGACCCTTCTATAACCTTTTGATCCCTTAACCATTTCACACAAGTATGTAGAAAATACTTTAAAATACTTGACTTGTTACATCCTGGTCTTGCATCAGAGCTCAATCCTATGTCGGAGCTCGATTATGTATTGAAGCTAATGACTCATTGAAATTACTTCTCTGATCAGGCTTTGACTATGCACTAGAGGCCGAATCTCTAGCATCCATAAAACTTTGCTTTTCTTCCATAAATGATTCTTTTTCTTTCTGAATATAAAAAATAGCATCTTTCTCAAAACTCTTTCTAAGCCATGCACCTTCAAATTCCTTCTTTTAATCCACCTTATCATTACCAGTCACAACTCCACTTATAATAACAATACTAATTCAAGGTTCGTCGGTCCTCCTTTCAGCAGTCATCATTTGAATATTCTGTGTCGACTCTTGTTTCCTCTTTTCTTGCATATTCACCATAAGTACAAGGAATTATTCAATTACATGGTCAAAGGATTTGCAGTACTTAAATGTCGTTGTGGGGTTCTGGCAATCTCTTGAAAAATGACCTGAATAGCCGCAATTATAGCAAATGATCTATCCATGTCCTTGACTAGCTCCACCACCTCAACCTCTTCCTTGGTAGCGTCCTCAAACACCACACTTTCCATTATCATCATGTCCATTCTCAACCTCTTGCATTCTGTAAGTGTTAGTATTGCACTCCATAATTAGGTCATAAGCTCGAAAATTATGCTCATCATGTCCTATTGATCAGGTGATCATTTTTTCACTCAAAAAATAAAAGTTCTCAGAATGACACGAAACCTAAAATGATCGCGTAGTGTTCGTCGTTCTGAATATGAAACAACTCATTTCACATGAAATGGACTCCATATGGCTTCATAAATGAGTTCTGTCAGTTTTCCTGAATAGAAAAATTTGGTAAAAAAAATTTGCAGACAGGGATCCTAGTCAACTGTCTGTACTGCTAAGGTGGCATGTTGATTATGGATTCTACAAATTATCAGGCTGGGAGGGGGAATACTACGAAGTTACATGGGGGTTATTAGGGTGGATTTATTCTCTTTCAGTTTCAGATTCACTCCAAAGAGGATTATAATCAGTCTCTACAAAGGTATTTGGATCTTGTTCATAGAATCCATTTATGGTATCTACTCTATATCTCTTTACACTTTGCATTGCACCGCTATCTTGCTCAGATTTACTTTCTCTTCTTCCAAACGTAAGTAAACTAGAAATCTGATTGCATTCATAAAACCCCCTTTTCACACAGTAGCATCATAATCCAAAGTTTCAAAGATTTCAAATACTTACCTCATGGTCCTTTGAAGAATCCTCATTTCGCTTCGCTATAGGAAAAAATCAAGTATATTGCGAACTCGGTAATGAATCCTCCCAAAATGTTATCAATCCATAAATCAACAACCCTTGAAAGCCTATTGTCAGTGCTCGTGAGTTGCTTTATTAGTTAAAGATTCCACACCGTAGGTTCTCCACCCCTAAAATAGTTCTTTCTTATAGTCAATCTTGATATCCACTCACACAACTCAACAACAAAAGAAGCGAAGAAAATCTCATATTGATTTGTAAATATGTAATTCTGCAACCACGCTTCAGATGCCAGACAAGGGTTTATGTTTTATTGGTCCACAAATTCTCGCTCTTTCAGGTCTATCTAGTCTTGAGTTTACTTCTTCGACAGGTGCCACATCCACATATCCCTCAAATATATCCCAGTCCTAGCAATAGGACCATTTTTTGGTTTGGTTTGGACTGACCCAAGTTCAGCCTATACTGCGCACCAAAAAAACCCTTGATCACTAGCCCTTTCAACAATGACTTGCAAGGAGATCGCAGTCTCACCCGAAGTGACTATGGGTGGATGCAGAACCATGTTTATACCACCTTGAGGGACTGGGAGATGTGGTATTTTTATATTATCTTCTACTTACAACCTATAAATCACTTCACCCTATTCAATTAATCACATAAATAGGCCATATAAACCCATAAACTGTTATTGGGTTGAATTAAAATGCAACAACATATAATAAGAAAATATACACATTAATCACACACGAACACCATAATATCATCCACAAAAGTGTTTCTTTATTATGATGAATCTTTAAATACAACTAGTCTCAACCTGCACACTAAGATGCAGGCTATCTGTGCACTAAGTTGCAGACTCTTCCCAGGCCTCTATGCATTCAGCTGCAGAGCCTTCTCTTTGCTACAAAATACAAATGATCACAATTCACTGCATAACTCTCTATCTATCCTTATGTATAAAAATATAATTTCAACCCTTTATATACTATTACGTCATAGGGCTACATCATTATAATACCAAGGTCCAAGTACCATGGGCTTACCAAAACAAGCAAATATGGCCCAAAACCCTTTACAAAATTGTGCGCTTTACAAAAATGAGGTGCTTCGACCTGCCCCAAATCCCCTATGACACTGCGGGATATATTTAAAATGATCCATTGCACAGTCCACTTCACGCTCTACCCAAAAAAAATGCAGAGTCTTAGTTAAAATCTAGGCCAAGTTGGGCTGCGCCCAACAGTCACATAGCACTTGAATGGTCAAAATACTTGTTCGATGCTTTAAGTAACCCACTCTAGCCACTAGTCAAGTAATCGTTGGAAATATGGTCAGAACCTTTTTACTAGGGAAGTACTCCGAGCCCTGATTCTATTTAGGCCATTCTCCCTAACCACAACATATGGCACCTAGGAAATACCCTTGATCTACGGAGAATATCTTATGTGATGCTACAATATCAACACTCCCTCTCAATGAGAGAGGAATTCTCAACCACTCTAAGCTTGTCCCCAAATTATACAAACTTCATCTAGGACAAAGTCTTTGTGAGAATGTGAGAAATTTTTTCATCTATAGAAATGTATTAGAGCCTCAATGCTTCCTTATGTACCATGTCTTATATGTATTGGTACTTGATATCAATGTACTTGGACCCATCATGGAAAATTAATTTTTTTCGAAAGCTTGAAAAAAATTTGATTGTCACAATGTATCATAGTCGTCTCTAGCACCTGATCAAACAATCCTATGAGCACCTTTCGAAGCTACACTGCTTCACAACTGGAAAAACTAGCTACAATATACTCAACCTCTGTAATTTTAGGTGTGACAAATGTATGTTTCCTTCTCATCTAAGATATCATAGCATAACCCAAACTGAAGCACCATCCTAATGTGCTCTTCCTGTTAATACATAGAGGGATCCACCAAATCTAAGTTAGAGCCTCTCAACTTCTTTAGATTATTCACCATCGAAGTGGCCATGGAATTTCAGTCCATCATCCAAAATATCTGAAGGATCGTAATAATATACATCCCTTGTAGTGAATATTGAGATCGATATCACTCTTGGTGAAACTGAGACTCATCAAATATCCATCAATTCGAGAATATCAAGAGTAAGGTCCTTGCTTTGAGTTCGTACAAAGCCTTCTTTAGTCTGCAAACATGAGACTCCTCATGTACCTCAAAGCCCTTAGGTTGCTCTATGTACACTTATTTATCAATAAATTCATTGAGGAAAGTGGATTTTGCATCAATCTGATGCAATTTCCAAACAATAATAGAAGCAATAGAAATAATAGTTCTAATAGAAATGTATTTGACGATCGGAGCAAATGTCTCTTCATATTATTCTCCCTCTTTTTGGGAGAACCCTATTGCCATGAATCTCACTTTGTTATTCTCTATGCTACCATCTACTGCATGCTTGATCCTATTGATCCACTTGGAAGTTACCAATGATTTCCCCTCAGGTCTCAACACAAATTTCCACACATCATTATTCATAATGGCCTAATATTCCTCCATCATTTTTCTCCTCATAGTTGGATGACTTAGAATCAATGATGTGACTCATTGGTGCTAGATATTGTGAGTAATTAGGAAATTTTATTTCCCTAAAAGTGCCACAAGGAGCTGCATGCCCCTATGCATCTTG